>SJYB01002858.1:257512-332879 GCA_006408585.1 Antidorcas marsupialis | reverse complement strand
TTTTTTTTTTTTTTTTTTTTCTTTTTAGTTCTGTAGGATTTTTTCCATATACAGTCATGTCAGCTGTAATAATGACAGTTTTGTATCTTCATTTCCAATATTTATGACTTTTATTTCCTTTTCTTGACTTGTTGTGGCTGGAGTTTCCAGTTAGTATTGAAGAGAACTGGTTAGATCAGTTAATCTTGTACTCTTAGGGCAAAATCTTTTCATATATTTTTCATTACAAATAATATTAATTCCAATTTGTAGGTGGGCATCTGTTGTCAGATTGAAAAAGTTAAACTTAACATTCCTGGAATAGAGTTTACTTGGCTGTAATGGAGCATTGTTTCTATGTATTGCTGTATGTAGTTTGTCAAGAATTTTTGTATCTGTTGTTCATGAAGGATATTGGTCTATAATTAGCTTTTTAAAATATTTTGTCAGCTTTTTGTATCAGAATTATGTAGCCTCAAGAAAATACCTGGGAAATATTTCCATTTTTAATGGTCACTTTAATGTGTCGGCTTGACCAGACTACATTCCTCAGTTATTCAATCAAAAAGTGATCTATGTGTTCCTCTGTAGGCATTTTGCAGATGTGATTGAAGTCCATCATCAACTGATTTTAAGTAGGAACAATTATCCTACATAGTCCAGTGGACACAGTTCAGTCAGATGTAGGGCTTTAAGAACTAAGCTTTCCCTGAAGTAAAAAGAAATTCTGCTTGTGGAGAACAGCATGACCTCCTGCCCAAGTGTTCCAGTCTGTCCTTTGTAACAGCCAACCCTGAGCATTTTGAACTTGCCCAGTCAAGTTAGATTGTGGAGTATTATCTTTTTTATATTGCTAGATTCAGTTCATTGGCATGTTGTTTAATATCCCAAGACAGTTAAGTTTGTAATTTTTCCTTCTTTTAATGTCTTTATCTGTTTTTTTTATCATGATAATGCTGGACTCGTACCCTGGAAAAGTTTGGTAAAACTTTTCTGCAAAATATTTTTGTGAAGCCCTCTAGACCTAAAGTCTTTTCTGTGGAAAATTTAAAAATTATGTATTCAAGAAATTCTCTGGTGGTCCAGTGGTCAGGACTTGGTGCTTTCCCTGCTATGGGCCTGGGTTCAATTGCTGGTAGGAAAACTTAAGATCCACAAGTTGCATGGTATGGCCAAAACAATAAAAGAAAGTAAAATAAAACAACCCAACAACACAAGAGAAGACTCTACACATGGACATCACCAGATGGTCAATACTGAAATCAGATTGATTATATGCTTTGTAGCCAAAGATGGAGAAGTTCTATACAATCAGAAAAACCAAGACAGGGAGCTGACTGTGGCTCAGATCATGAACTCCTTATTGCCAAATTCAGATTTAAATTGAAGAAAGTAGGGAAAACCACTAGACCATTCAGGTATGACCTAAATAAAATCCTTTATGATTATACAGTGAAAGTGACAAATAGATTCAAAAAATTAGATCTGATAGAGTGCCTGAAGAACTAAGGACAGAAGTTCATGACATTGTACAGGAGGCACTGATCAAGGACATCTCCAAGAAAAAGAAATGAAAAAAGGCAAAATGGTTGTCTGAGGAGGTTGTACAAATAGCTGAGAAAAGAAGGGAAGCTAAAGGCAAAGGAGAAAAGGAAATATAATATCCATTTGAATGCAGAGTTCCAAAGGGTAGCAAGGAGAGGTAAGAAAGCCTTGCTCAGTGATCAGTGCAAAGAAATAGAGGAAAGCAATAGAATGGTAAAGACTAGAGATCTCTTGAAGAAAATTAATGATACCAAGGGAACATTACATGCAAAGTTGGGCACAAGAAAGGACAGAAATGGTATGGACCTAACAGAAGCAGCAGAAGCAGAAGATATTAAAAAGAAGTGGAAGCATACACAGAAGAACTATACAAAAAAGATCTTCATGACCCAGATAAAAACAATGGTGTGATCACTCACTTAGAGCCAGACATCCTGGAATGTGAAGTCAAGTGGTCCTTAGGAAGCATCACTACAAACAAAGCTAGTGGAAGTGATTGAATTCCAGTTGAGCTATTTCAAATCCTAGAAGATGATGCTGTGAAAATGCTGCACTCAGTATGCCAGCAGATTTAGAAAATGCAACAGTGGCCATAGGATAAGGTCAGCTTTCATTCCAATCCCAAAGAAAGGCAATGTCAAGGAATGTTCAAACTACCGCACAATTGCACTCTTCTCACATGCTAGCAAAGTAATGCTCAAAATTCTCCAAGCTAGGCTTCAATAGTATATGAACCATGAACTTCCAGATGTTCAAGCTGGTTTTAGAAAAGGCAGAGGAACTAGAAATTAAATTGCCAACATTTATTGGGTCACAGAAAAAGCAAGAGAGTTCCATAAAAACATCTGCTTTACTGACAACAGCAAAGCCTTTTACTGTGTGGATCACCACAAATTGTGGAAAATTCTGAAAGAGATGGGAATACCAGACCACCTTACCTGCCTCCTGAGAAATTTGTATGCAATTCAAGAAGCAAGTTAGAAATGGACATGAAACAACAGACTGGTTCCAAATAGGGAAAGGAGTACATCAAGGTTGTATATTGTCATGCTGCTTATTTAACTTATATGACGAGTATAACATGCTGGACTGGATGAAACACAAGCTGGACTCATGATTGCTGGGAGAAATATCAATAACCTCAGATATGCAGATGGAACAACCCTTATGGCAGAAAGTGAAGAAGAAATAAAGAGCCTCTTGATGAAAGTGAAAGAGGAGAGTGAAAAAGTTGGCTTAAAACTCAACATTCAGAAAACTAAGATCATAGAATCTGGTCCCATTCCTTCATGGCATATAGATGGGGAAACAATACAAATAGTGGCAGATTTTATTTTGGGGGGCTCCAACGTCACTGCAGATGGTGACTGCAGCCATGAAATTAAAAGACATTTGCTCCTTGGAGGAAAACCTATGACCAACCTAGACAGCATATTAAAAAGCAGAGACATCCCTTTGCAACAAATGTCCATCTAGTCAAGGTTATGGTTTTACCAGTAGTCATGCTATGGATGTGAGAGTTGGACTGTAAAGAAAGCTGAGTGCCAAAGAATTAATGCTTTTGAAGTGTGGTGTTGGAGAAGACTCTTGAGAGTCCCTTGGATTGCAAGAAAATCCAACCAGTCCATCCTAAAGGAGATCAGTTCTGAGTGTTCTTTGAAAGGACTGATGCTGAAGCTGAAACTCCAATACTTTGGCCACTTGATGTGAAGAACAGACTCATTGGAAAAGACCCTGATGCTGGGAAAGATTGAAAGCAGGAGGAGAAGGGGGCGACAAAGGATGGCATCACTGACTCAATGGACATGAGTTTGAGTAAGCTCCGGGAGTTGGTGATGAACAGGGAAGTCTGTCGTGCTGCAGTCCATGGCGTTGCAAAGAGCTGGACACGACTAAATGAGGGAACAGAACTGAGAAAATAAAAAAGGACTCAAATTCTTAAATATATATGCAATTATTCAGATTTTCTATGTCATTATGTTAGTTTTTCATGTCATTTTAAAGACATTCGTCCTTTACATTAAAATTTAAAAGTTTATCTGCACAGTATTTATTATATTCTCTTTGTAACGGTCATGATATCTTTTGTATTTAAGTGAAAGCTAAAGTGTTAGTTGCTCAGTCATGTCCGACTCTTTCCAACCCTGTGGACTCTAGCCTGTCAGGCTCCTCTGTCCATGGGATTCTCTAGGCAAGACTACTAGAGTAGGTTGGTTGCCATTTCCTTTTCCAGGGGATCTTCTCAACCCAGGGATCAAACCTGGGTCTCCCATGTTACAAGCAGATTCTTTACCGTCTGAGCCACAGGAAACCCCAATATCTTGTATTATCCTCTTTTAATTCACATCAATAGCAATTTCCGCCCTTTGTTTTCTTTTGCATTTTGTGGTGATTTCAAAGAACCAACTTTGAGTTTGTTGATTTTCCTGCTTGCAAGTTAGTTTTCTTTTCACTTGGGTCTTTTGTCATTTAGTTGCTCAGTTGTGTCTGACTTTTGTGACCTCGTGGACTGTAGCATGCCAGTTTTGCCTATCCTTCACAATCTCCCAGAGTTTGCTCAAACTCACGTCCATTCACTTGATGATGCTGTTGAACCATCCCATCCTCAGTCGCTCCCTTCTCCTCCTGCCATCAGTCTTTCCCAGCATCAGGCTCTTTTCCAATGAATCAGTTCTTCACATCAAGTGGCCAAAGTGTTGGAGCTTCAGCTTCAGCACCCAGTCTTTCCAATGAATAATGTGTTGACTTCCTTTGGGATTGACTGGTCTGTGCTACTTGCTGCCTCAGGGACTCTCAGAAGTCTATTTTTTTTTCTTATTTTCATTCTTCTACATACTTTAATACACTGTTGTTTTTTTTTAATTGATAAGATAGAGCTAAAAAGACTTGACTTTTAGCTTAATTTTTTTTTAATTTCATTGGAATATAGTTGATTTATAATACTGCGTTTATTTCACAGTATTATAAATGTTCAGCAAACTGGTTCAGTTATACATATACATATATTCATTCTTTTTAAGATTCTTTTCTCATATAGGTTACCGTGGGATGTTGAGTAGATTTCCCTGTGGTATACTTTTATAGTGCTCCTCTTTTTAAGGTGTACCTTGTTAAATTAGCAAATAAGTGGACTCCAGAGTTAAGTTTTGTAAAAATCTTAAACTCTGACAAAAGTAGAAAGGAAGCTATTGCCCAATGAGATACCTAAACATGCAAGAAGAAATACACCATGTTTCCCTAAAGCTTCCTGTTGTGCTGGTTAACAACTGTGAACTAAACCCCACCATTCACTCTTCAGTGGAGTTAGCCATGACTCTCAGTTGGGAGCGAATTGATGGATACCCAGGTTCTAGAGCTTACATGGTTGTGAAGAGAGCCAAGACAGCCAAATGAGGGATGAAGAGTGTGATAAATGTGTCCCAAGCCAAGGGCAGGGTTAGAAAAGCTTAGTCTTAAGGTTTGTACGTGTGTGTGTGTGCATGTTAGTTGCACAGTTGTGTGTGAATCTTTGCAGTCTTGTGGACTGTGGACTGCCAGCCTCCTCTGTCCATGGAATTCTCCAGGCAAGAATAATGGAGTGGGGTGCCATTCTCTTTTCCAGGGGATCTTCCCAACTGAGGGATCAAACCCTGGTCTTCCTGCATTGCAGGCAGATTCTTCACCATCTGAGTCAACAGGGAAGTCCAGGGTTTGTACAGATCTCACCATATGGCTAAGACTCACCGATGTTTTATAATGTCCTGATTTAACAGACCTAAATGAGTTGGATTATATCAAAGGAGACAGAGGTGATGAAGGAGGGATTTGAGAATCAGAGCTGATCTCTAAACTACCTGAGACGTGCAAGCTATTGTACCTGCTTACATGAAGAGTTAGCACTGACCCTCGGTTAGTGTTAAGCTCATGTACTTACTTAGAGCTCAGCCGTGTCTGACTCTTTACAACCTCATGGACTGGAGCCCTCCAGGCTCCTCTGTCCTTGGGGATTCTGCAGGCAAGAATACTGGAGAAGGTTGCCATGCCCTCCTCCAGGGGATCTTCCCAACCCAGTGATTAAAACCAGGTCTTCCACATTGCAGGCCTATCTCAGCACAATATTGGGCTAATGGAATTTCTCCTTCAGGTATAGATTGTCATTCTCTGCAAACTGAAGAATTTTTCTGAATTGTGAAAAATCACCATTTTCTCTCAAGTGGAAGGTTTCATCTAAGAAGTTGTTTTTTATTTGCCCATGCGGATTCATAGACTTAGATAGAATTTCCCAAATGGTGTGCTCCAAATGGGAAATATATAAAAATAAATAAAAGCAATGATTCTCCTTGTCTGGGCGATATCAGGACTTGGGTCACTTGCTTCTGGGTCAATATGCATCTTTCTATGTTTCCATCCTTGTCTCTGTGCCATAGTGTGACAGAGGTGCCAAAGCACTGGCCATGGTGATGTGGTCCATCAGATGGGCCTGGAATCCAACCAGACGGGGGGAATTGTGTGTAGCTTGAATTGGGCTTTTAGGAATTCCTGGGACTGTAGAAGAAAGAAATGAGGTTGGCTTCAAGGAAGGGATTTGTTGTGTGTTTGTTGTACACTAGGATCTTTTGTTTCCTTCTTCAGATGTTGACTTTTTTTTTTTAGATACTATTTTCATCTACAAAATTCTATAAAGGGCTTGAGATGGCTGGCAATAAAAGATTCACAAATGTATATGCATATAAAAGTAAAAGTGCTCAGTCATGTCCAGCTCTTTCGGATCCCATGGACTGCCAGGCTCCTCTGTCCATGGAATTCTCCAGGCAAGAATACTGGAGTGGATTGCCAGTCCCTTCTTCAGGGAATCTTCCAAACCCAGGGATCAAACCTAGGTCTCCTGCCTTATACTCAGGTTCTTTACCATCTGAGCCATTAGGGAAACCAATATGCTGTGTGTGTGTGTGTGTGTGTGTGTGTGTGTAATAAAACCTTTAGATACATCTTTTTTGAATTGCTTTAGAATTTAGGGCCATGAAATCTAAAAGACCAAATCTAACTCCAGAAGTTCTGAGAGCAATAGTAACGGGTCTTCAGTGGGTACCTAATGAAAAAGCATTAGCATGGCTTCCATGGAGCCCTTCATTTTGATCTTACCTCTGCTTCCCAGGTTACCTGCTGGGCTGAGTTAGTCATAAAAGGCCCTCACCTGGAGTGGTTTAGTCGCTCAGTCTTTTCTGACTGTTTGACCCCACGGACTCTAGCATGCCAAGTTCCTCTGTCCATGGGATATTCCAGGCAAGAATACTGGAGTGAGTTGCCATTTTCTTCTCCAGGGGAACTTCCTGACCCAGGGATCAAACCCGGGTCCCCTGCATAGCAGTCAGATTCTTTAATGACTGATTCACCAGGGAAGCCACATGGGGAGAGCCAGATTATTGAAATGGATGAATGTTATCCATCAATGATGCAAGTCTGCTAAAAAACAGTAATTTGGATTTTTTATAATTGATATTTTAGTAGGTTTTTTTTTTTTGGACTAACAACAATGGCAAGCCAAGTGACCAAAGGCTAGACATAGAAGGAGCTGGAAGGACCGCTCCCCATGAACATGAAGGTTGTAGCATGGTGGGATGCACAGTCAAGCCAGTGGCTGTAAGAAATTGTTTTCTGTAGATCTAATTGGAGGGAGGTCAGACAGCTCTATTTTTCTCCACTTATGATTACCATTTATTCTTTCAGAATTCCATGCTCTTCACTCTGAGTTTTCTTTTGATACCACTGCAGAGATGGGGAGAAGCAGGAAAAGCACATGGGTCTCCATCCAGATCATGCAGTTTGCTCCCCAAGGGCTCCTGGCCACAGAGTCACAGTTCTGGTTGTTTGTTCCTCCTGCCTGAAGCTGTGGCTCTGGGATTCCCTGAGCACAAACTGCTCCTCTCTTTCTCTAGGATAAGCAATACCTTCGTGGGAAACTTTAGAACAACCACTTACCCTCCAACCTCATATTTCTTATCTGTAAAGAATAACCAGTATTAACTCAGACAAGCATCTCAACCTTCTCATTCCAGCTCACTTTTGGTCAAAATTTCCATCAACTGTGATTACTNTCTGAAGGAGATCAGCCCTGGGATTTCTTTGGACGGAATGATGCTAAAGCTGAAACTCCAGTACTTTGGCCACCTCATGCGAAGAGTTGACTCATTGGAAAAGACTCTGATGCTGGGAAGGATTGGGGGCAGGAGGAGAAGGGGACGACAGAGGATGAGATGGCTGGATCGCGTGATGGACTCGATGAACGTGAGTCAGAGTGAACTCTGGGAGATGGTGATGAACAGGGAGGCCTGGTGTGCTGCATTCATGGGGTTGCAAAGAGTCAGACATGACTGAGCAACTGAACTGAATTGAACTTAACCCTACGTGGATAGCTGAGGTGTTTGGATTTCTCTAGTGTGATACATGCCCACTCTATAGTAACACCTGCTGACTCCTCATGGTTTGAGATTCAACTCCTACTCTATGTACCTCAAATATTCTCATGCCTGTCTCAAAGGCCTACTGAGTGTATCACAAGAATGGATACTTAGAAAGTTCTATCAGAGTGTTTGGTGCATGCAATAAACATCATGAGGACCACCTATAATTTTATTTCTTTGGAAAGGAAGGCATTCCCTGCTGTTTCAACAAGTTTTTTCAAGGAAAGGAGTTTAATCCTAACAAATCAAGAAAGTTTATCTTTGAAAAGTATCCTTGACACAAAGGCCTCTATTTTCACTATTTCAGGCATTTCTACTTGTGATTGGTGTGGTGGGCGTGATGGTGGCTGCAGTTCCTTCGATTGCTATACCTGTGATTCCCCTTGGCATCATTTTCTTTTTTCTTCGTCGATATTTCTTAGAGACATCACGAGATGTGAAACGCCTGGAATGTACAAGTGAGTACCGGGGCTATCAGGTTGGGAGGGCAGTGCAGGCTGTTTTCCATTCATACTGCAATTAGCCAGACCCCTGAAACTCTGCAGACTCTTCTGTGGAATTTCTCACTGTTAACATTAGGTTTTTGAAAGTTATGGCCCCTGAGAATAAGTTTGGCCCTTAAGGCCGATGGAACTGGCAGCAGGTCAGCTGTACTTTGCATTTTAGTCCAAGGAGGATGGATGTGAGCACCATGAGGACAGGGACCATTTCTGTCTTGTTTATGACATACTTCCTAACACAGAGTATCCACTCTATTAATACTATTCTTGAAAGTATTTTATCATGTTGGAACTAATGTAGAAGGAAAATAGAGAATTTTTCTTTTCCTAAAGTTACCAGAAATGATACGGAAAGGAAAATATTAGGAAAAGGAAAGGAGACCTCAGGAAATGTATGTCAGAAATGATATATTTGAAAAATATGTTATTTCACATGTTCTAGTAAGTTGTGGTTGTTAAATATATTGAAAAGCTGTGTGTTAGTTGTTCAGTCATGTCCAACTATTTGCAACCACATGGACTGTAGCCCAGCAGGCTCTTCTGTCTATGGAATTCCCCAAGCAAGAACACTGGAGTGGATAGCCGTTCCCTTCTCCAGAGGATCTTCCTGACCTAGGGATTGAACCCAGGTCTCCTGTATCACTGGTGGATTCTTTATTGTCTAAGCCACTAGGGGAAAGATAAGCTCTGTTATTTTCAGGTTTGCTCTTTGTCATTATCAGTATTTAGGTGATACCACAATGTTTGTATACCTCTTTCTCAAAGCTATTCATATAAATGATGCTGAAAACCCCCTAGGAGTACACAGAGGGGGATCTGTTCAGTGTGCATTTAGTTGATTACTCCATTCAACTTCCTAGTTTTAGAATAATGGAAACAGTGACATCCCTGGTGGTTCTGTGATTAAGACTCTGTGCTTCCAATGTAGGGGTCGCCACTTTAGTCCCTGGTTGGGGAACTAGATCCTGCAAGGTGCAGCCAAAAAAACAGAATAATGGGAAACACAATTTATGATTAATTATTCTGTTCTACAGGTAATCACAGATGATGAAAGAATCAAATTTCTCTCTTATGAATGCATGTATTTCATCAATATTAAAACAAAAATAACAAGGAAAATAGATTGTTATATAGTTTTAAAAAGTTATAAAAACAATAGCCAAAAAGTAAGGAGAGAATATGTTTGTATTAGAGACCTCAGGCATGAATAATTATTACAAAATAATACCAACTTAACCTTCTAGAAACCAAGCCAAGAACAGAAGCATACTGAGTCTCATAGTTCTCTATATCTATGGAGTGGGAAAAAAAATCTCAGTTCACCCAGTCAAGGGAGTTTTTTGCTGTGGCATTTGTATGTTTTGGTTTTAGTAATAAACCCTTGAGGTACTTATCTTTATCTGAAAAAGGATAGTGATCATCAGTTTCATAAAATCTGTAGAAGACATTTTCACTCATCAAGAGAAGCAGCTAACTTCCTGTGAGGTCAAGTTTGCTGAGGTGTTTGGATGGATGGGGAGTGGAAGAATCCAGATGTGTGTCATTCTCCTATATGACTGAGTAGGATGGTGGGACCTGGGGAGGCAGAAGAGGAAGTGATGAGCTCCATCCAGTCTTCTGTGTNTATGGAGTGGGAAAAAAAATCTCAGTTCACCCAGTCAAGGGAGTTTTTTGCTGTGGCATTTGTATGTTTTGGTTTTAGTAATAAACCCTTGAGGTACTTATCTTTATCTGAAAAAGGATAGTGATCATCAGTTTCATAAAATCTGTAGAAGACATTTTCACTCATCAAGAGAAGCAGCTAACTTCCTGTGAGGTCAAGTTTGCTGAGGTGTTTGGATGGATGGGGAGTGGAAGAATCCAGATGTGTGTCATTCTCCTATATGACTGAGTAGGATGGTGGGACCTGGGGAGGCAGAAGAGGAAGTGATGAGCTCCATCCAGTCTTCTGTGTAGACAAGGCTTCAGATATATTTTATGGTTTGAGGCCACTCATGAAATGAGTCATTCAGCAGTCTTGTTGCAAAGCAGGTCTCTGGTACATTGATAGAAGGGTTGTTCCAGAAAGAATATTTGACAGAATTTTTGCCTGGGGCAAGGGCCATTTCCCATTCAAATGGAAGTGGAGAGAAGGGCTCCTCCTGAGGCTTTTTTCAAGAAGCAGTACAGGATTTTCTCAATATTTGATGTGAGTGTCTGAAAACTTCGGCACTATCATTGTGGAATATTTGTACTTTTTGCACCCAGCAGGTTGCAACAAGTTAGACAATAAATTTAATCCATGTACCCCATCCTGCATACCACATGTGGTGGCCAGTTGATTAGAATATTTATGTTCTCTCTCTAGGTGGTGGTGGTGGTGGTGTTCAGTCCGACATTTGTATCCAACTCTTTGACCCCATGGACTGCAGCATGCCAGGCTTCCCTGTTCTTCACCATCTCCCAGAGTTTGCTCAAACTCATGGCCATTGAGTTGGTGATGCTATCCAACCATCTTATAATTTCTTGTCTCCTTCTCCTCCTACCTTCAACTTTCCTAGCATCAGGATCTTTTCCTATGGGTTGGCTCTTTGCATTAATTGGCTTAAATATTGGAGCTTCAGCATCGATTCTTCCAATGAATGTAAAGGGTTGATTTCTTTAGGAGTGACTGGTTTGATCTCCTTTCTATCCAAGGAACTATGAAGAGTCTTCTCCAGCACCACATCTATCATGTCAATTTTTCTGTGCTCTGCCTTCAACATGGCCCAACACTCACATTCATACATGACTACTAGAAAACCATAACTTCGATTATATATACCTTTGTTGGCAAAGTGATGTCTCTGCTTTTTAATATGCTGTCTAGGTTTGTCACAGCTTTTCCTCCAAGGAGCAAGTGTCTTTTAATTTCATGGCTGCAGTCATCGTTCATAGTGATTTTGGAGCCTAAGAAAATAATGTCTGTCAACTGTTTTACAAACTATTTGCCATGAAGTGATAGGACTGGATGCCATGATTTTCATTTTCTGAATGTTGAGTTTTAAGCCAGCTTTTTCACTCTCATCATTCACTTTCATCTGGATGCCCTTTAGGTCTTCTTTGCTTTCTGCCATAAGGATGTCATCTGCATATCTGAGGTTATTGATATTTCTCCTGGCAGTCTTGATTCCAGCTTCTGCTTCATCCAGCCCAGCATTTTGCATGTTGTACTCTGCATATCAAGAGAAACAAACAGGTCATGGTGGAGAGTTCTGACAAAACGTGGTCTACTGGAGAAGGGAATGGCAAACCACTTCAGTGTTCTTGCCTTGAGAACACCATGAACAGTATGAAAAGACAGAAAGATAGGACATTGAAAGATTAAATCCCCAGGTCAGTAGGTGCCCAATATACTACTGGAAATCAGTGGAGAAATAACTCCAAAGAGAATGAAGAGACAGAGCCAAAGCAAAAACAACACACAGTTGTGAATGTGACCAGTGATGGAATCAATGTCTGATGCTGTAAAGAGCAATATTGCATAGGAACCTGGAATGTTAGGTCCATGAATCAAGACAAATTGAAAATAGTCAAACAGGAAATGGCAAGAGTGAATGTTAACATTTTAGGAAACAGCAAACTAAAATGGACTGGAATGGGTGAATTTAACTCAGATGACCGTTTTATCTACTACTGTGGGCAAGAATCCCTTAGAAGAAATGGACTAGCCATCATAGTCAACAAAAGGGTCCAAAATGCAGTACTTGGGTGCAATCTCAAAAACAACAGAATAATCTCTGTTCGTTTCCAAGGCAAATGATTTAATATCATGGTAATCCAAGTCTATGCCCTAACCAGTAATGCTAAAGAAGCTGAAGTTGAATGGTTCTATGAAGACCTACAAGACCTTCTAGAACTAACACCCCCAAAAGATGTCCTTTTCATTATAGAAAAGTGGAATGCAAAAGTAGGAAGTCAAGAAACACCGGGAGTAACAGGCAAATTTGGCCTTGGAGTACAAAATGAAGCATGGCAAAGGCTAATAGAGTTTTGCCAAGAAAATGCACTGGTCATAGCAAACACCCTCTTCCAACAACACAAGAAAAGACTCTACACATGCACATCACCAGGTGGCCAACCCTGAAATCAGATTGATTATATTCTTTGCAACCAAACAGAGGATCTATGCTGCTGCTGCTGCTGCTGCTGCTAAGTTGCTTCAGTCGTGTCCGACTCTGTGCAACCCCATCCCTAGGATTCTCCAGGTAAGAACACTGGAGTGGGTTGCCATTTCCTTCTCTAGTGCATGAAAGTGAAAAGTGAAAGTGAATTCGCTCAGTCATGTCTGACTCTTCGCCACCCCATGGACTGGAACCTACCAGGCTCCTCCGTCCATGGTATTTTCCAGGCAAGAGTACTGGAGTGGGGTGCCATCACCTTCTCTGAGAGGCTCTATACAGTCAGCAAAAACAAGACCAGGAGCTGACTGTGGCTCAGATCATGAAATCCGTATGGCCAAATTCTGACTTAAATTGAAGAAAGTGGGCGAAACCACTAGACCATTCAGGTATGACCTAAATCAAATCTCTTATGATTATACAGTGCAAGTGAGAAATAGATTTAAGGAACTAGGTCAGATAGACAGAGTGCCTGATGAACTATGGATGGAGATTCATGACACTGTACAGGAGACAGGGATCAAGACCATTCCAAAGAAAAGAGAAATGCAAAAAAAGCAAAATGGCTGTCAAATAGCTGTGAAAAGAAGAGAAGAAAAAAAGCAAAAGAGAAAAGGAACGATAAACCCATTTGAATGCAGAGTTCCAAAGAATAGCAACTAGAGATCAGAAAGCCTTCCTCAGTGGTCAGTGCAAAGAAATAGAGGAAAACAATAGAATGGGAAAGAGTAGAGATCTCTTCAAGAAAATTACAGATACCAAGGGAACATTTCATGCAAAGATGGGCTCAATAAAGGACAGAGATTGTATGAACCTAACAGAAGCAGAAGATATTAAGAAGAGTTGGCAAGAACACACAGAAGAACTCTACAAAAAAGATCTTTATGACCCAGATAATCACAATGATGTGATCACAAAGCTAGAGCCAGACATCCTGGAATGTGAAGTCAAGTGGGCCTTAGAAAGCATCGCTCTGAACAAAGCTAGTGGAGGTGATGGAATTCTAGTTGAGCTATTTGAAATCCTGAAAGGTGATGCTGTGAAAGTGCTGCACTTGGTATGTTAGCAAATTTGGAAAACTCATCAGTGGCCACAGGACCAGAAAAGATCAGTTTTCATTCCAATCCCTAAGAAAGGCAAAGCCAAAGAATGCTCAAACTACCTCACAATTGCACTTATCTCACACGCTAGTAAAGTAATGCACCTAATTCTCCACGCCAGGCTTCAACAATACATGAACCATGAACCCCCTGATGTTCAAGCTGGTTTTAGAAAAGGCAGAGGAACCAGAGATCAAATTGCCAACATCTGGTGGATCATTGAAAAAGCAAGAGTGTTTCAGGAAAATATCTATTTCTACTTTATTGACTATGCCAAAGCCTTTGACTGTGTGGATCACAATAAACTATGTAAAATTCTGAAAGAGATGAGAATACCAGACCACCTGACCTGCCTCTTGAGAAACCTATATGCAGGTCAGGAAGCAACAGTTAGAACTGGACATGGAACAACAGACTGGTTCCAAATAGGAAAAGGAGTACATCAAGGCTGTATATAGTCACCCTGCTTATTTAACTTATATGCAGAGTACATCATGAGTAATGCTGGGCTGGAGGAAGTACAAGCTGGAATCAAGATTTCCAGGAGAAATATCAATAACCTCAGATATGCAGATGTCACCACCCTTATGGCAGAAAGTGAAGAAAAACTAAAGAGCCTCTTGATGAAAATGAAAGAGGAGAGTGAAAAAGTTGGCTTAAAGCTCAACAGTCAGAAAACTAAGATCATGACATCCGGACCTATCACTTCAGGCAAATAGATGGGGAAACAGTGGAAACAGTGGCAGAATTTTTTTTGGTGGGGGGATCCAAAATTACTGCAGATGGTGACTGCAGCCATGGTAAGAAATGCTTACTCCATGGAAGGAAAGTTATGATCAACTTAGACAGCATATCAAAAAGCAGAGACATCACTTTGCCAATAAAGTTCCATATAGTCAAGGCTATTGTTTTCTAGTAGTCATGTACGTATGTAAGAGTTGGACTATAAAGAAAGCTGAGTGTCAAAGAATTGATGCTTTCAAACTGTGGTGTTGGAGAAGACTCTTGAGAGTCCCTTGGACTGCAAGGAGATCTAACCAGACAATGCTAAAGGATATCAGTCCTAAGTGTTCGTTGGAAGGACTAATGTTGAAGCTGAAACTCCAGTACTTTGATGTGGCCACCTGATGTGGAGAGCTGACTTATTTGAAGACTATGATGCTGGAGAAGATTGAAGGTGAGAGAAGAAGGGGACGACAGAGGATGGGATGATTGGATGGCATCACTGACTCAGTGGACATGAATTTGAGTAAACTCAGGGAGTTGGTGATGAACAGGGAGCCTGGCATGCTGCAGCCCTAGGGGTTGCAAAGAGTCGGACATGACTGAGCGACTTAACTGAACTAAACTGAACTCTGCATGTAAGTTAAATAGCAGAGTGACACTATGTAGCCTTGACATACTCCTTTCCCAATTTGGAACCAGTCCATTGTTCCATGTCTGGTTGTAACTGTTGCTTCTTGACCTGCATACAGATTTCTCAGGATGCAGGTATAGTGGTCTGGTATTCCCATCTTTTTTTCCACAGTTTGTTGTGATCCACATAGACAAAGATTTTAGTGTAGTCAACAAAAGCAGAAGTATATGTTTTTTCTGGAATTCTCTGGCTTTTTCTATGTTCCAGTGAATGTTGGCATTTTGATCTTCAGTTCTTCTGGCTTTTCTAAATCCAGCTTGTACATCTGGAAGTTCTTGGTTCAGGTACTGTTGAAACCTAGCTTGAAGGATTTTGAGCATTATCTTGTAGCATATGGAATGAGTGCAACTGTGTGGTAGTTTGAACACTTTTCGACATTGCCCTTTTTGGGGAATGGTATGAAAACTGGCCTTTTGCAATCATGTGGCCACTGCTGAGTTTTCCTCATTTGTTGGCATATTGAGTGCAGCACTTTAACAGCCATCATCTTTTAGGATTTGAAATAGCTCAATTGAATTCCATCACCTCCACTTGCTTTGTTCGTAGTCATGCTTCCCGAGGCCACTTGACTTGGAAAGATGTCTGGCTCTAGGTGAGTGATCACACCATTGTGGTTATCCAAGCCATTAAGATCTTTTTGTATAGTTCTTCTGAGTATTATTGCCACCTCTTCTTAATATTGTTTGCTTTTGTTAGTTCCATCCCATTTATTTCCTTTATTGTGCCCATCTTTGCATTAAATATTCCCTATGTATCTCTAATTTTCTTGAGAAATCTCTAGTGTTTCCCAAATTCTATTTTTTTCCTCTATTTCTTTGCATTGATCACAGAGGAAGGTTTTCTTATCTTTGTTTGCTGTTTTTTGAAACTCTAAAAATGGGTATATTTTTCCTTTTCTTCTTTGCCTTTTACTTCTCTTCTTTCCTCAGCTATTTATAAGGCTTCCCCGGCAACAGTTTCACCTCTTTGAATTTCTTTTCTGGGGGGATGGTTTGGATCACCACCTTCTGTACAGTGTTATGAACCTCAGTTCATAGTTCTTCAGGCAGTCTGTCTATCAGATCTAATCCCTTGAATCTATTTGTCACTTACACTGTATAATCATAAGGCATTTGATTTAGATCATACTTGAATGCCCTATATTCAGGTCAGGAGGCAACATTTAGAACTGGACATGGAACAACAGACTGGTTCCAAATAGGAAAAGGAGTACGTCAAGGCTGTATATTTTCACCCTGCTTATTTAACTTATATGCAGAGTACATCATGAGAAATGCTGGGCTGGAAGAAGCACAAGCTGGAATTAAGATTTCCAGGAGAAATATCAATAACTTCAGATATGTGGATGACACCACCCTTATGGCAAAAAATGAAGAGGAATGAAAAAGCCTCTTGATGAAAGTGAAAGAGGAAAGTGATAAAGTTGGCTTAAAGCTCAACATTCAGAAAACTAAGATCATGGCATCTGGTCTTATCACTTCACAGGAAATAGATGGGGAAACAGTGGAAAAAATGTCAGACTTTATTTTTTGGGGCTCCAAAATCACTGCAGATGGTGATTGCCCCCATGAAATTAAAAGACGCTTACTCCTTGGAAGAAAAGTTATGACCAACCTAGATAGCATATTAAAAAGCAGAGACATTACTGTGCCTACTAAGGTCCGTCTAGTCAAGGCTATGGTTTTTCCTTTGGTCACATATGGATGTGAGAGTTGGACTGTGAAGAAAGCTAAGTGCCAAAGAATTGATGCTTTTGAACTGTGGTGTTGGAGAAGACTCTTGAGAGTCCCTTGGACTGCAAGGAGATCCAACCAGTCCATTCTGAAGGAGATCAGCCCTGGGATTTCTTTGGACGGAATGATGCTAACGCTGAAACTCCAGTACTTTAGCCACCTTATGTGAAGAGTTGACTCATTGGAAAAGACTCTGATGCTGGGACGGATTGGGGGCAGGAGGAGAAGGGGACGACAGAGGATGAGATGGCTTAATGGCATCACCAACTCGATGGATGTGAGTTTGAGTGGACTCTGGGAGTTGGTGACGGACAGGGAGGCCTAGCGTGCTGCAATTCATGGGGCTGCAAAGAGTCGGACACGACTGAGCAACTGAAATGAATGCCCTAGTAGTTTTACCTACTTTCTTCAATTTAACTCTGATATTTCAGCAGGGAGTCATGATCTGAGCCACAGCTCCTTATCTTGTGTAGAGCTTTCCCATTATCAGGTCAAAAGAATACAATAAATCTGATTTTGGTATTGACCATCTGGTAATATCCATGTGTAGAGTCGTCTTTTTGTTGTTAGAAGAGTATGTTTGCTATGACCAGTGTATTTTCTTTGCAAAACCCTGTTAGCCTTTTCCCTTCTTTATTTTGTACTCCAAGGCCAAACTTTCCTGTTACTCCAGTTATCTTTTGACTTCCTACCCTTGTATTCCAGTCCCCTACAATGAAAAGGACTTTTTTTTTTTTTTTGGTGTTAGTTCCAGAATGTCTTGTAGGTCTTCATAGAACCATTGAACCTCAATTTCTTCTGCATCAGTGGTTGGGGCATGGACATGTGTTACTGTGATATTGAATAGTTTGCCTTAGAAATGAATGGAGATGATTCTGTCGTATTTGAGATTGTATCCAAGTACTGCATTTTGGACTCCTTTGTTGACTATGAGGGCTATTGCATTTATTCTAAGGATTTCTTGTCCACAGTAGTAGATATAATGATCATCTGAATTAAATTTGCTCATGCCCATCCGTTTTAGTTCACTGATTTCCTAAAATGTCAATGTTCACTCTTGCCATCTCCTGTTTGAACCATTCCAATTTACCTTGATTCATGGACCTAGCATTCCAGGTTCCTATACAATATTGTTCTTTCCAGCATCAGACTTTATTTTCTCCACCAGACACATCGACAGCTGAGTCTCTGCTTTGGCTAAGCCTCTTCATTCTTTCTGTAGCTGTTTCTCTGCTCTTCTCCAGTAGGATATTGGGCACCTACTGACCTGGGGAGGTGGGTCTGTGCCATAAATAATAACACTGCTGCTTCCTCTAAATAGGAACTGATAGTATGTCTTAGGGCTTCCCAGGTGGCTCACTGGTAAAGAATCTGCCTGCCAATGCAGGAGATGCAGGACACTCAGGTTCAGTCCCTGGGTTGAGAAGATTCCTTGGAGGAGGACATGGCAACCCACTCCAGTATTCTTGCCTGGATAATCCGACGGATAGAAGAGTGTGGCAGGCTACAGTCCATAGGATCACAAAGAATCAGACATGATTGAACGACTGAGCAAGTGAGAGCATATCTTAAAGGTCACTACTGGAGCCAACAGCAAAAAGAAGGACACCTGACTGCTGTGGCCAGATGACATATGCCTGCTTCATCCTTGTGCTCTGAAGGACTGCTGAATCCTAACATTTATTTTCAGGTCCTGTGGCCTCACTGCCCCTGGGCCTTATGCTGACATTTTTATCTGATGACATATTAGCAGCTGATTTTAACAGGGCTTTACGGTCAGATTTTTGCAAAAGTGATCATAGCAATGCTCAATCATGGACATGTACATGAAACCAGGGTGGTATTTGCTTGTCTTTCTCTAACTTCTCTAGCCAGCCTTTTGCATTTGACAGTGCCTTAATGATGAATTCATATACAAATTCTGTCTGAAAGGTGCTGGGATCAGCTAGTGATGTCTGCCATGGTCATTGTTAGGGGAGGGTTAGCACATGTGTCAGGTGTACTAGGACCATGGATCATCAAGTCTGCTGTTTTAAGGGGTCTCATGCCAGATTCCCAAGGACTTTGTTCAATGGAAGGTGATTAATGGGGCTTCCCAGGTGGTGCTAGCAGTAAAGAATGTGCCTGCCAATGCAGGGGATGTAAGACATGTGGGTTTGATCCCTGGGTCAGGGAGATCTCCTGGATGAAGATCTCCTCCATGGCAACCCATTTCAGTATTCTTGCATGGAGAATTCCATGGACAGAGGAGCCTGGAGGACTGCAGTCCATGGGATCGCAAAGTCAGACATGACTGAAGTGACTGAGCACAAAGTGATTAATAAGATGTGCAGTAGTGGCTAAGGCTGTTGGGTGTTAACTGGGTAAGATCTTGGGGTTTCTGAACATAAATAAAGTCTGGATGAAAATTGCTCATTGTCACATACAAGGATTAACTCCGGTTATTCTCCCTCTGAGACACTGCAGCCTTGATTAAAAGCACAGCCTTGGGAATAAGATAGTGTGGGTCTCACATGTAGGTCTACCACTTAGGTGGGTTAATATAGTTAACACTGGGCAGTCAGTGCTATGAATCCCTTAGTCTCTGGGGATCTCATGAGGATTTCTTGAATTGATTCTTGTAAAGTACCTGCTGGCCACTACAAAAGGCACTAGAATGTTGAACAAGAGGCAATTAAGAACCTATTCACAACTAGCAGACCTCACATAGCTTGAATAATAATCTGCAACAGGGCTATCAGCCTGGAGGTCCCCCTGCCACGGGAGATCACCCCACACTTATGGGGTGTGTCCCCAAGTGTCCTCAGGGTTATGGGAAACAGCTGTCAGTCCTGTGAACTGTAGGTTTACACGTCTGTGACTGCGGACTGACACCATGGCTGTGACATAGTCTGCTTCAGGACAGCAAGCTCAGCACTTATGGAAAAAAGGTGCTACTTTGGGCAACACAGCAAGAGAGCCTTGACATCCCCTCTCCCCCTGTACTAGTTCATTTTCTTTGGGCAGACCTTCTGGTTCACTCATCCTGGCATTCTGCTTAGCCCTAAGTGGGGTTTGAAAGAAACAGGATAGATTTTCATGGTCCAGATCCCCCTATTCTGTAACTCTTGGGCATAAGGTGAGGTAGGTGATGGGGTGTTTGGTTCCTTGGTATTCAAGGCTGAGATGACACCTGGTTTCTAAAGTCGACTCTGCCCTCTATCCCTGATGGAGAGAATCAGCTGCACTTTGATCTCCTGGTGAGGGAAGCAGGGGAGGGAGGCCACGCTGAAGAGCTCATTCCAGGACTCTCCCTGGGGGGACAGCCACGTCTGCTTCCTGCTCAGCTGCCCTGTCTGTGATGAACAGTGTTGATGTCACTCTCTGTGGAGTGGAAATGAGAGCCTGGTTCTAGTGAGTTTTCTCCTCTCTCTGGAGCTGGGTTTTCTTATCCTCCTGACAGGGTGATGGGCCCCAGAATTCACCTGTACCATCCCTGTGAGCACCCAGTGTGCAGACTAATGAGTGCTGGGGGTGTTTGGGACATCTGGTAGGGCTGCAGAAAAGACCTGAACAGAGCTCCTGAACTTTCTTGTTTGGAGCCTGAGCTCAGTCTGAGTTTATGTTGCTCTTACAACACAAAGTTATAGGCAGCTAAAAAGTTACTCAGTAGAGTGAATAGAGAGAGCAGTGTGGAAGCTGGAGTGAGATCACAGGTACACAACTGGATGATCAAAAGCACCACTGAATCACTTTCAGGTCTGTGCCTAAATGAAGTAAAAAGGGGAAAGGTTAGAATGTGTCACCGTTCAGAGGAGGGATTTTCCTTAAAGCAACATTACAGCTGAGGTCCCTAACAGTTAAGGTTCCTGGTCAGATGTCCCAGGCAGGACAGAGTTCCACCCGGGGCTGAGTGGATGGTCACCTGGCCCCTAGCCCAGGCTGTCCTCCCCCAGCCCAGGGCTTCCCATCCTCTCTGAGCCCCAGTGTCTCACAGGAGGAAGCCTGCTCCTTCCTTTCTTAATGAACTGGGGGCCCTAAACACAAGAGGAGGTTCTGTGTCTTTACCTGTTTGTACCTCAACCCTCCAAATGTGGAGTGCCCAGGTGCACGTCAGTACTGACTGAAGGGTCACCAGACAGGCATTCAGAGCCTGGACTAAGAAGTGAGGACCTGAGAACAGTGTGGAGTTTCCCCCCTGATTCTTTCCCCATCATTTTATAAAATCTCTCTAGTCCCCTGTAAGATGTGTTACTAACCTCCCGTAAACAACATCGTTGTACTAACAGGTCTTCTCTAGGACACGCACAGGTAACAAAGTGATGTCAGTATTTCCTGCTGATACAGCACAAGTTATCATTTATCCCAGACAGAGGTCACAGGCTCACATGTGCCTCTGACAACAGAAAGTTACTTCCTCGTTCACAATGGGGAATGAGAACCATAAGGTCCTCCCTGCCTGGCAGCCTGCAGCCCAGCTGTTCCCTGAGGGACGAGAGCCTGACCCTGGAGCTCGTGGTCAGTGTGCTCTTAGAGAAGATGCCAGGAAACGAGTGGGCAGTCATGTGACATCAGGCCCCCAACCACATGAAGTCACTCAAAAGATAGACACTGAGGCCACTGTCAGATTCTAAAAGGTGATGTGAGTGTCACATGCCGCAGTGACCTCTGAATACTAGGACAAGTATCCAGCAGGCAGATATGAAAAGGCCCATCAGGTTCCTGGGGTGGAAGTCAAGGCCATTCAAAGGCTCCTCGTCTTCAGGGTCCTGTGGGCACAAGGGTGGCGCAATGCTGGGTGCTCCGTGACCCGCACAGAGGCTCCTGGCGCAGGTGCAGGAGGAGGCCCAGGATGGGGGAGGCGGCAGACTGTCCGCTCCCCTTACTCGTCTCACCCTGTCCTGTGTTTGGCTGTGGTCCAGTGTGGGGATGCACTGACTCTGTCCCAGCCCTTAGGTTACTCATCTAAGGAGGAGACGGCCCACAGGTAGCTCACCAAAATTCAGTGTGGTGAGGACTCTAATGAGGAAATAAATTTTAAAATGCTACTGATTCAAAAATTAGTGAACAGTAATTACTCACCCATGGAAAAGAATGAAATATAGCCATTTGCAGCAACATGGATGGATCTAGAGAGTATTATTCTTAGTAAAGAAAGTCAGAGAAAGACGCACATGATATCACTTAAATGTGGAATCCAAATATAATACAGATGAATCTATACACAAACTAGAAATAGACTCAGAGGCATAGAAAACAAACTTGTGGTTACCAAAGGGGACTGAGAGGGAGGGAGGAACAATTAGAAGTATGGGATTAATAGTCACACTACTATCAACATGTCAAATAGATAACAACAAGGATTTAGTGTAAAGCACAGAGAATTTTATTCAGTATCTTGTAGTCTCCTGTAATGGAATACAATCAGAAAAAGAACTGAATGACTATACATGCCTGAAACTAGCACATTATTGTAAGTCAACTATGCTTCAATATACTTTAAAAACATTGTGAGCAATTTCCACCTAGAAAGACACCAGAAGAATTTGGAGGGAGGCATGTTTGAGAAAACCTTGATCAAAGAACCAATAAAGAATTTCTTTATCTAAATCTAGCTGGGATTTTGAATTTATCAAAGATAATTTCAAAGAGAATCTCTCGTTCCCAGGTCATTAAAGTGAAGCTTGGTGTGAGCAGGAGTTTAGGGTCACGTGGAGGATTCCCTTTGGCAGGACGTATGACCACAGAGCCCGGAAGGCAGTGGTTTCCTTGCATCCCGCCTCCCTGACTTTCTCTGTCGTGTGTCTGTTTCTGCTTCCCCAGCTCGGAGCCCGGTATTTTCCCACTTAGCATCTTCTCTCCAGGGACTCTGGACCATCCGGGCTTACAAAGCTGAACAGAAGTTTCAGGAGCTGTTTGATGCACACCAGGATTTGCACTCAGGTCTGTACGTTTCTGGGGATGATTTCTAAGGATGGGATGTGCTGCCTTCTAAGGCTGACTCCCTCTCAGGTGGCCTGGCTCCTGCACCTCTCTGTGTGTCAGCCCACGTTGTCCTCTGCACACCTGCCTCCCCCTCCCCTTCCTCTCAGCATCCCCTCTGTGGTCCCCTCTTCCTCCCTCACAGCCCTGCTTTTCTCCCCTGACTGGCCTGCATTGTCCTTCCATCACTGTGCCCTGTGGACTTCTGTCTCTTTAAGGCAGGAGTCAGTAAACTTTTCTTTTTTTTCCAAAGGTTCAGATAGAAAATATTGTAGGCTTTGTGTGCTGTCTATGTTACAGCTACTCACCTTTGCCATTGTGGCACAAAGACAGGCAAAGATCAGACATCAGCCAATGACTGCGTTCCAATAAAATTTTATTTTCAGAACCAGGTGGTATCTGTTCTTGCCCCTCAGGGTATGGTTTTCTGACTCTTTTCATGGCACACATGCAGAGTAGCAGATGGATTGAGGAAAATAATTTCCTGATTTGCTACCTGCATGATTATGCTTTGTATCAGTGAAGGTTTTTTTTTTTTTTTTTTTTCTGCCAGGTAAAAAGTTCAGAATTTTCTCTAAGTACCTGGCCAAGAAACTTTCCAGTCATTAATGTATTTTGAAGATAACATGGCATTTGAAAGCCACATACAGATCCTGTTAGCTGATGGTCGTGTGGACACTGGCTCCTAAGAATACCCACCTCAGGCCCTGAAGAGAGGGCAGAAGGTGTCAGAAACAGTGTGAGCCGTGCTCTCTGCTGTCAGAGCTGGGAACAGCCGACCCTTTGAGAGGAGGATCTTCATGTTGAGGCCCAGCACTGCAGGGAACACCAGTGAGATGATTTTCCATCTTCTTTCCTGTGATGGTATTTCTCTCGATGACCCGTGGGTTGACGTTTTCAAAGCATGCTTCCTGGACCGATTCCTGCGTGTCCCGTATGTTGTATTGTGTTGAACCTAGTTTTCTGGAATCTCCAGGATTCTTGGGTGTGTAACTTCGCTGCCCTACCTTGTGTAAAGTCTTCTGTAGGTCAGCTGAGAAAATGCTCTCCCTCATGAGAAGCAGCTAACATGGTTTCCTGTTTCTGTGTTGCGCTTGTTACGGTTCTCACGTGCAGAGTCGTGGCTCCTGCTTCTGACGATGTCCCGATGGCTCGCCGTGCACCTGGATGCCGTCTGTGCCATCTTTGTTACTGTTGTTGCCTTTGGGGCCCTGATTCTGGCAGAAAGCAAGTACACATGTGAGTACTTGTGGTATGTTTACAGTTTACAGCTTTGTTTGTAGTTATTAATCTCTTGCCATCTTGTCTAACATATACTCGTTGGTTCTAATGAGTTGTATTAAAGTGTCTGCAACATGTGACTCCACAATGTCCATGTGAAGTCATTTGTGTCTTGATGAGAACTTTTATCTTTTTTCCATTTACTTATTTATTTACAGTAGGTCCTTGTTGAGGCCATTAAAAAATTTTTTTTTTGATTGGTGTATAGTTGATTTATGATGTTGTGTTAACTTCAGGTATATAGCCAAGTGAATCTGTCATACATATATCCACTTTTTAAAAGATTCTTTTTTCATACCCCATTAACATTGGGGTGCATGTATATAATTTTTTAGTACTTTGCATTTTGTTTAATACTTCAAATGAACTGTCCTTTAGAAAAGAATTTCTGTTTTTCACTTCCAGAATCTTTAGAAGCAAAGACCAGGCATGACATGCCTGCTCCAGCAGGTCTGTGGTGCCTTGGGCCCCTGCTTTGGCTCACCCAGGCCATTCTTTCATTTTTATGTTAGGTTTTATTTGGGTATAGTTCATTTACACTGTTGTCCTAGTTTCCGATGTATAGCAAAGTCAATCTGCTATACATATACATATATCCACTCTTTTTTAGATTCTTTTCCCATATAGATAATTACAGAGTTCTCTGTACTTTACAGTAGTTTCTTATTAGTTATCTTTTTAATATTTTATATATAGTAGTATGTATGTGTCAGTCTCAGTCTTCTAATTTATCCCTTCCCTCACTTATCCCCTGGTAACCATAAGTTTATTTTCTATATCTGTTACTCTACTTCTGTTTTGTAGATAAGTTCATTTGTAGCCTTTTGTTGTATTTCTTATGTAAGNGTATGTATGTGTCAGTCTCAGTCTTCTAATTTATCCCTTCCCTCACTCATCCCCTGGTAACCATAAGTTTATTTTCTATATCTGTTACTCTGCTTCTGTTTTGTAGATAAGTTCATTTGTAGCCTTTTGTTGTATTTCTTATGTAAGCAATACCATATTCTATCTTTCTCCTACTTCACTCAGTTTGAAAATCTCTAAGTCCACCCGTGTTGCTGCAAATGGCATTATTTTGCCCTTTTTAATGGCTGGGTAACATTCCATTGTATTTATGGCACCACATCTTCCTTGTCCATTGCTCTGTTGATAGGCGTTTAGGCTGCTTCCATGTAAATACTGCTGCAGTAAATATCAGGGTGCATGTATCCTTAGGAATTATGGTTTTCTCTCTATATATGCCCTGGAGTGAGATCGCTGGATCATATGGTAGCTCTATTTTTAGTTTTTAAAGGAACCTCCATATTGTTCTTCATAGTGGTTGTGCCAGTTTACATTCCCAGCAACAGTGTAGGAGGGTTCCCTTCTCTCCACATCCTCTTCAGTACTTATTGTTTGTAGACTTTTTATGACGGTCATTGTGACTGGTGTGAGGTGGAACCTCACTGTAGATTTTTGCTTTTTTTTTTCCCACTGTAGTTTTGATATGCATTTCTCTAATAATTAGAGATGTTGACCATCTTTTCACGTGCTTTATGGCCATCTGTATGTTTTCTTTGGAGAATGTCTGTTTTAATCTTCTGCCCATTTCGTGATTGGGTTGTTTATTTATTTTTGGCATTGAACTACATGAACTGCTTGTATATTTTGGAGAATAATCTCTTGTCACCCACTTCATTTGCAAATACTTCCCCCATTCTGCAAGTTGTCTTTTTTTTTTCTGTGCAAAAGTTTTTAAGCTTACTTGGGTCCCATTTATTTGTGTTTCATTTATTTTCATTGCTCTAGGAGGTGGGTAAAAATGTTTGCTGCAATTTATGTCAGAGTTCTCCCTCTGTTTTCACCTAANCTTTTTTTTTTCCCACTGTAGTTTTGATATGCATTTCTCTAATAATTAGAGATGTTGACCATCTTTTCACGTGCTTTATGGCCATCTGTATGTTTTCTTTGGAGAATGTCTGTTTTAATCTTCTGCCCATTTCGTGATTGGGTTGTTTATTTATTTTTGGCATTGAACTACATGAACTGCTTGTATATTTTGGAGAATAATCTCTTGTCACCCACTTCATTTGCAAATACTTCCCCCATTCTGCAAGTTGTCTTTTTTTTTTCTGTGCAAAAGTTTTTAAGCTTACTTGGGTCCCATTTATTTGTGTTTCATTTATTTTCATTGCTCTAGGAGGTGGGTAAAAATGTTTGCTGCAATTTATGTCAGAGTTCTCCCTCTGTTTTCACCTAAGAGTTTTCTAGTGTCTGGTCTTACATTTATGTCTGTAATCTATTTTGAGTTTATTTTTGTTTATGGTCTTAGGGAGTGTTCTGATTTTATTCTTTTACATGTAGTTGTCCAGTTTTCCCAGCACCAATTATTAAAGAAACTGTCTTTTCTCCATTGTATATTCTTGCTTCCTTTGTCACAGGTGACACAGGCGCATGGGTTTATTGCTGGGCGTTCTGTCCTGTTCCATTGGTCTATATTTCTGGGTTTGGTGCTAGTAGTCTACTGTTTCAATTACTGTAGGTTTGTAGTGAAAGGTTGTTGTTGAATCACACAAAGATGTCGGGATTCTTGGCCCCCGGAGGAGAATTTAATCCAGGGCCAGAGACGAGGCTTGATCGCTCAGAGCTTTTGTGTAATAAAGTTTTATTAAAGTATAAAGGAGATAGAGAAAGCTTCTGACATTGGCATCAGAAGGGGGCAGAAAGAGTGCCCCCCTGCTAGTCTTTAGCTGGATGTTATATAGTCACTAGCAGTCTGTTAATAGAAGAAAAGAATGTCTTAAAACTCAGAATGGCACCAGGCTCCTCACCCATAAGATGTATTTTGGGATAATCTTGGCACCAAATGGTTCATCCTGGGCCATAAAATGATTAACTTGAACTTTGAAGAAGGGCAGATCACCATACAAATGGTTTCGTTTACATAGATTAGGGGAACGATATATGAGTATAACATGTTGGTTTGTCAAGTAGGTTCTGAGCCAAGAGGCAACAGACTTGAAGACAGAGCTTGGGGTAAATGCACAGTACATTAGCATAGCTTAAGATAAACATTTCCATGAGAGAAATGCATTGGTTATCTCTAGGTTTGAGAATAGTTAACTTCAGGTGAAACCAGGTGTNAACAGTGTGGAGTTTCCCCTTTGATTCTTTCCCCATCATTTTATAAAATCTCTCTAGTCCCCTGTAAGATGCATTACTAACCTCCCATAAACAACATCGTTGTACTAACAAGTCTTCTCTAATACACACACAGGTAACAAAGTGATGTCAGTATTTCCTGCTAATACAGCACAAGTTATCACTTATCCCAGACAGAGGTCACAGGCTTACATGTGCCCCTGACAACAGAAAGTTACTTCCTCATTCACGATGGGGAATGAGAACCATAAGTGTCCTCCCTGCCTGGCAGCCTGCAGCCCAGCTGTTCCCTGAGGGACAAGAGCCTGACCCTGGAGCTTGTGGTCAGTGTGCTCTTAGAGAAGATGCCAGGAAATGAGTGGGAAGTCATGTGACATCAGGCCCCCAACCACATGAAGTCACTCAAAAGATGGACACTGAGGCCTCTGTCAGATTCTAAAAGGGTGATGTGAGTGTCACATGCCACAGTGACCTCTGAATGCTAGGACAAGTATCCAGCAGGCAGATATAAGAACACTCATCAGGTTCCTGGGGCGGAAGTCAAGGCCATTCAAAGGCTCCTCATCTGCCGGGTCCTGTGGGCACAAGGGTGGCATAGTGCTGGGTGCTCCATGACCCGCACAGAGGCTCCTGGCACAGGTGCAGGAGGAGGCCCAGGACAGGGGAGATGGCAGACTGTCCGCTCCCTTACTCGTCTCACCCTGTCCTGTGTCTGGCTGTGGTCCAGTGTGGGGATGCACTGACTCTATCCCAGCCCTTAGGTTACTCATCTAAGGAGGAGATGGCTCCTTAGATGGAAAAGAATGAAATATAGCCATTTGCAGCAACATGGATGGACCTAGAGAGTATTATTCTTAGTAAAGAAAGTCAGAGAAAGATGCATATGATATCACTTAAACATGGAATCCAAATATAACACAAATGAATCTATATACAAACTAGAAATAGACTCAGAGGCATAGAAAACAAACTTGTGGTTACTAAATGGGACTGACAAGGAGGGAGGAACAAATTAGAAGTATGGGATTAATAGTCACACTACTATTAACATGTCAAATAGATACCAAGGATTTAGTGTAAAGCACAGAGAATTTTATTCAGTATCTTGTAATATCCTGTAATGGAATATAATCAGAAAAAAGAACTGAATAACTATACATACCTGAAACTAGCACATTATTGTAAATCAGCTATGTTTCAATATACTTTAAAAAAATTGTGAGCAATTTCCACCTAGAAAGACACCAGAAGAATTTGGAGGGAGGCATGTTTGAGAAAACCTTGATGAAAGAACCAGTAAAGAATTTCTTTATCTAAATCTAGCTGGGATTTTGAGTTTATCAAAGATAATTTCAAAGAGAATCTCTCATTCCCAGGTCATTAAAGTGAAGCTTGGTGTGAGCAAGAGTTTAGGGTCACGTGGAGGATTCCCTTTGGCAGGACGTGTGACCACAGAGCCCGGAAGGCAGTGGTTTCCTTGCATCCAGCCTCCCTGACTTTCTCTGCTGTGTGTCTGTCTCTGCTTCCCCAGCTCGGAGCCTGGTATTTTCCCACTTAGCATCTTCTCTCCGGGGACTCTGGACCATCCAGGCTTACAAAGCTGAACAGAAGTTTCAGGAGCTGTTTGATGCACACCAGGATTTGCACTCAGGTCTGTATGTTTCTGGAGATGACTTCTAAGGATGGGATGTGCTGCCTTCTGAGGCTGACTCTCTCTCAGGTGGCCTGGCTGCCCACACCTCTCTGTGTGTCAGCCCACATCGCCCTCTGCACACCTGCCTCTCCCACTCGTTCCTCTCAGCATCCCCTCTGTGTTCCCCTCGTCCCCCCTCACAGCCCTGCTTTTCTCCCCTGACTGGCTTGCATTGTTTTTCCATCACTGTGCCCTGTGGACTTCTGTCTCTTTAAGGCAGGAGTCAGTAAACTTTTCTTTTTTTCCAAAAGTTCAGATAGAAAATATTGTAGGCTTTGTGTGCTGTCTATATTACAGCTACTCACCTTTGCCATTGTGGCACAAAGACAGGCAAAGATCAGACATCAGCCAATGACTGTGTTCCAGTANTCTCTGTGTGTCAGCCCACATCGCCCTCTGCACACCTGCCTCTCCCACTCGTTCCTCTCAGCATCCCCTCTGTGTTCCCCTCGTCCCCCCTCACAGCCCTGCTTTTCTCCCCTGACTGGCCTGCATTGTTTTTCCATCACTGTGCCCTGTGGACTTCTGTCTCTTTAAGGCAGGAGTCAGTAAACTTTTCTTTTTTTCCAAAAGTTCAGATAGAAAATATTGTAGGCTTTGTGTGCTGTCTATATTACAGCTACTCACCTTTGCCATTGTGGCACAAAGACAGGCAAAGATCAGACATCAGCCAATGACTGTGTTCCAGTAAAATCTTATTTTCAGAACCAGGTGGTGTCTGTTCTTGCCCCTCAGGGTGTGGTTTCCTGACTCTTTTCATGGCAGACATGGAGAATAGCAGACATATTGAGGAAAATAATTTCCTGATTTGCTACCTGCATGATTATGCTTTGTATCAGTGAAGGTGTTTTTTTTTGTTTTGTTTTTCCTGCCAGGTAGAAAATTCAGAATTTCCTCTAAGTACCTAGCCAAACTTTCCAGTCATTAATGTATTTTGAAGATAGCATGGCATTTGAAAGCCACNTCTTTTCATGGCAGACATGGAGAATAGCAAACATATTGAGGAAAATAATTTCCTGATTTGCTACCTGCATGATTATGCTTTGTATCAGTGAAGGTGGTTTGTTTGTTTTTTTTTTTTCTGCCAGGTAGAAAATTCAGAATTTCCTGTAAGTACCTAGCCAAACTTTCCAGTCATTAATGTATTTTGAAGATAGCATGGCATTTGAAAGCCACATACAGATCCTGTTAGCTGATGGTCATGTGGACACTGGCTCCTAAGAATACCCACCTTAGGCCCTGTAGAGGGGGCAGAAGGTGCCGGAAACAGTGTGAGCCGTGCTCTCTACTGTCAGAGCTGAGAACAGCCGACCCTTTGAGAGGAGAATCTTCATGTTGAGGCCCAGCACTGCAGGGAACACACCAGTGAGATGATTTTCCATCTTCTTTCCTGTGATGGTATTTCTCTTGATGACCCGTGGGTTGAAGTTTTCAAAGCGTGCTTCCTGGACCGATTCCTGCGTGCCCCATATGTTGTTTTGTGTTGAACCTAGTTTTCTGGAATCTTCAGGTTCCTTTGAAGTTACAAGTGTGTAACTTTGCTGCCCTACCTTGTGTAAAATCTTCTGTAGCTCAGCTGAGAAAATGCTCTCCCTCATGAACATGGTTTCCTGTCTATGTATTGCACTTATTACGGTTCTCACCTGCAGAGGCGTGGTTNACCGATTCCTGCGTGCCCCATATGTTGTTTTGTGTTGAACCTAGTTTTCTGGAATCTTCAGGTTCCTTTGAAGTTACAAGTGTGTAACTTTGCTGCCCTACCTTGTGTAAAATCTTCTGTAGCTCAGCTGAGAAAATGCTCTCCCTCATGAACATGGTTTCCTGTCTATGTATTGCACTTATTACGGTTCTCACCTGCAGAGGCGTGGTTCCTGGTTCTGGCGACGTCCCGATGGCTCGCCGTGCGTCTGGATGTCGTCTGTGCCATCTTTGTTACCCTTGTTGCCTTTGGAGCCCTGATTCTGGCAAAAACTAAGTACACATGTGAGTATTTGTGGTATGTTTACAGTGTATAGCTTTGTTTGTAGTTATTAAACTCTTGCCATCTTGTCTAACATATACTCGTTGGTTCTAATGAGTTGTATTAAAGTGTCTGCAGCATGTGACCCCACAATGTCCATGTGAAGTCATTTGTGTCTTGATGAGAACTTTTATTTTTTTTTTCCATTTACGTATTTATTTACAGTAGGTCCTTGTTGAGACCATTAAAAAATATTTTTTGATTGGTGTATGGTTGATTTATGATGTGTTAACTTCAGGTATATAGCCAAATGAATCTGTCATACATATATCCACTTTTTAAAAGATTCTTTTTTCATACCCCATTAACGTTGGGGTGAATGTATATATTTTTTTAGTACTTTGCATTTTGATTAATACTTTAAATGAATTGTCCTTTAGAAAATAATTTCTGTTTTTCACTTTCAGAATCTTTAGAAGCAAAGACCAGGCATGACATGCCTGCTCCAGCAGGGCCTTGGGCCCCTGCTTTGGCTCACCCAGGCCATTCTTTCATTTTTATGTTAGGTTTTATTTGGGTATAGTTCATTTACACTGTTGTCCTAGTTTCCGATGTATAGCAAAGTCAATCTGCTATACATATAAGTATATCCACTCTTTTTTAGATTCTTTTCCCATATAGAAAATTACAGAGTTCTCTGTACTTTACAGTAGTTTCTTATTAGTTATCTTTGTAATATTTTATATATAGTAGTATGTATGTGTCATTCTCAGTCTTCTAATTTATCCCTTCCCTCACTTATCCCCTGGTAACCATAAGTTTATTTTCTATATCTGTTACTCTACTTCTGTTTTGTAGATAAGTTCATTTGTAGCCTTTTGTTATATTTCTTATGTAAGCAATACCATATTCTATCTTTCTCTTACTTCACTCAGTTTGAAAATCTCTAAGTCCACCCGTGTTGCTGCAAATGGCATTATTTTGCCCTTTTTAATGGCTGGGTAACATTCCATTGTATTTATGGCACCACATCTTCCTTGTCCATTGCTCTGTTGATAGGCGTTTAGGCTGCTTCCATGTAAATACTGCTGCAGTAAATATTAGGGTGCATGTATCCTTAGGAATTATGGTTTTCTCTCGATATATGCCCTGGAGTGAGATCACTGGACCATATGGTAGCTCTATTTTTAGTTTTTAAAGGAACCTCCATATTGTTCTTCATAGTGGCTGTGCCAGTTTACATTCCCAGCAACAGTGTAGGAGTGTTCCCTTCTCTCCACGTCCTCTTCAGTGCTTATTGTTTGTAGACTTTTTATGACGGTCGTTGTGACTGGTGTGAGGTGGAACCTCACTGTAGATTTTTGCCTTTTTTTTTTCCCACTGTAGTTTTGATATGCATTTCTCTAATAATTAGAGATGTTGACCATCTTTTCATGTGCTTTATGGCCATCTGTATGTTTTCTTTGGAGAATGTCTGTTTTAATCTTCTGCCCATTTCGTGATTAGGTTGTTTATTTATTTCTGACATTGAACTACATGAACTGCTTGTACATTTTGGAGAATAATCCCTTGTCACCCACTTCGTTTGCAAATACTTCCCCCATTCTGCAAGTTGTCTTTTTTTTTTCTGTGCAAAAGTTTTTAAGCTTACTTGGGTCCCATTTATTTGTGTTTCATTTATTTTCATTGCTCTAGGAGGTGGGTAAAAATGTTTGCTGCAATTTATGTTAGAGTTCTCCCTCTGTTTTCACCTAAGAGTTTTCTAGTGTCTGGTCTTACATTTATGTCTGTAATCTATTTTGAGTTTATTTTTGTTTATGGTCTTAGGGAGTGTTCTGATTTTATTCTTTTACATGTAGTTGTCCAGTTTTCCCAGCACCAATTATTAAAGAAACTGTCTTTTCTCCATTGTGTATTCTTGCTTCCTTTGTCACAGGTGACACAGGCTCATGGGTTTATTGCTGGGCGTTCTGTCCTGTTCCATTGGTCTATATTTCTGGGTTTGGTGCTAGTAGTCTACTGTTTCAATTACTGTAGCTTTGTAGTGAAAGGTTGTTGTTGAATCACACAAAGATGTTGGGATTCTTGGCCCCCGGAGAAGAATTTAATCCAGGGCCAGAGACGAGGCTTGATCGCTCAGAGCTTTTGTGTAATAAAGTTTTATTAAAGTATAAAGGAGATAGAGAAAGNTTACTTCGGTCCCATTTATTTGTGTTTCATTTATTTTCATTGCTCTAGGAGGTGGGTAAAAAAGTTTGCTGCAATTTATGTCAGAGTTCTCCCTCTGTTTTCATCTAAGAGTTTTCTAATGTCTGGTCTTACATTTATGTCTGTAATCTATTTTGAGTTTGTTTTTGTTTATGGTCTTATGAAGTGTTCTGATTTTATTCTTTTACATGTAGCTGTCCAGGTTTTCCAGCACCAATTATTAAAGAAACTGTCTTTTTTCCATTGTGAATTCTTCCTTCCTTTGTCATAGGTGACACAGGTGCATGGGTTTATCGCTTCGCTTTCTGTCCTGTTCCATTGGTCTATATTTCTGGGTTTGGTGCTAGTAGTCTACTGTTTCAATTACTGTAGCTTTGTAGTGAAAGGGTGTTGTTGAATCACACAAAGACGTCGGGATTCTTGGCCCCCGGAGAAGAATTTAATCCAGGGCCAGAGACGAGGCTTGATCACTCAGAGCTTTTGTGTAATAAAGTTTTATTAAAGTATAAAGGAGACAGAGAAAGCTTATGACATAGGCATCAGAAGGGGGCAGAAAGAGTACCCCCCTGCTAGTCTTTAGCTGGATGTTATATAGTCACTAGCAGTCTGTTAACAGAAGAAAGGAATGTCTTAAAACTCAGAATGGCACCAGGCTCCTCACCCATAAGATGTATTTTGGGATAATCTTGGCACCAAATGGTTCATCCTGGGCCATAAAATGATTAACTTGAACTTTGAAGAAGGGCAGATCACCATACAAATGGTTTCGTTTACATAGATTAGGGGAACGATATATGAGTATAACATGTTGGTTTGTCAAGTAGGTTCTGAGCCAAGAGGCAACAGACTTGAAGACAGAGCTTGGGGTAAATGCACAGTACATTAGCATAGCTTAAGATAAACATTTCCATGAGAGAAATGCATTGGTTATCTCTAGGTTTGAGAATAGTTAACTTCAGGTGAAACCAGGTGTCATTATGGCAACACAGTATCTTTTTAATATAAATTTATTTATTTTAATTAGAGGTTAGTTACTTTACAATATTGTATTGGTTTTGCCATACATCAACATGAATCTGCCACAGGTATACACGTGTTCCCCATCCTGAACACCCCCTCCCTCCTCCCTCCCCATACCATCCCTCTGGGTCATCTCAGTGCACCAGCCCCAAGCATCTAGTATCATGCATCAACCTCCTTTTAGATTTATATACAGAAGGAAAAAATTATCCCTAGTTTGTTTCCTCCTGCCGCTTAAGAGAGATAAAAATGTCTGGCACTTGCAGGCTATTTCCTCCATTTGGAGACCTCTGGCCTTCCTGCTTGTTATCCTCTCAGTAGTATAGTCTGAAGACAGGGAGCATGATTCCTTCTAGCTTCATTTTTCTTCTTTTTCTCAAGATTACATTGGCTATTCATGGTATTTTGTATTTCCATACAAAATGTAGATTCTTTTGTTCTAATTCTGTGAAAAATGCCATTGGCAATTTGATAGGGATTGCACTGAATCTGTAGATTGCTTTGAGTAGTTTGCTCGTTGTTTACAGTTGGTCTTCATTGAGATCTTTTATCTTTTTATCTTTTTTGAAAGAGCTGAGGTCTACATTACTGTAGCAAGATGACCTTCTAAAAATCCCAGGTAGTGTCCTATAGCTGCATAGAGAGAACCAGGTTTACTGTTAAACTTTTTGTACAGATCAGGTTTTAGGTTTTAGCTTTAGGGATACTTAGATCTCTTCCTTGTAAGGGTCTGAGAAAGACCCTCTATAGCAAAAGCAGTATACTCACTGCTGTGTGGGTCCCAGAGAGCAGTTGTTGGAAAGTGTGGCATGAATTCACCATCCCTCACTATTCCATAGAAATAGCCCAGAATCACAGTCTTTAATATTAGAAAAATGAGAGTAATATTTTAGATTTAAAAGCACTGGCTCTTAGAACCCACTGCCGTGTTTTTGTGATTTCAACTGCAGCTACCTTGGTTGTAGAGAATGAAATTACATAATGATAATTGAAGCATAAGGACAAAAATCTGAACAGTCCTCAACTATATTATACTGTCAAGTGTATCTCAATCCAGGTGGGATTAATATGGATAAAGGACAAAAATGGTAAGGACCTAAAGTGAAGTCGCTCAGTAGTGTCTGACTCTGTGACCCCATGGACTGTAGCCTACCAGGCTGCTCCACCCATGGGATTTTCCAGGCGAGAATACGGGAGTGGGTTGCCATTTCCTTCTCCAATGACCTAAGAGAGGCAGAAGAGATTAGGAAGAGGTGGCTGGAATACACAGAAAAACTGTACCAAAAAGATCTTTATGACCTAGATAACCACGACGGTGTGGTCACTCATCTTGAGCCAGACATCCTGGTGGGTGAAGCCAAGTGGACCTTAGGAAGCATCACTATGAACAAAGTTAGTGGAGGTAATGGAATTCCAGCCTAGCTATTTCAAATCCTAAAAGATGATGCCATTCATGTAATATGCCAGCAAATTTGGAAAAGTTACTACTGGCCACAGACTGAAAAAGATCAGTTTTCATTCCAGTCCCAAAGAAATGCAATGCCAAAGAATGTTCAGACTGTCATACAATTGAATTAATTTTACATGCTAGTAAGGATATACTCAGGAGAAGGCAATGGCACCCCACTCCAGTACTCTTGCCTGGAAAATCCTATGGACAGAGGAGCTTGGTGGGCTGCAGTCCATGGGATCGCTAAGAGTCAGACATGACTGAGCGACTTTCCTTTCACTTTTCACTTTCATGCCATTGGAGAAGGAAATGGCAACCCACTCCAGTGTTCTTGCCTGGAGAATCCCAGGGATGGGGGAGCCTGGTGGGCTGCCATCTATGGGGTCGCACAGAGTTGGACACAACTGAAGTGACTTAACAGCAGCAGCAGCAAGGATACTCAAAATCCTTCAAACAAGATTTCAACAATATGTGAACTGGGAACTTCCAACTGTACAAGCTGGGTTTAGAAAAGGCAGAGGAACCAGAGATCAAATTGCCAACATTTATTGGATCATAGAGAAAGCAAGGGAATTCCAGAAAAGACTATGTGAAAGACTTTGACTCTGTGGATCACAAACTGTGGAAAATTCTGAGAAAGATAGGAATATCAGACCATCTTACCTGTCTCCTGAGAAACCTGTAAGCAAGTCAAGAAACAATAGAACTGTACACGGAACAATGGACTGGTTCAAAACTGGGAAAGCAGTATGACAAGGCTATTTGTTGTCACTATGTTAATTTAACTTATGTGCAGAATACCTCATGCAAAATGCCAGACTGGATGAAGCTCAGGCTGGAATCAAGATTGCTGGGAGAAATATCAATAACTTCAGATATGCAGATGGTACCACTCTAATGGCAGAAAGTGAAGAGAAACTGAAGAGCCTCCTGATGAAAGTGAAAGAGCAGAGTGATAAAGCTGGCTTAAAACTCAGCATTCNGATTTGAACGTGGGGATTCTGAGTCAGGTCTCTTGTTCCCACACGTGTGCCTCCCCTTGTCCTGCCCCCTCCACTGAAAGGAGCCTGTTGGGCTCTTCACTGCTGCCCATATTCTTATGGCCTGGCTTACTGAGCCTTCCAGAGGAAAATGTAAATGGCCTACATGGGCTTATGTACAAGATTCTCTCTTGAGGCAAGAGGAGACATATATTCCAGAGTAATTTACCTGGGGCTCCTCCTGAAGCAGATGAATAGGAAGAACTATTTAAATTAAAGTATCATGCCACAGGTCACAGTGGGTTTCAAGTCCTCCTGGCCTTGCAGTTAGTAACGAATTTGAGGCAGGTCATCCTGACACACATGTGAGAGAACATGGGGACCAGGTGCTGCCAAAATCAGAGGTGATCTCCCCATGGACAGAGGGGCTGCAGACCCCAGGAGCTGACATTCCCCTTGCACATGTGGGGATGTTCATTTCACACATGTGGAGATGTTCATTTCACATATGTTGAGAGATTCCAGATCCTAGAAGACAGTCTGACCAATGGAGAAATGGAGAAAATAGCCTAGTTTAATTTTCAGTGCTAATGTGTAAATATTTAATGGTTTGCTTTGAGGCACAAACCTCTACTAATCATGCTGTTGGTATTTCCCAGTCACATCAGGCTTGACAGTTTATTTATGTAGATCTTGATGTTTAGTTTCTCACGTAATTATTTCCTCAGTTTGTGTGAGTGTTTAAACAGATATTACCAGGGTGGTATTTCTAAAAAAAAACAAATCAAATCTTTCTTTGTCTTCAGTTTTTTCCTTAAGATGAAAAAAACTTCTTTAATGCTTTCTTCTGTTAGTGTTCAGTAGTTCAGAAGATATTTTGTAGCACACTTTGTACAATGGAAAATTATTTTAGAGATACTGTTTTGTAAACATACATTTGCAACTTTATTATTAATAATTAATGAATTTAGATGTTTTTGTATTTTAATTTTGACAATCTGTACGCATTAGAATAAAATAAAAAGAGGTTAAGGTAATAACACTCACTGTTTTGGCATATTTAGGAACCTGTTTTATTCACTGGAACAATGAGGGAAAATCTGGATCCCTTTAATGAGCATACGGATTACAAACTGTGGAATGCCTTAGAAGAGGTAATTTATTAATAGTAACTGTAATTAACTTGTTACTATCAGTATATGTGTGTTTACATTGAGAGCTTTGCAGATAATTAAGGGGAGCATATCAGTTTCACTGACTTCGGTAAACTTCTAAGAAAACACTGATGACATGGGTGCACTTAAAAATGTGTGTATTGATGATGATGAAAAGCAACAATATAATGTGACATGTTTTTATTTCAGCTATTTTCCTAGAACCCTGAGCAAATAGACACATTATCTTGTCCTTAGCAGAGTACTCAATTAGATGTTAAAACTGTGGGATCAAATTCTACTAGTGACCTAGTGAATTAATTACTCCATTACACTCCAATATTCATTTTATTCCTCTGGTCTTAGGAAACATCNACCCTGAGCAAATAGACACATTATCTTGTCCTTAGCAGAGTACTCAATTAGATGTTAAAACTGTGGGATCAAATTCTACTAGTGACCTAGTGAATTAATTACTCCATTACACTCCAATATTCATTTTATTCCTCTGGTCTTAGGAAACATCTCCTGAGTGGAGACAATAGTAGTTTTCCTTATTAACTAAAAGATATAAACAAGATCATACTAATAAACTGTAGAAGTTTCATAGGAAAGTGTTTATAAAGGTATATTATATAGTCAGCTTTTATATGGGTAGGTTCATTTCTAAAGAATTTTCTGTTATTTATGTTATGTCCCTTGCTCTACTTTGAGTTTCCTCACCCTTGCAAGGAAAAAAAAATTGACTATTAAGTTGCTGTCAGTTTGTATTTTATTTTTTAAACTATTTTGTGTATTTGCATTCCTTTTACAAATCAGTTCTACTGATGGCAGAAACCCTAGACTTCTTTTTTGTAATTTATTTTAATTGGAGTCTAATTACTTTACAATATTGTAGTGATTCTGCCGTACATAGTCTTTTGCTTTTAAAAAGAATGAGCATGCCTATAAATTAATGATGAAAGGTCAGAAAGAGAAGTTGAGAAAACAATCCCATTTACCATCGCAACAAAAAGAATCAAACACCTAGGAGTAAACCTGCCTAAGGAGACAAAAGACCTGTGCTCATAAAACTACAAGATATTGATGAAAGAAANTTTGTGTATTTGCATTCCTTTTACAAATCAGTTCTACTGATGGCAGAAACCCTAGACTTCTTTTTTGTAATTTATTTTAATTGGAGTCTAATTACTTTACAATATTGTAGTGATTCTGCCGTACATAGTCTTTTGCTTTTAAAAAGAATGAGCATGCCTATAAATTAATGATGAAAGGTCAGAAAGAGAAGTTGAGAAAACAATCCCATTTACCATCGCAACAAAAAGAATCAAACACCTAGGAGTAAACCTGCCTAAGGAGACAAAAGACCTGTGCTCATAAAACTACAAGATATTGATGAAAGAAATCAAGATGATGCAAACCAGATGGAGGGATATACCATGTTCTTGGATTGGAGAAACAATATTGTGAAAATGACTGTACTACCCAAAGAATCTACAGATTCAATAAAATCTCTAACAAATTACCAATGGCGTTTTGCATAGAATTAGAGCCAAAATCTTACAGTTTTAATGGAAACACAAAGGACCCCAAGTAACCAAAGCAGTCTTAAGAAAGAAAAATGAAGCTGGAGAAACTAGCTTCCCTGACTTCAGAATATATTATCGAGTTGGCAGAAAAGTTTGTTACATAAGATTTTATGAAAAAAATGAACTTTTTCGCCACTTCAGTACAGAGCTAGAGTAATCAAGTTGGCATGGCACTGGCACAAAAACAGAAATACAGTTCAATGGAGCAGGCTAGAGAGCCCAGAGATGAACTCACAAACCCATGGTCAACTAATCTATGACACAGGAGGCAAGAATATACAATGGAGAAAAGGTGGTCTCTTCAGTAAGTGGTGCTGGGAAAACTGGACAGCTATGTGTAAAAGAATAAAATTAGAACACTCCCTGATACATACAAAACTCAACTCAAAGTTGATTGAAAACCTAAATGTAGGACCAGATACTATAGGACTCTTAGAGGAGAACACAGGGAAAACACTCTACCTAAATAACTACTAAATGTTTGATTGATCTTTTCATTTCAGAGAAGTGTGGCGTATTTTTTTTTAAATCTTTGTTGTTGTTTTTGTTACACAAATCTGAGAGATTGATCATGTTGGTTTGAATTGGTGTGTTTGTCATTTAGTGTCACCCTTCTAGGGAAGCTCTGAAATCTGTAATATGCAGATGAGCCTTGACTATGAGCAGGCAGATTTGCAGGTATGACCATTTCCAGCCAGTAATTCTGGTTTCTGAAGGATGTCATGACTGAGTCTTTATACACGCGCCCTGCTTTTCAGCAGCATGTGGATTTTGTTTTCTTAAATTGAGTCGATTGCTTCACCTTCTCCTGCCTGAAAAACAGTGCGCCTCTGATTTCATTTAAGTTTGTGAGTCTTTTACAGTAAAATTCTACAAGAGAAAAGGTGTGCAGAGTATTCAACCATTAAATATAAAGAACGATAGGATGATCCACTACTCTTGAATTCATAGGACAAATTTAATGGTGAAATTGGGACATATCTTTAAAAAAATAACTTGAAGTACTGGTAAATTATTTTTATATTTGTTTCCCAGATTGAGATCTTTTTTCACAGATTCTCAAGTAGCCTTACTCTATAATTTTAGAACATATTGTTCCATGGACAGAGAGGCAATCTAAATTATAAAAATACTAAGATCTACTTCTATTTAAACTACATTTGGAACTTTCTATAAAAAGAAAGAACTGTGAGTTTATTTCACAAAGTCAAGTGTGTGGTTTCCATGTATTCCTTCTGGAATTAACCCTGTTAACTTTGGTGATATCACTTAGAAAAATCATCCCATCGTTATGTTTCTCTAGGAACTGATTCCTTATGACTATTTTAAAAGAAACTTACCAAATCATTCATTGAAAAACATACAAATGTGATAAAGAAATAATTCCTAGAGGATCTGGATAAAGGGGTGGTTTATCACTCTAAGTTATTGTTGTTCAGTTGCTAAGTCACCTCTGACTCTTTGTGACCCCATGGACTACAGCATGCCAGGCTTCCCTGTTCCTCATGATCTCCTGGAGTTTGCCTAAGTTCATGTCCATTGAGTCGATGATGCCATCCAGCCATCTTATCCTCTGATCCCTCTTCTCCTTCTGTCTTCAATATTTCCCAGCATCAGAGTCTTTTCTGAAGAGTCAACTGTTTGCATCACATTGCCAAAATATTGGAGCTTCAGCATCAGTCTTTCCAGAGAATATTCAGGGTTGATTTCCTTTCAGATTGACTAGTTTCATCTCCTTGTTTTCCAAGGGACTCTCAATAGTGTTCTCCAGTACCACAGTTCAAAAGCATTGATTCTTCAGCTCTCTGTTATTGGCCAGCTCTCGTGTCTATACATGACTACCGGAAAGACCATAGGTTTGATTATATGGACCTTTCTCAACAAAGTGATATCTTTGCTTCTTAACACACTGTCTAGTTTTGTCATAGCTTTCCTGCCAAGAAGCAACCATCTTCTAATTCTGAGGCTACAGTTACCATCTGCACTGATTTTAGAGCCCAAGAAGAAGAAATCTGCCACTGCTTCTACCTTTTCCCCTTCTATTTGCCATGGAATGATGGACTGGATGCCATGATCTTAGTTTTCTTAAAGTTGAGTTTTAAGCCAGTTTTTTCACTCTCCTCCTTCACCCTCATCAAGAGGTATCACTAAATCAATGAGGTCAGGTTTTAAGCGAACCAGAAACCCTAGTTATTAATTTGTAAATGATGCCTAACTGGATATGTGAACCCAAACTTACAGAGTTCACCTGAGAATGAGTAGGAGGGAACCACTATGTTTCCCTGTTTATGAACTTCAATTAAAAGAAACGATGGCTTAAAATTTTTTTGTGGTCCTCTAGTTCTGTTTCCTCTTTCTTTGTTGGCAGAGATGGACATTCAGAAGGAAGACAGTCCTATGGATGCTGCCTGTCTCATTTTGGTTATTTTTCTAAATATGCTGAAAATACACTTTTCATGTACTAAAAACTTGCCAACTTACTGTAAACTGATAAAAGCTCATCAGAAATTGGTGCTATTGGGGTGCTAAAAAGCAAAGACAGCTCCAAAAATATAACATGAGTCCTGAAGATGAAGCACTTTATCACTCAGAGGTTAAAAGATCATAGTAGATAAAACTCTGGAAATGAATCATTGATGTGTTGCTGCTGTTAAAAAGGAAAAACAAAACACCTTAGATACTGGGATTTGGAGTTAAGAATATAGCTACCTCAGTTGTTCAGTGATAAAGAATCTGCCTGCAATGGAGGAGAAGTGGGGTTGATCCTTGAGTTGGGAAGATTCCCTGGAGGAGGAAATGGTAACCCACCCCAATATTCTTGCCTGGGAAGTCCCATAGACAGAGGAACCTGGTGAACTACAATCTATAAGGTCTATGACTTAGCAACTAAGCAATAACAAAAATGTCCTGTCAAACTGGGAAGAAATTATACGGTTAAATGTCTGACATTGATAGTGTCTCTGTTAGGACACAAGTGTGTCTCATCACACAGGAAACAAAGATACAGAAACTTGGGCATCAGCAGCCGGTGCAGCAGGAACCACGTGGTTCCGTCCTTGCAGTGGAGACAGGTCACGTGTCCATTTCCCCGGGCTTTGTATTAGGTGAACTTCCTTTACTGCTGGCCCTGCTCTAGTGAAAGCTCTTCGCCATCTGTTGTTTGCATTTCAGTGTCTCCTTCTGGCCCACACCAGATTTCCTATTTGAAAAGTAAGAAATTTCCACCAAGTGTGGAAACCGCTTGACCTCTGTGTTCCCCTCCCGTGAGCAGCGTCAGCACCCACTACACAAAGTGGGTGCAGCAATGATGGAGGCAGGGCGCCTTAGAGTCCAGTGTATTATTTTTCAGTTTTGCTGTATTCTATTATTTTCCCAAGCTCAAAATCAATCTGAAGTATTCGATACTGAAATGTATAGTTTTAAATAGTAATTATTTGTTCTATTTTCCTTAAATTATGACTTTTTCACTGCTCTTCTTTGTTTAAAATGTGATATGATGTTTTGGAGCCAGTTACTTTTATAAGAATATATCCTTTATACAGTTGCACTGAGATGACCCAGAGGGATGGTATGGGGAGGGAGGAGGGAGAGGGGTTCAGGAAGGGGAACACATATATACCTGTGGCGGATTCATGTTGATGTATGGCAAAACCAATACAATATTGTAAAGTAATTAAACTCCAAAAAAATAAAATAGAAAAAGAAAGCCTTCCTCAGTGATCAATGCAAAGAAATAGAGGAAAACAATAGAATGGGAAAGACTAGAGATCTCTTCAAGAAAATTAGAGATACCAAGGGAACATTTCATGCAAAGATGGGCTCAATAAAGGACAGAAATGGTATGGACCTAACAGAAGCAAAACATATTAAGAAGACGTGTCAAGAATACACAGAAGAACTTTATAAAAAAGATCTGACCCAGATAATCAGGATGGTGTGATCACTCACCTGGAGCCAGACAACCTAGAATGTGAAGTCAAGTGGGCCTTAGGAAGCATCACTATGAACAGAGCTAATGGAGGTGATGGAATTCCAGTTGAGCTATTTCAAATCATAAAAGATGATGCTGTGAAAGTGCTGCGCTGGATATGCCAGAAAATTTGGAAAACTCAGCAGTGTCCCCAGGACTGGAAAATGTCAGTTTTCATTTCAGTCTCAAAGAAAGGTCATGCCACAGAATGCTCAAACTCTGCACAACTGTACTCATCTCTCACACTAGTAATGTACTGCTCATAATTCTCCAAGCAAGTCTTCAACAATATGTGAACTGTAAACTTCCAGATGTTCAAGCTGGTTTTAGAAAAGGCAGAGGAACCAGAGATGAAATGGCCAACATCTGCTGGATCATCAAAAAAGCAAGAGTTCCAGAAAAACATCTATTTCTACTTTATGATTCTGCCAATGCCTTTTACTGTGTGGATCACAATAAACTGTGGAAAATTCTGAAAGAGATGGAAATACCAGACCATCTGACCTACCTCTTGAGAAATCTGTATGCAGGTCAGGAAGCAACAGTTAGAACTGGACATCGAACCAGAGACTGGTTCCAAATAGGAAAAGTAGTACATCAAGGCTGCATATTGTCACCCTGCTTATTTAACTCATATGCAGAGTACATCATGAGAAATACTGGAGGAAGCACAAGCTGGAATCAAGATTTCCAGGAGAAATATCAATAAATTCAGATATGCAGGTGACACCACCCTTATGGCAGGAAGTGAAGAGGAGCTAAAGGGCCTCTTGATGAAAGTGAAAGAGGAGAGCAAAAAACTTGGCTTAAAGCCCAACATTCAGAAAATGAAGATCACGGCATCCGGTCCCATCACTTCATGGCAAATAGATGGGGAAACAGTGAAAACAGTGGCAGACTTTATTTTGGGGGGCTCCAAAATCACTGTAGATGGTGACTGCTGCCATGAAATTCAAAGATGCTTACTCCTTGGAAGGAAAGTTATGACCAACTTAGCATATTAAAAAGCAGAGACATTACTTTGCCAACAATAGTCCATCTAGTCAATGCTATGGTTTTTCCTGTAGTCACATATGAATGTGAGAGTTGTACTGTAAAGGAAGCTGAACACTGAAGTATTGATGCTTTTGAGCTGTGATTTTGGAAAAGACTCTTGTGAGTCCCTTGGACTGCAAGGAGATCCAACCAATCCATCCTAAAGGAAATCAGTCCTGAATATTCATTGGAAGGACTGATCTTGAAGCTGAAACTCCAATACTTTGGCCACCTGATGCAAAGAACTGACTCCTTTGAAAAACTGATGCTGAGGAAGATAGAAGGCAGGAGGAAAAGGGGTCAACAAAGGATGAGTTGGTTGGATGGCCTCCCTGGCTCAATGAACATGAGTTTGAGTAAACTCTGGGAGTTGGTGATGGACAGGGAGGCCTGTTATACTGCAGTCCATGGAGTTGCAAAGAGTTGGACATGACAGATCTACTGAACTGAACTGAACTGATTTTAAATCCTAAAAGATGATGCTGTTCAAGTGCTGCACTCAATATGCCAGCAAATTTGGAAGACTCAGCAGTGGCCACAGGACTGGTAAGGTCAGTCTTCATTCCATTTCCACAGAAGGACAGTGCCAAGGAATGTTCAAATTACCACACAATTGCACTCATTTCCCATGTTAGCAAGGTAATGCTCAAAATTCTTCATGCTAAGCTCCAACTGTGTATGAACTAAGAACTTCCAAATGTGGAACCTGGATTTAGAAAAGCCAGAGAAACTGGAGATCAAATTGCCAACATCCATTGGATCATCAAAAAAGCAAGAGAATTTCAGAAAAAAAGTCTTTTTCACTGACTACACTATAGTCTTTGACTGTGTGAATCACAACAAACTGTGGAAAAGTCTTAAAGAGATAGGAATACCAGACCAACTTGCCTCCTGTGAAACCTGTATTCAGGTCAAGAAGCAACAGTTAGAACCAGACAGGGAACAGCTGGTTCCAAAGCAACAATTTGGACTGGTTCCAAATTGGGAAAGGAGTACATCAAGGCTATATGTTGTCAGCTTGCTTATTTGACTTATATGCAAAGTACATCATCCAAAATGATGGGCTGGATGAAGCTGGCATCAAGATTGCTGAGAGAAATATCAATGATGTCAGATATGCACTGATACCACCCTAATGGTAGAAAGTGAAGAGGAACTAAAAATCTTCTTGATAAAAATGAAAGAGGAGTGTGACAAAGCTGCCTTAAAGTTCAACATTCAAGAAACTAAAATCATGGCATCCTATCTCATCACTTCATTGCAATATATGGGGAAATAGTGCAAACAGTAACAGACTTTGTTTCCAAAATCACTGCAGATGGTGACCGCAGCCATGAAATTAAAACACGCTTGCTCCTGGGAAAAGGAGTTATAACAAACCTAGACAGAATATTAAAAAGCAGAGATATCACTTTGCCGACAAAGTCCATGTAGTCAAACCTATGGTTTTCCCAGTAGTCATGTACCAGTGTGAAAGTTGGATCATAAATAAGGCTGAGCACTGAAGAATTGATGCTTTTGAACTGCGGTTCTGGAGAAGATAGTTGTGAGTCCCTTGGACCACAAGCAGTTAAAGAAAGTCAGTCCTAAAGGAAATCAACCCTGAATTTCCTTGGAAGGACTGATGATGAAGCTGAAGCTCCAGTACTTTGGCCACCTGATGTGAAGCGATGACTCAGTGGAAAAGCCCCCGATGCTGGAAAAGATGGAAGACAGGTTGAGAAGGGTACAAAAGAGGACAAGATGGTTGGATGGCATCACTGACATAATGGACATGGGTTTCAGCAAACTCCAAGCAATAGTGAAGGGCAAGGAACCCTGCTGTGCTGCTGTCCATGCAGCTGCAAAGTGTTGGACACGACTCAGCGACTGAACAACAGCAACCTATATCCATATGCTGGGGGACATAAGATGTTGTGTTTTATTTTTCATGTGTTTTCATTCACTACAATGCATTTATGACACTGAAGAAAATGCACTTGATTGGTCCATTGTTTATAGGGTTAAACTTGAGAAAGAACCATCATCAGAATGGGTCCAGGATTACTAACGTATACTGGGCTGTTTGCCATTGTTTGAAACTTGCATATATTAAACTTTAGAAAATAGTAAAGAGCCAATAAGACTATATCTTCAGAGAACCAGATTTTCTGTAAAATTTTTGAAAGTTTTTCTCTAGTGTACAAACTCCTATGCAAACTGTACTTTGGGAAACTTGCCTCAGCCATAAAGATCCCTTTAACGTTTCTGTTTAAATCACATTGGGAGAAATAGCTTCACTTTGAGAGACTTCCTTAACTAACCCCTAGGTGGGGTTTCTGGTGGATGTCGTGTGATGGGAATGGGCGACAGTGAGATCTTTCTGTCCTGACTTGACTCCACCATCTTTCTAAGTGAACATTCACTGGAAGGAGCTCTCCCCATCATCTGGCTGTACATGTAAGATATGTAAGAAGTCCTGAGGATGTCAAAGCTCTAATGTCTAAGNTCGTGTGATGGGAATGGGCGACAGTGAGATCTTTCTGTCCTGACTTGACTCCACCATCTTTCTAAGTGAACATTCACTGGAAGGAGCTCTCCCCATCATCTGGCTGTACATGTAAGATATGTAAGAAGTCCTGAGGATGTCAAAGCTCTAATGTCTAAGAGGCTTGTCTACTTCAGTAGCAGTTTGCTTAGAAAAATGTCATTCTTTCTGTATCCACAGGTACAGCTTAAAGAATCCATCAAAAGTCTTCCTGCTAAAATGAATACTGAATTAGCAGAATCTGGACTGAACTTGAGTGTTGGTCAGAAACAACTGGTGTGCCTTGCCAGGACTCTTCTCAGGAAGAATCAGGTATTGATTATGGACAAGGCCACATCATACGTGGATCCAAGGTATGGAGCTGAGCCCCAGGAAATCTTGAATCTGACTTGTAAATGTGGTAAATGGGAAACATTTAGTGAATCTTTGAAATGTTTCTAAGTGCTTGCTTGGCCTCATGGATATCTGTTGATAATATCAATTCCAGAAAACAAAGGGTAAAACCAAGACATGTTACATGGTGTCATTGTTGTTTTGAGGCACCATAAGAGAGCTGAATTCCTAAATCCAGCTCCTGATAATTTCAAGCAATTTGGAGGGAAGACTGATTTTCTATCATTTTATGAAAAATAGTAAATTTCTAAGTAGACTTTTTATACTTAGTTTTTTAGGAACAAGACTATATGTTAAAGTATTGATTTTTAAAGACATTGTAAAAATATCATAGGATATTTTTAAGTCTTAAGTCTGCTTTTCCTGTCTTTACTGAACTAAATCAACTTCTCTGTTTCTAGAACTGATGAGTTAATACAAAAAATAATTCGTGAGAGATTTGCCCAGTGCACTGTGCTGACCATTTCACACAGGTTGAGCACCGTTATTGACTCTGATTGGATAATGGTAAGACCTTCACCATTTTCACTGTTTCCATTTATGTTCAATTTTCAATGTATCCTTCCTTGCAAAATTTGATAGGAACCTCCATTAATGTTTCTCTTAGTTTCTTCTCTCATTCCTGAAAATTACTCAAGTACTTAACTATACTTTTAGAATGTACTATTAAATAATGTATCCAATAATCTTTATTTTCATATTAAAAGTTTGAATTGTCATTTCTTTACAATGGCCAACTGTTAAAATATTCCAAATCCAAGTTATAGCTCCATATTTTAGTGGGGTAGAACACAGTCATTTTCTCTGTGTCATAGTTGTTTCAGCATTTGTGGATTCCCTTATCAAAATAATAGCTCGAATTTAGACTGCCAGCATGTTGATGGCTAAATTTGTAGAATTTCTCAGGAGTCCATGAGAAGAAATGGCCTAATGAGAAAAACAGTATTTTTCACCTGAAAGGATTTAATATAAGGAATGTATTACGTAGGGATTAGAGGGCTAGAAAAGTGAAACACTGGGGTCATGATTTTAGAAAGCAGGTGCAATATCCTAGGACAGATCTCCAGACCTGAGAACTAGTCAGAGAGGCCCTAAGGAACTGATGCTCGGACCTCTGAGGAGAGGTCACTGTCCGGTTGCTGGTCATGTTTGTGAGGGGGCAGGATGGGGCTGATTCTCCGGGTGCTGACGGCCGGGAGCTGGAGTCAGGTCCCAGTGCTGAGGTGCCGCTAGTAGCAGAATCAGGTAGAGCATTAGCCGTGTTTCCCACGTTCAGCCTCCCTCTAGTGCTGCCCCCTACTGGCAGGACCTAACAAAATGAAAGTGAAGTCAGTCATGTCCGACTCTTTGCGACCCCATGGACTGTAGCTTATGAGGCTCTTCCGTCCATGAAATTTTCCAGACAAGAGTGAAGGAGTGGATTGCCATTTCCTTCTCCAGGGCATCTTCCCGACTCAGGAATCGAACCCTGGTCTCCCGCATTGGAGGCAGACGCTTTACCATCTGAGCCACCAACCTGGCAAAAGAGTCTCTGCACTGCTGCAGTGACTTGCAGAGACCCAGCTTCTGAATCACAGATGAGAGTCTGGAAAGAAAGGCAAATCAGGGATGAGAGACTAAATAAACAACCAGCGAGTCTCTTAACAATAGCTCTGTTCTGTACACACGGCAGGCTCCAGGCTTTGGTCTCTGGATATCTGTCTAGGATCTTCCTTTCCAGATTTGGTTGGCTCTTTCCTTAGGAATTTAATATTTCCTTCCTTAGCTTTATTTCCTTCCTCCATCTATTCCTTTTCTCTTTTTCATTTTATCTTTTTCCTTGTCCTTTCCCTCTGTTGCTTGGTCAGTTTCAATAAATGAGAAATGGGATGTGGCTTTNTTTCCAGATTTGGTTGGCTCTTTCTTCTTTAGGAATTTAATATTTCCTTCCTTAGCTTTATTTCCTTCCTCCATCTATTCCTTTTCTCTTTTTCATTTTATCTTTTTCCTTGTCCTTTCCCTCTGTTGCTTGGTCAGTTTCAATAAATGAGAAATGGGATGTGGCTTTATAATATAAGGAAAGCATTCCTCAAAGGAAAAACTTTGGCAGCAAATAATCTCGGGAATGTAAGATACTTTAGGGTATGTTGATGTTCCATACAAAACAGGTAATAATCATTAATGAGTGGTCAGTAATACCCACAATTCCTTACATCTAATAGTACCATCTCTTTTGACTTCTTGGGCAGCTTCTGGAATATCACCTCCTGTCCTACTTCACATGCATTGTCAGATGGGATCATCAGGGGGACACTGAGTAGATACCAGGCTGTCAGCATTGAGGCAGTGCCTGTAGTCTCACTCCCCAAGCTGGACGTGCCTCCCTCTGGGAAGGCAGACAGGAGAGGGGCATCCCTAACCAAAAGGATGCTCTAGGCTCCAAGCAGTGTGTATGGCTACCTGGACTAGACATCACGGTAGGAAGCAGGCTCTGCCTGCAGACTTTCATGAGAGATGGGGTGGCATTCAAGATTGCCCAACAGTGACTCTTTACGTCTAGAAATGTTTTGTGTCAAGCATCCTCAGTCCTTCATTTTGTGTTCTTGAATGCTAATTGGAAAAGTAGCCTTTTATTTCTAGTTTTTACCTGTCACTTTGGTGTTCTTACCTCTCAACATTGTATTTCAAAGACTGTCCCCCAACACACCATTTTTCCATAACAAATAAATGATGCTGCGAAATTTACCTAGTTCAAGTTCTTTGTCAGGCTTTAGACATAGCAGCAGAAAGATAGCTTGATCTCCAGCTCACTTAAGGGTCTGTTCAATTAAATTCTTTATTCCTGAATGTACCCTGAAGATTTATTTTTGGGTTTTGGGATTACAGCATTAATGACATTCATGGTAGCAGGTTCTTTCTATCATCTAATTCTTAGAAGTACTGTCAGCTTGAAATGTGTGGTTGGTTAGGGAAACTGAAGGACAGAATTACGAGGACATGTCGCCTGGTCAGTCCTAAAGTGTTATCACTCAGCACCTGATGTGCAGATGGGAACATCTATACCCTCTCAAGCAGTCAGCTTTCTTGATATTATCAAAATACATTCATTTTTTAAATGCTTTACTTATTGGTTTGTTGTTCAGTCACTCAGTCATGCCCAACTCTTTGCAACCCCATGGGCTGCAGCATGCCAGCCTTCACTGTCTTTCGCTGTCTCCCAGAGCTCACTCAAACTCATGTTCATTGAGTCGCTGATCTCATCCAACCATCTCACCTTCTGTCATCCCCTTCTCCTCCTTCCTCCAATCTTTCCCATCATCAGGGTCTTTTCCAGTGAGTTGGCTCTTTGCATCAGGTGGCCAAAGAATTAGGGCCTCAGCTGCAGCATCAGTCCTTCCAGTGAATAGTCAGGGTGATTTCCTTTGGGATTGACTGGTTTGATCTCCTGCACTCCAGGGAACACTTAAGAGTCTTCAGCACCACAGTTCAAAAGCATCAGTTCTTAGACCGGCACCCAGCCTTCTTTATGGTCCAGCTCTCACATCCATCCATGACTTCTGGAGAAACCATAGCTTTGACTATATGGGCCTTTGTCAGCAAAGTAATGTCTACTTTTTAATATGCTGTCTAGGTTTGTCATAACTTTTCTTCCAAGGAGCAAGTGTCTTTTACTTACCAATATCTCCTGGTAAGGAGGTTATAAATTTCTATAACCTCACATTTTTTCTCTCTTGGTCAATGTCTATGAACAAATATTTAAAGTAGTTTTAGGAAGCAGCTCACTGCCTGTCCCTCCCCAACTTTCTAGTTTTGTCTCACTCTGTTCTCCCTCCTTCCTTTACAGCTAAAACCACACTGATGGTCTTTCAGTTCTCCAGAGTCAATGTTCACTCTTACAGTGTGCCCTCTCTAGACTGTTGGCTTAGTCTAAGGTGCCTGCAGTGGAAATGGTGAGATGGTGGGACCTGGGGTAGATAAGGAAGTGGAGCCAAGTAGACTGTGTGATGGATTGAACATGGGCTCTGGGGGCTGAGAGAGAGGTTGACGCTGGTTTCTGGGTGCAGAGACTGAGCATCTGGGTGAATGGGAATGATGGAGGAAGAAGGGAAAGGCAAGGGTTCTGTTTGGAGCCTGTCATCTGTGTGAAGAATGACCTTGTTTCCAGGAAAGGATCTTACCCTTCACTGTGGAGCTGCTCTTCCCACTCCTGTGGGAAGGGAGACCTTCAGTTTAAGGTTCCCTAGTTGAGATCATCAGCGATGTCATGGGGAGGTCCCACCAGGAGATGTAAGCTTGGCCCTGTGTTTACATCTCAGTCTGAGCTGGTCGTGGTTGCTGATGACTCTGGTAGGAATAACAGGATTAGACCTCAGGGCACCAAGAGACAGGCATCCCCCAGCTTCAGAGCTGGGGATTGTCCTCTGTGCTCCATTCACCCCAGATATAAAGCTTGTATATTTTTATAGAGCTTCTAATTGCCAGTTGGCTTTCAATGTAGCAAAAACATCACAAATAATGTTCTTTCTTAAACCTTCAATTTTTGAGGCAATCTTATTGTTATTGCTTGCTTTATAACTATAGGCATACCTTGTTTTATTGTGCTTCCCAGATATTGCATTTTGTACAAACTGAGAGCTTGTCATAAACCTGCATTGAGCAAGTCTATAGGCACCATTTTTCCATCAGCATCTGCTTATTCCATGTCTCTGTGTCACCTTTTGATAATTCTCACAATATATCAAACAGTTTCCCTATCATTGCAGTTGCTTTGGTGATCTGTAACATCAATGATCTTTGATAATATCACTACTTTGATAATATTACTACTATGACTTACTGAAGTCTCTGATGATGGTTAATATTTTTTAGCAAAGCCTTATTTTTAAGTTAAGGTCTGTATATAGTTTTTTTCAGACATAGTGCTATTGCACACGTGCTTGGGTATAGGACAGTGTAAACGTAACTTCTACATGCCCTGGAAAACCAGAAAGTTCACGTGACTCACTGCAATATTCAGTGTATTCTGGTGTTCTGAAACTGAACCTTCAGTAGCTCTGAGGGATGCCTGTACCAGTTCCTTTCTGGAAAGCAAGTGATTGTCTGTTCTGAAAGCTTTAAGGACATAAAGACAAGTCAATCTGCTGCAGCGCCTGATGATTCATAGGGAGGGCTGCCAGCCTGGGGAAGGGGCTTGGGACAGTGACAGATACTGATGAAGGGCATAACCAACAGTGCTGTCACCATAAAGTCCTGTCACTGCAAGTGTTAAGGTGTAATAATTACATATTGTTGCACTGGTGAATACTTCTGCACAAAAATAGACGGATATTTTATTGTATTCTGTTTTTTTAAAATGAAGAGCCTAACTCATAAAAATATATTTTTGTCACAAAAAAGCAATAAATGTGCAAGGTAGAAATAGGAAAATTTTTAAAAATCTCATAAAAGGAAGATTACAAAACACCCACCACCAGAAAGTAACAGTTGTATAGTGCTATAATATTATTTGGATAAAATTAGAACTACTAACTGTTTAATAATTCAGTTCAGTCACTCAGTCGTGTCCGACTCTTTGAGTCTCCATGAATCGCAGCACGCCAGGCCTCCTTGTCCATCACCAACTCCCAGAGTTTACCTAAACTCATGTACATCGAGTCGGTGATGCCATCCAGCCATCTCATCCTCTGTCGTCCCCTTCTCCTGCCCTCAATCCCTCCCAGCATCAGAGTCTTTTCCAATGAGTCAACTCTTCGCATGAGGTGACCAAAGTATTAGAATTTCAGCTTTAGCATCAGTCCTTCCAATGAACACCCAGGGCTGATCTCCCTTAGAATGGACTAGCTGGATCTCCTTGCAGTCCAAGGGACTCTCAGGAGTCTTCTCCAACACCACAGTTCAAAAGCATCAATTCTTCGGTGCTCAGCTTTCTTCACAGTCCAGCTCTCACATCCATTCATGACCACAGGAAAAACCATAGCCTTGACTAGATGGACCTTTGTTGGCAAAGTAATGTCTCTGCTTTTGAATACGCTTCTAGGTTGGTCATAACTTTCCTTCCAAGGAGTAAGCGTCTTTTAATGTCATGGCTGCAATCACCATCTGCAGTGATTTTGGAGTCCCCCAAAAAAAGTCTGACACTGTTTCCACTGTTTCCCCATCTATTTCCCATGAAGTGATGGGACCGGATGCCATGATCTTCGTTTTCTGATTGTTGAGCTTTAAGCCAACTTTTTCACTCTCCTCTTTCACTTTCATCAAGAGGCCCTTTAGTTCCTCTTTACTTTCTGCCATAAGGGTGGTGTCATCTGCATATCTGAGGTTATTGGTATTTCTCCCGGCAATCTTGATTCCAGCTTGTGCTTTTTCCAGCCCAGCGTTTCTCATGATGTACTCTTTATATAAGTTAAATAAACAGGGTGACAATATACCAGTCTTGATGTACTCCTTTTCCTATTTGGAACCAGTGTGTTGTTCCATGACCGGTTCTAACTGTTGCTTCCTGATCTGCATAGAGGTTTCTCATTTGATTAGTCTTACACAAAACAGAGTATTTCATCAGCAGAATTTTTATAGCAACAATATATTCTTAAAATCCCCCATGTCATTAATTTTTTCTATAGCACAATTTTAATAGCTGCCTAAAATTTCATCTTAGAGACCAAGTATAATTAATGTGAAACTTTGACATAATGTGGGCTTCCCTGGTAGTTCAGACAGTTAAGAATCTGCCTGCAATGTGGGAGACCCAGGTTTGATCCCTGGGTCAGGAAGATCTCCTGCAGAAGGAAAGGTCTACCTACTCCAGTATTCTTGCGTGGAGAAATCCATGGACAGAGGAACCTAGCAGGCTACAGTCTATGAGGCCACAAAGAGTTGGACATAACTGAGCAACTAACACTTTCACTTTAGAGATTATATATTTTTCAAATTGTCACTTTTATTAAAAAACTTGAAATAATTAGATGGATATGATTTTGCTTAGTGGAGTAAATGAGAGAAAAGACTTGGGAAACAACTGTGACCCACTTAATAGCTCTGTGTATGTGTTGGCTCTCTGAAGGGATTTAACCAGTTTTGATTAATTAAACCAAACCATTAATGTTTCAGAATTTTATTTTATAAAGAAATTATCTTAAATATGTCATAACAACATCTAAGTTATGACTAAGCATATAAGTCATAACAGCAATTAAGTTAATCTTCCTCATTTGTTCCAAAATAGTGGAGCAAGACAGACAAATTAGAAATCCTTTTTCTCTTTAGACTCACTACTGTCTCTTTTAGAGGGTTCTTCCTATAGATTTGGGGCTTCCCTGGTGGCTCAGAGGATAAAGCATCTGCCTGCAATGCAGGAGACCTGGGTTCAATCCCTGGGTTGGGAAGATCCCCTAGAGAAGAAAATAGCAACCCACTCCAGTATTCTTGCCTGGAGAATCCCATAGACAGAGGAGCCTGGCGGGCTACAGTCCACGGGGTCACAAAGAGTTGGACACGACTGAGTGACTTCACTTCCCATAAATTTTAGGGTTAGCTGGGAGCTTGTGACCTGCTTTCTCTGCAGCCAGACTGCACACTGCAGTCTTCATGTCACCGGAATTCTCCCCAGAACCACGAACAAAGAAGCAGGTGACAGTCTGCAGTTGCATTAACAGTATTGTTGTCTGTGGTCAACATTTTCACTGTCTGCAGCTAGAGAATCCTTTGGAAATGAATGATGAAAAACCAAAATCAGGGACAGGAAACTCAGATTCCACCTCTTTTGTTTATAGTCAGTCTTGTGATTCTGTTTTTTTGTTTCTTCCTCAGCACAAACCTCTTCGTAGAATTTTCCCCAGAGAAATCAAAACCAGAAACTGTTGTAACATTCCCACCTGGAAAGCACGAAACAGCTCATACCTAACTAGAGTTTTAGTTAAATTCTGTTTTTCACCTTCATGGAACATTTCTTTCAGAAGCCTAAATGGCTGCAACTGGAGTATTCCAGAAGAGAAAACTCCTTCAAAAACTCTGAAAGATTTCACTCAAGTTTTCAAAGGAAAATAATGAATATGGAGGTAGAAAGCAGTTGAGGAGAAGAGATAAAGAGGGGAGTGCTTATGAGCAAAGGCAGCAGATTTGGGAAAGTGACTGTGGACGTGACCGTGAGTCAGCCTTCATCACCCCCCTGGTGAGAGATTAACTTATTATTTCAAGATCTAGGAAAGGATTTTGAGCTAATTCTTGCCACGTTGCCCCGTCACTGAGAAAATCACGGGCACCCATGTTACCAGTGAGGGACCCACTATGCAAGTTTGCATAGCGGTCCCTGTGTCATCCCCTGGCGACCAGAGACAGAGATATGACGCAGACCTTCCCTGTGCAACTCTACTTGTCAATAAGTGGGGCTCTCTCTCTATTGTTGTCGTAATTTCTTATCAGGCTCTAACTCCATCCTCTCCTGCCCCCCAGCTCTCCATGCACTCGCCCACCTCTCCTTGCATCCATCTTTTCCACTGATGGCATCTTGCCAATGAATGGATCAAGTTATCTTGAAGTGGGTCCATTTAATTTTTATGTCTAGACAGCTACCAGGAATATCTGCACATAAACAGGTTTGATAAACACATCTTCATCGAGCTTATATAACTCACTTACTTGTCCAACATAATGTGTTTTTACTTAACCTACTAGAGCTTGATAAGTAATTCATGGTTGGGGTTCCTGGAGAGATCCTGGGGTTCAGGGATTATTATCAGACCAATTTGAATATGTGATTTAATTTATAGTTTAACTTGTGTTACAGCAAGGATGGGGACATAGTGGGAAATTATACAATGTTATTCTCATAAAGGATGTTAAAAATATAAAACTATACCTGTTTTTCTGTACACAAAGAGAATTTAGATTTGCTTTATGTTTATTTGTTCTGAAATATCTAGAATCTTTGATTAAGCCAGTAAATGTAAAGGCTAAGTTGGTAAAATTCTGTTTCCAGCCGTTTTTCAGTCTATGTCGCATCTTAGCTCTTGTAGCCCCTAACGTGAGTCTTGCCTTTTAAGTTCAATTAGATCAATTAGATCTCGCTTATTTTTGCTTTTCTTTCTTTTGGTTTGGGAGACTGATCTAAGAAAATATTGATGTGACTTATGTCAAATAGTTTTCTGCCTGTGTTTTCCTTTTGGTTTATAGTATCCAGTCTTATCTTAGGTCTTTAAACTATTTTAAGTTTATTGTTATATGTGGTGTGAGGGAGTATTCTAATTTCATTCATTTCCAGGTATGCAGCTTTCCCAGTACTATCTAGCAAAGAGACTGTCTTTTCTTCAGTATATATTCTTACCTAATCTTTCATAGATTAATTGAACACAGATATTTGGAGACCTGTGTTTTAAAACTGCAGTTTTTCTTCTTCAACATCAGGAGGAGCAGTTATGTTCTATTATGCTATGCTTAAGGAAAATTGCACATTCAGGGCATCTAAATTGGCATGGCATATAGAAAATTAATTATATAGATGAGACATTCAATTATTCTTGGACTGTTTTGAGAAAGCTACTCTTAACAATGAGTCACAGTATAAACAAAAGATTAATAGGAATATGCCCTTTGTGAGACTTAAAAAATGTTTCCAATTAAATAAAAAGGATGAAATTAACTATAATACCTATGTGTGGAAAAAATAACTTGTGTCTTATTTAGAGTTCCAGCATATTCTCTTATTTTTAAAAAAAATAATTTTATTAATTTATGTTTGGCTGTGCTGGGTCTTCATTGCTGTGTGGGCTTTTCTCTAGTTGCAGCAAATGTGCAGACTTCTTGCAGAGGCTTCTGTTGTGGAGCACAGGCTCTAGGCGCTCAGGCTTCAGTAGTTGTGACATGTGGGCTCAGTGGTTGTGGTGCATGAACTTATTTGCTCCACAGCATGTGGGGTCTTCCTGGACTAGGGATCAAACCTGTGACTCCTGCATTGGCAGGCAGATTCTTTTACCACTGGGCCACCAGGTAAGCCCATACCACATATGCTCTTTAGATACGTTTACTTTAAACATGACCTAAATGAATAATTAAATTCAACTTAACTTCAGAACCAGAGAAGGTAATGGCAACCCACTCCAGTACTCTTGCCTGGAAAATCCCACGAATGGAGGAGCCTGGTAGGCGGTAGTCCATGGGGTCGTGAAGAGTCGGACATGCCTGAGCGACTTCACTTTCACTTTTCACTTTCATGCATTGGAGAAGGAAACAGCAACCCACTCCAGTGTTCTTACCTGGAGAATCCCAGGAACAGCGGAGCCCGGTGGGCTGCCTTCTATGGGGTCGCACAGAGTTGGACAGGACTGAAGCGACTTAGCAGCAGCAGCAGTAACATCAGAACTGTTTTGTAGTTCTATTATTTGGGTCAATTATTTCAGGTACTTTTTCGTCCTCTCTAACCATTAACCAAAGTTACTCATAAGTAGAAAGGCAGAGTTAAGAGCACTTTCCTCTCCCTTTCAGTTTCCAATTAGCAGGTTTATTAATGAGCAATAAAAGGGGTGAAAGGCAAGCATCTTAAGAAAGAAAAAGAAGCAAATAAAAGTAATTTGTGAAAACAGATTCAGATCCTATTCAATTCAGGTTGGGCTGCCCCATGTGCTGTGCAGGCTGTGATCGCTTCAGTTTGGAGCTCAATTTCTTATTTGCTTTTATTGTCTTAGCCAAAAACAAAACTGGATTTCTAGAAATTCTTTCTGTGCAGAGCAGTTCTGCAAAAGCTGCTTATATAACAGCTCTTTTTGCCAGCCTTCCACTCTCATAATAATAAACTACAGCTACAGCCAATGTCAAGAAGCATCTTAACTTCTTGGACAAGGGATTCTGCCCCCCTTGTTCAGTTGCTCAGTCTGTCAGTTTCCGACTCTTTGCAGCCCCATGGACTGCAGCACTCCAGACTTCCCTATCCCTTACTACTTACTGGAATTTGCTCAAATTCATGCCCATTGAATTGGTGACGCCATCCAACCATCTCATCCTCTGTCGTCCTCTTCTCCTCCTGCCTTCAGTCTTTCCCAGCATCAGGGTCTTTTGCAGTGAGTCAGCTTGTCCCATTAGGTGGCCAAAGTAATGGAGTTTCAGCCTCACATTTAGTCCTTCCAGGAGGGGCTAACATAATCTAGGACCCTAAAGAAATTCCAAAAGCATTTACTTTCCCTCCCAAAATATCGCTCAGATTGTCAAATCAACTTGATGATTAATTTGTTGTCAGTACACTGCCATGTGGTTTGTATGATGCCAACATACTTTTCAGATAAATGCAGTCTGATTTTCTTGAATCAAGACATTTTCCAACTCTACCTAACTGTATAAATAGCTCTCAGAGCTCAGAGTCTGAGAGCTAAAAGCACTAACTAGTGATAACAACCCCAAAGGCCCTGGGCAGAATATAAAACGCTACAGACTGTCCAGTTCCAGAAATCATATTCTAAACTTTTCATTTTCTTCCTTTCCTATAACCATATAATGATGAAAGGCTGGGCTGGGCCTTTGTATCCCAGTAAAACAGGGAAATCAAACCACTTAAATACCTCCAGTTCTACCACCCAAATTCTCCCTGACCTGCCCCCTTTTGAAATATTGTCTGAGTTATGTGTTACGGGGGATATTGTGTACTAATGGGTTTCTTTCTGCTGTTAACAGGTTTTGGATTCAGGGACACGGAAAGAATATAGTTGGCCATATAATTTGCTGCAAAATAGAAACAGCTTATTTTACAAGATGGTGCAACAATTGGGAGAGGCAGAAGCTGCTGTCCTTACCAAAAGGGCAAAATAGGTGAGCCTGCTGTGGGAAGCTGTAATTAAAATTTACCTCCAGGGTGCACTGTTTACAAGATCTCCACCAAGGGTCTGGGAACAAGTACTCTATGCTCTTTTCAATCAGAAGCCACCAGAGAGGAAGCCTCGTGACTGGGTCTTAACAACATGTGGCAGGTGGAAGGCAGGTCTGCTGAGACTCTGCACCAGTGCTGGGGGTGGGGTCGGGATGTGTGAACCCTTCTGTGTGCACACACCTGTGCCTGAGACAGATTTTGGATTCGACTTTCCACATGTCAGGACTCTGGTTTGAGATTCTCATGGAGCACTGAACATCCTCATTTTGAAGATACTTTACATTCATTCTGATTGATACTCGCTCAGCACATTTATGATACAAGTTCTGTAAAGAAAAAGCCAGGAAATTTGAGAGTTTAAGGGGAAAAATCTTGGAATATTTTGATGCTAGGAAGATCTTCCAGAGAAAGGTGTAAGCCTCTTCTGTCTTCTAATCTGTAAAGAAAACTCTTACCTGAAATTATCACTTTCTCTCTAACTCCTTGTTGTTTAGAATTAGGCCCATTTGCCCCCCATGCTTCCTCTACCTTCTAGAAGATGAAATTGTCATCAGGACAAATCAAGAACTCACAGTAGCTTCACACTGTAGTCTGAAAGGTGCCTGAAGGTTACAGAGCACTTTCTCAGAGAGGAGGTGTGTGAGGCACTAAGCTCTGTGCGTGGTGTGAGGAAGGGGCTCGGTGAGTAACATTCAGGTCACGTGGTATCTTCCTAACAGAGGTGTAGTGGTAACCAAGGTCTGGTTTAAGAGACGTAGCCATTGTCATGCAGCCATCTGTAATTCTTTCTGAAACCAGGTGGGATTGGGATTGGGGTTGGTGGGAAGATGGAGGGAGGGAGGGAAGGTCTGGTGTTCTTGCCCCTTAACATGTGTGGCTCAGGGTGGAATTTGGCTTCCCCATCAAAAATTTATCTCTGGGTGTTAAATTATGGGTGTATTTTTCATTCTTCATACTTTTCTGCATTTCCCAGATTTTCACTTGTAAATAGAATAAGATTATTTGTGTAATATTTAAAATGTCTTAAAGAAAACATACCCTAGTGTCTTAATTACTTGAATATGAAAGATTTATCTAAAATGTGGCCTGAGTTCCTCACCGTCTCCTCTCTGTCCTCTGTAGAAATGAGGAAATGCAGAGCAGGGCCTTCCACTGCTCATCAGGTAGGAGACTTCCTGGGTCCCAGAGCTGGCTGAAGAGCTGGCAGAGCTAGAGTTCATGTTTAGGTTTAAGGACAAGGAGTCTGTGTTCTGAACTTTTCATAAGAACTTACATTGTGTGCAAATGTTGAGAAGCTGAACAAGGAACTCTGTATTTTTTTTTTTTTTTAATGCCTGAAATTCACAGAGTGTTTTTATCCACTAGAGTGTCTCCCAGTCAGACCGTCCCTCCTGAGACCTCGAGAACCAGGAATCTCTCAAACCTTTTTGCTCTTTTGACCTTAGGCTGCTGCTACTGCTAAGTCGCTTCAGTCGTGTCTGACTCTGTATGACCCCATAGACGGCTGCCCACCAGGCTCCGCCGTACCTGGGATTTTCCAGGCAAGAACACTGGAATGGGTTGCAATTTTCTTCTCCAAATGACCTTAGGCATTTCACATCAAAAAGAGGTGTTCCCACCTGTATGTCAAAGTCTTCATTTTAAAACTATATTATCATGACATTGAATAATGAGAAATAGAACACAGAATTTTAGATTGGTCCAGGTAATAAGATAATAGGATTCAACCCTCTCTTTGTACAGGTGAGGAAACTAAGGTGCTTTAGAAGGAAGGTGGCCCTATGTATATAACTGGTGTTAAGCTAGTCTTCAGCAGGCACAGAATTATAAAATTGTTCTTTCAGTAAATATTTTAAATCAAGTGTAACATACATACAGAAGCAGACATAGGTCATAGAATTAGCAATCTTGTGATTCCAGGTCTAGTAATCCTGCACCTACTCTAATAATATTAATGGTAAATTACATTTGTAGAGTTCTTTATAATTTATTTTATACAGTTCTCGCATGTATGATTTCATGTGAATTCGTGATGGTCCATTTTTATCCCATGTCATGGATGAGGAGAGTGGCTGCAGGGCTCACCCTAGGTCACAGAGCTGGTCCAGGGAGCACAGAGGGGGAATTGCTGGCAGAGTCGGAGTGCCGTCTTAGATAGCGCACTCTGTGTCAAGCCTGAGAACACTGCTCCTGTCATGTGGTAGCCAAGGTCGGGCCCGTCACCGAAGTTCACAGAGAGGCAGAACCTCACTTTTGTATTTCAGTCCTGCCACTGGCTCAGCTCACCTCTACAGAAAGAAATATATTTCTTAATTCTCATTCCATTTGACATTACTTCTGCACCCTCTTAGGAGGACAGACTGTCAGATTATCAGTTTGTTTGATGTGCAAGCATCAGATATCAATGTATTGTTCAGAGCTGTAACACTGGAAGCATTAGCCTAAGTCAACAAGGTATTCACTCTACTAGAGCAGAATTCATTCACCTGAAAAGAAAACCCAACATCCGGGAAAAGGTGCTTCCACATCACATTCTCTTGTACGTGCAGCTCAGATGAGCTGATCATTGCCCGATTGACTGTTTTGGGTAATCCTTGAAATAGTAGAGAAAGGAACTTTTAGATACATAAAGCTAAAGGGGGCAGGAGTTTGCTAGGGCTGCCATACAAAAACCAAAGAGTAGGTGACTTATAAAACAGAAACTTATATCCTCACAGCCCTGGAGGTTGGAAGTCTGAGGTCAAGGTGTCAGCAGGGTTGTTTTCCTCTGGGGTCTCTCTCCTTGCCTTGTAGACTCCATCTTCCCTCTGTGTCTCACATGCTATTCCCTCTGTGTGAGCCTGTGTCCTGGTCTCTTCTTATAAGAACTCTGGTCTGTTAGATTAGGACCCACCTATATGATTTCATTTTAACTTTATTGCCTCTTTAAAGATGCTATCTCCAAATACAGTCACATTCTGAGGTACTGTGAGGTTTAGGAATTCAACATGTAAAATTGGAGGTGAGAGGGTAACAGGCAAGAAGGCCAGAGGTCTCCAAAAGGAGGGAATAGTCTGCAAGTGTCAAACATTTTTTATCTCTCTCTTAAGCTGCAGGAGGAAACAAACTACTAGTGTTATATTTTTCCCCTTCTCTGTACAAATTTATATCCACAGAAAAAGAAATGCAAAAAGGCAAAATGACTGTCTGAGGAGCCCTTACAAATAGCTGTAAAAAGGAGAGAAGCTAAAGGCAAATGAGAAAAGGAAAGATATACCCATTTGAATGCAGAGATCCAAAGAAGAGCAAGGGGAGATAAGAAAGCCTTCCTCAGTGATCAATGCAAAGAAATAGAGGAAAGCAGCAGAATGGGAAAGGCCAGAGATCTCTTCAAGAAAATAAGAGCTATCAGGGGAACATTTCATGCAAAGATGGGCACAATAAAGGACAGAAATGCTATGGACCTAACCGAAGCAGAAGATATTAAGAAGAGGTGGCAAGAATACACAGAAGAACTATAAAAAAAATCTTCATGACCCAGATAATCATGATGGTGTGACCACTTACCTAGAGCCAGACATTCTGGAATGCAAAGTGGAGTGGGCCTTAGAAAGCATCACTACAAACAAAGCTAGTGGAGGTAATGGAATTCCAGTTGAGCTATTTGAAATCCTAAAAGATGATGCTGTGAAAGTGCTGCACTCAATATGCCAGCAAATCTGGAAAACTCAGCAGTGGCCACAGGACAGGAAAAGGTCAGTTTTCATTCCAATCCCAAAGAAAGGCAATAGCAAAGAATGCTCAAACTACTTCACAATTGTACTCATCTCACACGCTAAGAAAGTAATGCTTAAAATTCTCCAAGCCAGGTTTCAACAGTATGTGATCTGTGAACTTCCAGATATTCAAACTGGATTTAGAGAAGGCAGAGGAACCAGAGATCAAATTGCCAACATTCATTGGATCATCAAAAAAGTGAGAGAATTCCAGGAAAACATCTTCTTGTTCTTTATTGACTATGCCAAAGCCTTTGACTGTGTGGATCACAACAAACTGTGGAAAATTCTTCAAGTGATGTGAATACCAGACCACCTTACCTGACTCCTGGAAAATCTGTATACAGGTCAAAAAGCAGCAGTTAAAACAACATGGAACAACAGACTCCTTTCAAATTGTGAAAGGAGTACATCAAGGCTGTATATTGTCACCCTGCTTATTTAACTTATATGCAGAGTACATCATGAGAAATGCTGGGCTGGATGAAGTACAAGCTGGAATCAAGATTGCTGGGAGAAATTTCAATAACCTCAGATATTCAGATGATACGACCCTTATGGCAGAAAGCAAGGAACTAAACAGCTTCTTGAGAAGTGAAAAAGTTGGCTTAAAACTCAACACTCAAAAAACGAAGATCATGGCAGCTGGTCCCATCATCTCATGGCAAACAGATGAGGAAACAATGGAAGCAGTGACAGACTTTATTTTGGGGGGCTCCAAAATCACTGCAGATGGTGATTAAAGCCATGAAGTTAAAAGACATTGCTCCTTGGAAGAAAAGTTATGAGCAACCTAGACAACATATTAAAAAGCAGAAACATTACTTTGTCAACAAAGGCCCATCTAGTCAAAGCTATGGTTTTTCCAGTAGTCATGTATGGATATGAGAGTTGGACTGTGAAGAAAACTGAGCACCAAAGAATTGATGCTTTTGAACTGTGGTGTTGTAGAATACTCTTGAGAGTCCCTTGGACTGCAAGGAGATCCAACCAGTTCATTCTAAAGAAAATCAGTCCTGAATATTCATTGGAACGACTGATGCTGAAGCTGAAACTCCAATACTTTTGCCATATGTTGCGAAGAACTGATTCATTTGAAAAGGCCCTGATGCTGGGAATGATTGAAGATGGGAGGAGAAAGAGATGACATAGAATGAGATGGTTGGATGGCATCACCAACTCAAGGGACATGAGTTTGAGTAAGCTCTGGGTGTTGGTGACAGGGAAGCCTGGCGTACTGCAGTCCGTGGGGTCACAAAGAGTAGGAGAGCACTGAGGGACTGAACTGAACTGATGCAAATTTAAAAAGAGGTTTCTTTTAAAATTCTGTTTGCCATGAAGATACCTGGTTCCACCTGAAGTTAACGTTTCTCAAACTTTGAGCTAACCAATGCATTTTTCTTATTGAAATGTTTGTCTTAAGCTATGTTAATGAAGTATGTATTTACCCTAGACTCTGTCTTCAAGTCAGTTCCCCCTAAGACTCAGAACAGACTTGACAAACTAGTATGTTTTCCTCATGCAAATATTCTCTTAAGCTATGTCAGTGAGACTATATTTGCTTGGAAACCTGAGTTTCCTTGATTCATGTCAGTCATTTTATGGCCAGGGACAATTCACCTTGTGCCAATGTTATCTCAAAATGCATGTTGTGTGTGAGGGGCCTGGTGCCAGTCTCTGAGTTTTGAGACATTTCCTTTCTCTAATTAGCAGACTGCTAGTAGCTATATGGATCTTCCCCGTAGCTCAGACGGTAAAGAATCCGCCTGCAATGAAGGAGACCCGGCTTAGATCCCTGGGTCGGAAAGATCCTCTGGAGAAGGGAATGACCATCCACTCCAGTACTCTTGCCTGGAGAATCCCATGGACAGAGGAGCCTGGCGGGGCACAGTCCATGTGGTCGCAAAGAGCCGGACACGCCTGAGCGACTAACACTGCTATTACCAGTAGCTGTACACCATCCGCCTACAGACCAGCAGGGGGCACTCTTTCTGCCACCTTCTGATGTCTATGTCAGAAGCTTTCTCTATCTCTTTTATACTTTAATAAAACTTTATTACACAAAAGCTCTGAGTGATCAAGCCTCGTCACTGGCCCCAAATTGAATTCTTCTCCTCTAGAGGCCAAGAATCATGGCACCTTTCATGGTTCAGCAACAGCCTTTCAGAAGGGACACAGTTCAGCTCCAAGAATAAAGGCCTGTCATCCATTCTGTTCTGTGATGGAGCAGATCAGGGTGAGGTTTTTAGAAGTTTCTTTGTTCCCACTGTGTAACAGAGGTGCCATCTTGTCTATTCATGAAATCACCTAATACAGTCCAGCAGGTATAAAATTCTCATATCCTAGCTCTAGGAGCCTGGTCCAGTTTGAATAGATTGAAGAGGCACTTTGCATCCATGTGGCCTGTGTCCCCCAGGGTCTCTGAGCCTCAGGTCCTCACCTGTGTGTAGAGCAGGATTAGAGCCCTGCTGGCTCCTTCACACTTATCACAGGGATCAGATGAGAGAGCACATGCTTAAGTGCTTTGAGAATATAGAGAGCTATGGTATAAAAGTGGGATCATTTTGTAAAAGGCTGTGGATAGAAACCTTGCCTCCCAATAATAAAACAAATATTCCCATAGTTCTTCTAGGTCGCTTTTGAGACTCTGAATCAGGGGTCCCCAACTGCTGAAGATCCTTTGCAGTATTCAGTTCAGGTATTTTAGACCTGAAAAGCAAAGTCCTTTTCAGTTAAAAGTTGCTAAAAATAATATTTTCTTTATAAAAAATTGTATGGAGAACAGTTATGGAGAATAGAACCAGATGATTTTGGAAAGAATGTTAAGCAGTAGAAAATGAAATTTCTTTTGTTCCTTTAACTCTTTATCGTTTCATCAAAAGAGTACATATGTATATAATCACAAAATATATCTAGCTTAAGAAAATGGAGGAGGGTGATGATATGTAATTAACCACCGCCCCCCCCACACACACTCCCACCAAAGGCTTTATTCTTAAATGCTTCCATTACAATGGAAATAGCCTCAGATTTCAGTCAGTGGGCCCAAGCATTCTTGTAAGGTTTATTTTTATCCTTACGTGACATTTAAATATATAGCATTTCATATGCAGAGCAGGTTATGTTAGCAACAAGAGAGTGAGAAAGTGCACTAAGTATGAAGGTAGGTGTCCTGGTGCTTTTCTGGTTCGTGTGTGAAGTTCATTCTCTCTCATGATAACTCTGTTTACAGCGCCCGCAATGCGCTTGCAGTCAGGTTCTATAAAAGAGATCTGGGATCATGTGTCCAAGCAACCCAGTTTGTGACATGAGTCAGCCTCTGATAGACTATACATTTTCTGTTTTCAAGACTCAAAGGAAACTTTCCACATTCTTCTTTGAGGAAAAAGAGTTACACTTGAAGTTGTTTTTTACCCAAACATGTTCAGAGATAAGACTTCACAAGCCCCGACATTATTTTATTTTGTTATGCGCATCTGTAAGGAACCAAGATACAACACAGCTACTGAAAACTGATGATTGTGTTTTTCTTTCTGGCTTACTGAACCTGACAGCACTTTATTTCCTCTCTGTTCTGCTTATACACTGAGAAAACCTGTATCTCTTCCAGTTCAGCTAGAATTTGGTAGAATTCAAGAGCTGAAAGTTCTGGCAGAGATCTGTCCTGTTATTGGGTATCATCTTACATTTCAGAGAAGTCTCTTGGTTGAGTGATTGTTAAAGCATTTGATTTTCTTTTCATTCTTGGGACGCACTATTCACAGATCACATTTCTATAGGACCTATAAGTGCTTTGCCACACAAATTAAACACCAGGATATTTCATACATATATGCCTGTGTTTCAGTGCTTGTCAATCAGAGTTTATAAAAATATAAAGGTAACAACACGATACTAGCATCCAAATCTGTTGTGCTCCCTTCATATGTGAAAATGACAAACCCTGTTCAGATGCTAGATTTCCTATCCTCTTCGTTACCCTGTTTTTAATTTATTTCAGGGAATGAAATGATTTTGTGTATCAATTTACTGTAGTGATAAAGCATATCTGTGAAATGATCAGAAATCTAGGAGATCTACAGGTTGTTTGGCATTAAATCCAACCCCACTGAGGGTTTTAATGGGGCTACTTCCTACATAGAATAAATACAGCCCTGGTTTTCTAAAACTGTCTCCAATAGTGACATGATTGTTTCACATGAAAAAGGAAACCAAGAAATGTGATGCCTCAGGAGGAGGACTTTAAAACTTTTAAACATGTTGTTTTTGTCTTTTTCTCCCTCAGGTGTACTTCAAAAGGAGATAGCTGGATATCACTCACAGTGACCGTGTGGTTATGAATGTTTCCAGTGGACAGCCCTCAGCCTTCACAATTTTTGAATCAACACTGTGATTCTACCATGAGTTCATGTCTATTCCAAAGGCTTTTTTCCAATAGGTTTTGCACTGCCCAAACTATATTCTACTTTTTTTTTACACCAGCAACAAATATTTACACATTAAAAATGTGAGTTCTCCAGCTTCAATCATTTCAAGCTCTTCAAAAAGGATTTATTATGCTTATTTAAATGTTATGTTACTTGCTTTCTTATCCAAATCAGAGGTGCAGGCCACCAATAAAAGCTGTCTCCCAAGTTTTCTGTCTTGAGAGACTCCAGAGCCAAACTAATTTTCTAAGATTTGAGACAAAAGTTGTCACAGATTTGTTTTTACTGTTCCCATAATTGCCTATTACTTTCCAGTTATATCAGGGATTCTGTTTACTTGAAGACTGTGAAGTTACTGTTTTGTGTCCACTTCCTTTAACATGATTAGGATCCATTTTTCCACCAAAAGACCTCTGGCTAAAATACTACAGAAAAACCTGATGGGAAAAACATGCAATATACTATAGTTTAAGTTAAAAAAAAAAAGGATATATGGTTAAATACAGAAGGGCAATACCATGTGTTCTGAAAGAGAAGGAAGAGAAAATATGCTTTCTCAAAATAGGAGCCCTTCTAGGGGATTTGCTAATGAAGGACAGACGTGTGCTAGACTGTCTTCTAGGTAGAGGATTTTATTTTATTTTTTACATTACAAATTGTGGTAAAGTACGTGTAACATAAAATTTACCGTATAACCATTTCTAGTCACACAATCCAGTGGCATTAATCACATCCACAGAGTTGTGCAGCCACACTGTCTGGGGAACTTTTGGTAATTATGTGCTTCCTCTTCAGTGTGTTATTTCTGCAGAGTCATTTTGATAAGTTTCATTTTTCTAGGAGGAATCTGTTTCCTGTGAGTTTTGAGCTTGATTGGCATAAATTTATTCACAATGTCTTATATTTTTAATGTCTGCAGCATCTCTAACTGTGTTTTCTTGAGGGCTTTTTAATTTTCTTTTAGCCTTCTTTTTTATGAATAATCTTGCATAACTTTTTCCTGTTTTCAAAGAATCACCTTTCTGCTTGATTGATGCTCTCTTTCCCCTAGTTCATCATATGATCTTTCCCTCAACTTTTCCTTAACTTTGAGGTTTTTCTCCTAAATTCTTAAATTGAAAAGAGATTATTAACATCATTATTTTTCTAACATAAATATATAAAGCTGAATGTTTTTCCTAAGATCCACTTTAGCTGCAGCCTGCAAGTTTTGGTACTCACCACCGCCAATAGCCATAGTATTATGTATTTTCTAATTCCTAATATAATTCATTAACTATATCTTTTACCCATAAGTTATTCATAAGTATAATGTTCTCTAAATTTCAAATGTTAATGGATTTTTTTATTAGATTCAGCCATGTGGAACTGCTAACATCAATCTTTTTATAAGCTACAAAGTGGCAGTTTCATATGGTTCAACATATAGTTTTCTTTTGTTATTAACATATAACTTAATTTCATTTGGTCAGACAACATTAGGTTGTGAATTTTAAACCAAAGCTAACCACATTCACACTAAAGGTCCTTGTTTCTACCATTTTGTGTTTTATTGGGGGTTTTAAAAATGTTTTAAGTACATGTGTAACCAGTAATTTTCAATAAAAGTCCTCCCCAAATACTGGAATGTTTTCTGATACGTGTTGCAGGCTGGCTCTCTGGAATGCAGACTCAGATGGAGTTTAGTGCTGGGATGTGTATCAGGGGTGCCCTTGGGGTCAACACTGTGGAATCAGGAGGGAAGAAACAGGGTAAGGCAGAGGGAAGGATCAAGCTGGATCACTGGCCAGACGACCTGAGCTGACCCCATGGGAGGTCTGGAGTGATGATGGCCTCTCAGGGTTGTCCTGACACATTCAATAAACTGGCCTTTATACCTCCACCTGGATGGATCATTGCATGCAGGCTGCCCCCAGAGGGCCTGGTGGTTTAAGGTTGCCCACTGGCAGCACTTACAGCTGCTGGACAACAATTTCTTGAAGGGAGGTCAGGACAGCACGTCTCCATGTCCCCCCTCAGCATGTATCACAGCTCCAGAGGTAGGTGATGAGGGTGTACTGTGGGGGAAACTCTTGATGACTGATGTTTAAGTCAAAATGATGACTCAGCGATTCTCCTCAATACCCTCTGGTCTAAAAACTAGAAGAGAAGGTCCATGTAGTAGAGAAATCCTCATTCTCCAGAGTCAGCCCAGTTGTTGCCTCTTCTAGGAAGTCGCATTAAGATCAGTCATCATCCTAGGTAACTCAGATTTGTGTGTTACCCTGAGCCCCTCTCATGTTAAACTGAACCATACTTGGTTAGTGTCCTGTTCTCACTATCTTGAGATACTTTATTTTTAAACAAGGGGCTTGTTTTTTCTGTTGTGCATGTAGCCTGCCCTGGTCACACGTGGTCTTTTTCTCACCTAGTATAGGGCACCTGAAACTGTGCCCTGTTCACTTTTTAATTATGTCTTCCAGCAGAGTATCTGTACATAGAGGACGCTCAGTAAATGTTTGTTGAATGAATAAATGATAATCTAGAGCAAGCCTTCTCAATTTTACAATTTTGAGATTTTAAGAGGTAGCCTGGGATAACAGAAAGCCCTGGTTTTGGAGTCAGTTACACTGATCTGTCGGTTCTTTCTCTACTACTCACTAGCAGTGTGGGTGTGGGCAAGCAGTAACCAGCCAAGATGCCAGGACATTAAAATGGCACCATCCTTTACAAAATATTTTGTAGTCTTAGTTACATGCTCAGGTAAGCATCTCAACCTCTGAATCTCAGTTTCTTTGTCTGAAAAATGAATATAGTTTATGCTCTTGAACCATTGTTTTGGTTGGAATGATGGATGAACTAAGAGCATCCAAAGACACAGGGTGGAATCACTGACCTTGGAGATTCTTATCACCAGGAGAGGAGAACAGGATGGGTGTGGATGAAGGAGGTTTGTAGACTGAAGAAGGTGTACTCGAGGAGGTCCTCATCTGATGGCCTAAACCAAACTGCTCCTCCTCCATGTGTAGTTAAAATGACACAAGCACATGGGGACGGGCACAAGCTCTGGAGTCAGGGACAAATACTGGCTCCTCTGGACACTGACTGGGTTTGGATTCAAGTTCTGCTAGCTGGTAAGTGTGGACTCTTAAGGTTAGGAAGCCCACGGTGGTTCAGTGTCTATGAAAGTTGAGGTGGGGATAGTATGATTCACGGAGGGCTGCTGCAAAGATTAACTATGAGAGTGATACTCCTAGTGAGGCCTGTGCACTAGTGCCAGTCCATGACTTTTTTGTAACCCAGTTAGAAGTAAGTACAGGAAATTCAAGAAAGCTACAAACTCACAACCATCTGTATTGCTGTGACATCCACCCTCAGGATGAGTGGGATCATGAACACCCCAGGGACCAGTGTGAGGGTTGCACTATGAGGGGGGAGGGGAACGTGGCTGAGCTGCACACTAGCTGTGCACAGTGGGTCTTTGATTAGTTAGCAATGGGCTGAAAATTTAAAATTAGATAAAACTGATATTTAATCCCAGACAGGTAGGAAACAATGAGGGATATGAACAATGCTGTATATGTGATTAGCTGTCAATCAGTACTACCTTTTCTAGCACTATCCACTTTATTGTTACCATCATATTTAACTTAGAATTAGAGGACACAGGCTTTCAAAAGGCCCTATTGTACATTATCAGTCTTTTCACTTCAGTTAAGTTCAGTCACTCAGTCATGTCCGATTCTTTGTGACCCCATGATCCGCAGCACACCAGGCCTCCCTGTCCATCACCAACTCTCGGACTTTACCCAAACCCATATTGAGTCGCTGATGCCATCTAACAATCTCATCCTCTGTCTTCCCCTCCACCTCCTTCCCTCAATCTTTCCCAGAATCAAGGTCTCTTCCAATGAGTCAGCTCTTTGCATCAGGTGGACAAAGTATTGGAGTTTCAGCTTCCATATCAGTCCTTCCAATGAATACCCAGGGCTGAGCTTTAGGATGGACTGGGTGGACCTCCTTGCAGTCCAAGGGACTCTAGAGTCTTCTCCCACACCACAGTTCAAAAGCATCAATTATTCGGCACTCAGCTTTCTTTATAGTCCAACTCTCAAACCCATACAGGACCATTGTAAAAACCATAGCCTTGACTAGACAGACCTTTATGGCAAGTAATCTCTCTGCTTTTTAATATGCTGTCTAGGTTGGCCATAACTTTCCTTCCAAGGAGTAAGCGTCTTTTAATTTCATGGCTGCAATCACCATCTGCAGTGATTTTGGAGCCCAGAAAAATAAAATCTGACACTGTTTCCACTGTTTTCCCATCTATTTGCCATGAAGTGAGGGGACCAGATGCCATGATCTTCGTTTTCTGAATGTTGAGCTTTAAGCCAGCTATTTCACTCTCCTCTTTCCCTTTCATCAAGAAGCTCTTTAGTTCTTCTTCACTTTCTACCATAAGGGTGGTGTCATCTGCCTATATGAGGTTCTTGATATTTCTCCTGGCAATCTTGATTCCAGCTTGTGCTTCATCCAGCCAAGCATTTCTCATGATGTGCTGTGCATATAAGTTAAATAAGCAGGGTGACAATATACAGCCTTGACGTACTCCTTTTCCTATTTGGAACCAGTTTGTTGTTCCATGTCCAGTTCTAACTGTTGCTTCCTGACCTGCAGACAGATTTCTCAAGAGGCAGGTCATGTGGCCTGGTATTCCCATCTTTTTCAGAATTTTCCACAGTTTCTTGTGATCCACACACTCAAAGGATTTGGCATAGTCAATAAAGCAGAAATAGATGTTTTTCTGGAACTTTCTTGCTTTCTCCATGATCCAACGGATGCTGGCAATTTGAACTCTGGTTCATCTGCCTTTTCTAAAACCAGCTTGAACATCTGGAAGTTCATGGTTCATGTATTGCTGAAGCCTGGCTTGGAGAATTTTGAGCATTACTTTACTAGCATGTGAGATGAGTGCAATTGTGCAGTAGTTTGAGCATTCTTTGGCATTGCCTTTCTTTAGGGTTCGAATGAAGACTGACCTTTTCCAGTCCTATGGCCACTGCTGAGTTTTCCAAATTTGCTGACATATTGAGTGCACCACGTTCACAGTATCATCTTTTAGGATTTGATATAGCTTAGCTAGAATTCCATCACTTCCACTAGCTATGTTCGTAGTGATGCTTCCTAATGTCCACTTGACTTCACATTCCAGGATGTCTGGCTCTAGGTGAGTATGAATGATCACACCATTGTGATTATCTGGGCCTTGAAAATCTTTTTTGTACAGTTCTTCCGTGTATATTTGCCATCTCTTCTTAATATCTTCTGTTTCTGTTAGGTCCATGCCATTTCTGTCCATTATTAAACCTATCTTTGCATGAAATGTTCCCTCGGTATTGTTAATTTTCTTGAGAGATCTCTAGTCTTTCCCATTCTATTGTTTTCCTCTATTTCTTTGCATTGATCACCGAGGAAGTCTTTATCTCTCCTTATTCTTTTTTGGAATTCTGCATTTAAATGTGTATATCTTTCCTTTTTTCCTTGCTTTTTGCTTTGCTTGTTTTCACAGCTATTTGTAAGACCTCCTCAGACAGCCATTTTGCTTTTTTGTATTTTTTTTTCCTTAGGGATGGTCTTGATCCCTGTCTCCTGTACAATGTCACGAACCTCTGTCCATAGTTCATCAGACACTCTATCTATCAGATCTAGTCCCTTAAATCTATTTCTCACTTCCACTCTATAGTCATAAGTGATATGATTTAGGTCATATCTGAATGGTCTCGTGGTTTTCCCCACTTTCTTCAATTTAAGTCTGAATTTGGCAATAAGGAGTTCATGATCTGAGTCACAGTCAGCTTCCAGCCTTGTTTTTGATGACTGTATAGAGCTTCTCCATCTTTGGCTGAAAAGAATATAATCAATCTGATTTTGCTATTGACCATATGGTGATGTGCATGTGTAGAGTCTTCTCTTGTGTTGTTGGAAGAGGGTGTTTGCTATGACCAGTGCATTTTCTTGGCAAAACTCTATTAGTCTTTGCCCTGCTTCATTCCGTACTCCAAGGCCATATCTTCCTGTTACGCTAGGTGTTTCTTGACTTCCTACTTTTGCATTCCAGTTCCCTATAATGAAAAGGACATCTTTTTTGGGTGTTAGTTCTAAAAGGTCTTGTAGGCCTTCATAAAACCGTTCAACTTCAACTTCTTCAGTGTTACTGGTTGGGGCATAGACTTGGATTACCATGATCTTGAATGGTTTGCCTTGGAAATGAACAGAGATCATTCTGTAGTTTTTGCGATTGTATCCAAGTACTGCATTTCGGACTCTTTTGTTGACCATGATGGCTGCTCCATTTCTTCTGAGGGATTCCTGCCAACAGTAGTAGATATAATGATCATCTGAGTTAAATTTACCCATTCCAGTCCATTTTAGTTTGCTGATTCCTAGAATGTTGACGTTCACTCTTGCCATCTCCTGTTTAACCACTTCCCATTTGCCTTGATTCATGGACCTGACATTCCAGGTTCCTACGCAATATTGCTCTTTACAGCATCGGACCTGCTTCTATCACCAGTCACATCCACAACTGGGTGTTGTCTTTGCTTTAACTCTATCCCTTCATTCTTTCTGGAGTTATTTCTCCACTGATTTCCAGTAGCATATTGGGCACCTACCAATCTGGGGAGTTCATCTTTCAGCTCCTATCTTTTTGCCTTTTCATACTGTTCATGGGGTTCTCAGGGCAAGAATACTGAAGTGGTTTGCCATTCCCTTCTCCAGGGGACCGCATTCTGTCAGTCCTCTCCACCATGACCTGTCCATCTTGTGTGGCCCCTCACAGCATGGCTTAGTTTCACTGAGTTAGACAAGGCTGTAGTCTGCATGATCAGATTTTTTTAATAGCATTAAAAAGTTAGAAATAAGTAAACTCCTGTTTAATTTTAAAGGGTTTGTTTCAAGTCTAAAAGCAATACTGTGCATGTATTTTTACCGATTCTATTCTTGAATCAACAGCATCATCCTAAGGTTCAAGAAGGTCCCTGGAAACACAACAAACCACTCTTAAACGTTCAGAGATTTTTAAAACACAAGGTTTTATGTGTAAGCTATTAATTTTCCTTTAAAAGCAGAAAGAATGTGGATTAACTGAGTTTTTCTTTTTTAAACCTAATTTTCTAATTTTTTTCAAAAACTAAAACAGCAATGTGTGTTGAAAACTGGGAGAAATATATATTTATTTGAATTTAGACCTAAAAAATAACATTGCTAACAGGAATCGTATGCCCCAGCCCTATGAGACCTTCATCTGAACTTCATGCCCATCCGATTTGCCTTAGGAGTCAAACTGGGATTGTGTGATTTTTTTTTTTTTTTAAGAAGAACCAAGGTTAAGACTTAGACACACTAGGAATGTTCCACAAGAAGTTTACATTGGATGGTTCTGACTAAATTCACTCTTTCACTCAGCAACCATGCTCACAAGTATCCATCCCAATAGGTGGAAGACTTGGGTATTCCCAAACAGTGTTTAATCCAAAAGCTTATCATGTTTAATTCTGGAGAACATTACGTGAAAAACTTTTTTTTAAAGGTAATTTCCCTCTTTATTTATTTGTTTATTTATTTTACTGGAGGCTAATTACTTTGCAATGTTGTATTGGTTTTGCCATACATCAACATGAATCCACTACGAGTGTACACGTGTTCCCCATCCTGAACCCCCCTCCCACCTCCCTCTGCATCCCTTCCCTCTGGGTCATCCCAGTTCACCAGCCCTAAGCACTCCGTATCATCCATTGAACTTGGACTGGTGATTTGTTTCACATATGATATTATACATGTTTCAATGCCATTCTCCCAAATCATCCCATCCTCACCCTCTCCCAGAGAGTCCAAAAGCCTGCTCTATACATCTGTGTCTCTTTTGCTGTCTCACATACAAAAGAGATGGTTATCATTACCATCTTTCTAAATTCCATATATATGCATTAGTATACTATATTGGTGTTTTTCTTTCTGGCTTACTTCACTTTGTGTAATAGGAGGCTCCAGTTTCATCCATCTCATTAGAATTGATTCCAATGTATCCTTTTTGGTGGCTGAGTAATACTCCATTGTGTAATATGTATCACAGCTTTCTTATCCATTCATCTGAATTTTGCAG
>SJYB01002858.1:174197-257135 GCA_006408585.1 Antidorcas marsupialis | reverse complement strand
ACATAAAATAGTAGGAAGGGAAAGCCCTTTGGGCAGTAGAAGGTCAATTCACAAATGTAGACAGATTGACAGAAAAGTAGCAGCCATCCTTGTCATAAATAATTCAGACAAAATTCATTGTCTGAATGTACAGTGAAAGTTCAGGGGTTGAGGGAGCCCGCATTTTCATGGACTCCAAGTATCTTCTCAGATTAATTCTTTAGGAAAGAATTATATTTTCAAAGTAGAAATATCTGGCAAACACCTGGCTAAGAAAGTAACCAGAGTAAATATTATTAATAGTGGACCTATTGACACCCTTGGCTTTTTTCTTGTTTCTTTAAAAATTAAGTATCATTGATTTACAATGTTGTGTTAATTTCTGCTCTTCAGCAGTGATTCAGTTAAACATATACATACATTTTTTTCATATAAGTTAAATAAGCAGGGTGACAATATGCAGGTCCTACTCCTTTCCCAATTTTGACCCAGGCAGTTGTTCCATGTCCAATTCTAACTATTGCTTCTCCACCTGTGTACAGGTTTCTCAGGAGACAGGTAAGGTGGTCTGGGATTCCCGTTTCTTTAAGTTTTCCAGTTTGTTGTAATCTGCAGAGTCAAAGGCTTTAGCATAGTCAATGAAGCAGAAGAAGATGTTTTTCTGAGCAGAAACCATAAGGCCCACAAAGCCTGGAAATGTACTTCCTGGTCCTTTACAGGAAAACTGCCCACCCTGCCCCAGAACCCTGCTGTTCTAAGCGAGGCCTGTGGATCAGCAGCGTCGGCTGGCCTGGGAGTCAGTTAGGGCATGGAATCTTGTCTCTTTCCCAGACCTCCTGACTCATAATCTCCAGATCCCAGGTGAGTCCTGCTCACAGTACAGTTTGAGAAGTGCTGGTTTAGAGGCCCTGATCCATCATCCTGCGGTTGCACCCTCCCCAGGTGCAGGCAGCCAGAGAGGACCAGGGGGTGTGGCCACCTGGAGCCCCGCCCCCTCCAGGCCGTGCTCTGAGCACCTGGACCCTAGAACCCCTGCTCCCAGCCCCATTGCGGACCTCCCTCCAGGTGCCCATGTCCCAACCCGACAGGTCGTCAAGATATAGCTGTTTATGGGTGGGAAGAGGGTGGCCTAAGCTTGGACTTGAAGGCTGGGGGCACTCTTGCTTAAGCAGCAGATTCCTCAGGGCACAGAGACGGTCAGAGCCAAAGGTGGGAAGAGCAGGGGGAGGGCTGGGGGCTGGGGCGGCCCCTCTCTCTGCCTTCACGCTTGGAGCTCAGTGTCCAAAACCCCAGTCCACCAGGTTTTAGTAGTTATGTAGGTGTACTTGACAGTTTTGTTTGACTTATAACTTAAATATTTGAACATATAGTATGGACTTCATTTGCACTCTTGACCCAAGGCTCACAGATGTGAGTGGCAGGTCTGTTAAATTTTTCTCAGCATGTGTTCAGAGGACCCCCTGCATCAAAACCAACTGGGTTGTTGGTTAAATATTCAAATTCCCAGGCCCCACCCCTGTAACCCCTGGATTAGATCTTTGGGGCTGGAGCCCAGTAACCTGCATTCTGACCCCTCCCCTGGTGACTGATCCACAGCAGAGCTACAGGAGCACTTGTAATGGGGGAGGGCGATGTAGAGGGGAGCTGCCACAAGTGATGGCGGTCCCAGGTCAGAGGAAGGTGTTGACCGCCAGCTCACACCTTCCTGCTTCTCTCATGATTCTCTTCACAACCTAGCCTGACTCCACCCCCAGGAGTTGGCTGCGGGGAGAAGCTGCTAGAACAGGGCAAGGGTGTCCTCCTGCCGACTGTGGGGCTCTCAGTGGGTGTGTGGATGGGGTTGCCCTGCAGAAGGAGGGATCCAAATCAGGGGAAATAGGAGCAAAGGGGCTGTGGGAGTCTGGAGGGACTACCTGGACCCATCCGGGGAGTCGGGCTGAAGGGCTGGGAAGATCATTGGACAGGAGAGAACTCCGGGTCCTGCCAGGACACGGGAGGGACCCGGAAGGAGCGGGGACAAACTGTGTGGTCCTACCTGCCTGGGCTCAGAGGCCGCATCTGTCAGTTATGAGTCGTATGACCTTGAGCAGTTTCCTTAAGCTCTGTAGGCTTGTTTCCTTGTCTGTGAGATGGGGATCCTAACATCCTCTAGGCTTGTGTTCCATGTAAGCATGGTCATTAAGTAAAAACACACCTTTGCTATACAGGAGGGCAGAATATACAGCAGGGTGGTTGCTGTTTACTGTGGAGCTTGTCACCTTACACCTCTGCACTTCCTGACGCTTGATATCATTGGCACTTGTCTCTGGCTGAGAAGACATATCTCCTCAGACCACAGACACAGAAGGCTCCAGTCACAGGCATGTGCCAGACCTGTGCTTGGCCAGTGACCTAGAGCTCCCTGAGCTTCCCTGTGCAGGAGCGACTCCTGAAGTTACTGCCAAGCTGCTCCTTGTGTACGGTTTCCAGGATTTCCCTCCCGGCAAACCACGTCTTGGGAATCCTGCTCATAGGTTTGTGATGAACCAAGGCTGGACTTGTATGAAACCTCCAGGGCAACGGTACCATACTGAAAATCACCACCAGGGGGCAGAAGAATCCACGAGTCCAGGTGAGGAGAGTGGAAAGGCCAGGGAATGAGGGGCCAGGAAGGCCTCACAGCAGGCAAGAGGGGTGGGGCCCCTAGCAGCGCCTCACCCTCATTCACCCCACCCTCCACACACAGAAACGCACACTCCTGCTCCTGCAGAATCACCTGATCCCTGTATATTCAGCTATCTCCTCCAGGTATTATGGCAAAGGCTGGTGGTTTGTAAACTTGGCTGCAAATTCGAATCACCAGGAAAATGTATAAAATCCGCATCTCAGCTAAATCAGAATCTTAGGGAAGGGAGGCAGGAGTCAACACTTTTTATTAATAAAACCCCACAGGTGATTCCACCCTGCAGCCAACTGAGAACCACTGTTGGAGGCAAAAGATCTCATTTCTTCCCAAATGGCAAATATTTTCATTCACATTTCTGACAAAACGTTGTCCATTGGAGAAGTGAATGGTAAACCACTTCAGTATTCTTGCCTTGAGAACCTCATGAAAAGTATGAAAAGGCAAAAAGATAGGACACTGAAAGATGAATTCCCCAGGTTGATCAGTTCAGTTCAGTCGCTCAGTGGTATCTGACTCTTCGCAGCCCCATGAATCGCAGCACGCCAGGCCTCCCTGTTCATCACCATCACTCGGAGTTCACTCAGACTCACATCCATCAAGTCCATGATGCCATCCAGCCATCTCATCCTCGGTCGTCCCCTTCTCCTCCTGCCCCCAGTCCCTCCCAGCATCAGAGTCTTTTCCAATGAGTCAGCTCTTCGCATGAGGTGGCCAAAGTACTGAAGTTTCAGCTTTAGCATCTTTCCTTCCAAAGAAATCCCAGGACTGAGCTCCTTCAGAATGGACTGGTTGGATCTCCAACATCACAGTGCAAAAGCATCAATTCTTCGGCTCTCAGCCTTCTTCGCAGTCCAACTCTCACATCCATACAGGACAACAAGAAAAACCATAGCCTTGACTAGACGGACCTTAGTCGGCAAAGTAATGTCTCTGCTTTTGAATATGCTATCTAGGTTGGTCATAACTTTTCTTCCAAGGAGTAAGCGTTTTATAATTTCATGGCTGCAATCACCATCTGCAGTGGTTTTGGAGCCCCAAAAAATAAAGTCTGACACTCTTTCCACTGTTTCCCTATCTATTTCCCATGAAGTGATAAGACTGGATGCCATGATCTTTGTTTTCTGAATGTTGAGCTTTAAGCCAACTTTTTCACTCTCCTCTTTCACCTTCATCAAGAGGACTTTTAGCTCCTCTTCACTTTCTGCCATAAGGGTGGTGTCATCTCCATATCTGAGGTTATTGATATTTCTCCCAGCAATCTTGATTCCAGCTTGTGATTCTTCCAGTCCAGTGTTTCTCATGATGTACTCTGCATATAAGCTAAATAAGCAGGGTGACAATATACAGACTTGACGTCCTCCTTTTCCTATTTGGAACCAGTCTGTAGTTCCATGTCCAGTTTTAACTGTTGCCTCCTGACCTGCAGACAGGTTTCTCAAGAGGCAGGTCAGGTGGCCTGGTATTCCCATATCTTTCAGAATTTTCCACAGTTTCTTGTGATCCACACACTCAAAGGATTTGGCATAGTCAATAAAGCAGAAATAGATGTTTTTCTGCAACTCTCTTGCTTTTTTGATGATCCAGCGGATGTTGGCAATTTGATCTCTCGTTCCTCTGCCTTTTCTAAAACCAGCTTGAACATCAGGAAGTTCACGGTTCACATATTGCTGAAGCCTGGCTTGGAGAATTTTGAGCATTACTTTACTAGCATGTGAGATGAGTGCAATTGTGCAGTAGTTTGAGCATTCTTTAGCATTGCCTTTTTTTGGGGTTGGAATGAACACTGTCCTTTTCCAGTCCTGTGGCCACTGCTGAGTTTTCCAAATTTGCCGGCATACTGAGTGCAGCACTTTCACAGCATCATCTTTCAGGATTTGAAATAGCTCAGCTGGAATTCCATCACCTCCCCTAGCTTTGTTCTTCGTGATGCTTTCTAAGGCCCACTTGACTTCACATTCCAAGATGTCTGGCTCCAGATGAGTGATCACACCATCATGATTATCTGGGTCATGAAGATCTTTTTTGTACAGTTTTCCATGTATTCTTGCCGTCTCTTCTTGATAACTTCTGCTTCTGTTAGGTCCAGACCATTTCTGTCCTTTATCGAGCTCATCTTTGCAGGAAATGTTCCCTTGGTATCTCTCATTTTCTTGAAGAGATCTCTAGTCTTTCCCATTCTGTTCTTTTCCTCTATTTCTTTGCATTGATCGCTGAGGAAGGCTTTCTTATTTCTTCTTGCTATTCTTTGGAATTCTGCATTCAGATGCTTATATTTTTCCTTTTCTCCTTTGCTTTTCGCCTCTCTTCTTTTCANTTCTTTGGAACTCTGCATTCAGATGCTTATATCTTTCCTTTTCTCCTTAGCTTTTTACTTCTCTTCTTTTCAAAGCTATATGTAAGGCCTCCCCAGACCGCCATTTTGCTTGTTTGCATTTCTTTTCCATGGGGATGGTCTTGATCCCTGTTTCCTGTACAATGTCACGAACCTCATTCCATAGTTCATCAGGCATTCTATCTATCAGATCTAGGCCCTTAAATCTATTTCTCACTTCCTTTGTATAACCATAAGGGATTTGATTTAGGTCATACATGAAAGGTCTAGCGGTTTTTCCTACTTTCTTCATTTTAAGTCTGAATTTGGTAATAAGGAGTTCATGATCTGATCCATAGTCAGCTCCTGGTCTTGTTTTTGTCTACTGTATAGAGCTTCTCCATCTTGGCTGCAGTGAATATAATCAATATGGTTTCGGTGTTGACCATCTGGTGATGTCCATGTGTAGTCTTCTCTTGTGTTGCTGGAAGAGGGTGTTTGCTATGACCAGTGCATTTTCTTGGCAAAGCTCTGTTAATCTTTGCCCTGCTTCATTCTGCATTCCAAGGCCAAATTTGCCTGTTACTTCAGGTGTTTCTTGACTTCCTACTTTAGCATTCCAGTCCCCTATAATGAAAAGGACACCTTTTTTATGTGTTAGTTCTAAAAGGTCTTGTAGGTCTTCATAGAACCGTTCAACTTCAGCTTCTTTAGCGTTACTGGTTGGGGCATAAACTTGGATAACTGTGATATTGAATGGTTTGCCTTGGAGATGAACAGAGATCATTCTGTCATTTTTGAGACTGCATCCAAGTACTGCATTTAAGATTCTTCTGTTGACCATGATGGCTACTCCATTTCTTCTGGGGGATTCTTGCCCGCAGTAGTAGATATAATGGTCATCTCAATTAAATTCACCCATTCCAGTCCATCTTAGTTATAGATTTATCCAAAAAGACAACTGGATTTCTAGAAATTCCTTCTGTGCAGAGCAGTTATGCGAAAGCTGCTTATATAGCAGCTCTTTTTGCCAGCCTTCCACTCTCATAATAATAAACTACTGCCACAGCCAACTTCAGGAAGCATCTTAACCTCTTGGACAAGGGATTCTGCCCTTCTTGTTCAGTCACTCAGGCTCTCCGTTTCTGACCCTTTGTGACTCTATGGACTGCAGGACTCGAGACTTCCCTGTCCTTTATTACTTAGCAGAGTTTGCTCAGACTCATGTCCATTGAATTGGTGATGCCATCCAACCATATCATCCTCTGTCATCCCCTTCTCCTCCTGCCTTCAATCTTTCCCAGCATCAGGGCCTTTTGCAGTGAGTCAGCTCTTCCTATCAGGTGGCCAAAGTAATGGCGCTTCAGCTTCAGCATTAGTCCTTCCAGTAGGGGCTGACATATCCAGGACCCTAAAGAAATTCCAGAAGCATTTACCTTTTTCCCCCAAATATCGCTCAGATTGTCAAATCAACTTGATAATTAATTTGTTGTCAGGACACTGCTATGTGGTTTGTATGATGCCAACCTACTTTTTAGATAAATGCAGTCTGATTTTCTTGAATCAAGACATTTCCCAACTCTGAGTATCTACATAAATAGCCATCAGAGCTCAGACTCTGAGAGCTAAAAGCACTGACTAATGATAACAACCCCAAATGCCCTGGGCAGAATATGAAATGCTACACACTGTTTAGTTGCATTAATCATATTCTAAACTTTTCATTTTCTTCCTTTCCTATAACCATATAATGATGAAAGGTCGGGCTGGGCACTTGTCTCCCTAGTAAAACAGGGGAATCGAACCACTTAAATACCTCCAGTCCTACCACCCAAAGTCTCCCTGACCTGCACCCTTTTTGAAATATTTTCTGAGTTATGTTACTGGGAGATGTTGTGTGCTCATGGGTTTCTTTCTGCTGTTAACAGGTTTTGGATTCAGGGACACAGAAAGAATGTCTTCAGCCATATAATTTGCTGCGAGATACAAACAGCCTATTTTACAAGATGGTGCAACAACTGGGTGAGGCGGAGGCTGATGTCCTCGCCAAAAGAACAAAATCGGTGAGCTTGCTGAGGAAAGCTGTAATTAAAATTTGCCTCCAGGGTGCACTGTTCACAGGATCTCCACCAAGGGTCTGGGAACAAGCACTCTGTGCTTTTTTCAATTAGAAGCCTCCAGAGAGGAAGCTTCATGACTGGGACTTAACAACATGTGGCAGGTGGAAGGCAGGTCTGCTGAGAGTCTGCAGCAGTGCTGGGGGTGGGGTCGGGATGTGTGCACCCTTCTGTGTGCGCACACATGTGCCTGAGATTTTGGATTTGACTTTCCACTTCTTTGGACTCTGAGTTATGATTCTCATCGAGCACTGAACACTGTCATTTTGCAGACCCTTTACATTCATTTTGATCGGTGCTCAGTGTATTAGTGATAAAACTTCTGTTGAGAAATATCCAGGAAATTTGAGAGTTTAAGGGGAAAAATCTTGGAATATTTTGATTCTAGGAAGATCTTCCAGAGAAAGGTGTAGGTTTCTTCTGTTTTGTAATTTATAAAGAAAACTCTTACCTGAAATTATCACTTTCTCCCTAATTATTGTTGTTTAGAATGAGGTCCCCCATGCTTCTTCTATATTCTAGAAGATGAAATTGTCATCGGGACAAATCAAGAACTCACAACACCTTCACAGTGTAGTCTGAAAGGTGCCTGAAGGTTTACAGAGCATTTTCTCAGAGATGAGGTGTGTGAGGCACTAAGCATGGTATATAGTGTGAGGAAGGGGGCTCAGTGAGTAACATTCAGGTCATGTGGTATCTTCCTATAGAGGTGTAGTGGTAACCAAGGTCTGGTTTAAGAGGCTTAGCCATTGTCCTGTAGCCATCTGTAAGTCTTTCTGGAACTAGGTGGGATTGGGATTGAGGTTGATGGAAAGATAGAGGGAGGGAAGGAATGTCTAGTGTTTTTGCATGGCTCAGGGTGAAATTTGGCTTCCCTATCGAAAATTTATCCCTGGATGTTAAATTATGGGTGTAGTTTCCATTCTTCATTCCTTTCTGCCTCTCCCAGATTTTCACTTGTAAATAGAATAAAATTATGTGTGTAATATTTAAAATGTCTTAAAGAAAATATGTCCCAGTGTCTTAAATACTTCTATATGGAAGATTTATCTAAAAAGTGGCCTGAGTTCCTCACTGTCTCCTCTCAGTCCTCTCTAGAAATGAGGAAATGCAGAGCAGGGCCTTTCTCTGCTCATCAGGTAGGAAACTTCCTGGGTCCCAGAGCTGGCTGAAGAGCTGGCAGAGCTAGAGTTCATGCTTAGGTTTAGGGACAAGGAGTCTGTGTTCTGAACTTTTCATAAGAACTTACATTGTGTGTAAATGTTGAGAAGCTGAACAAGGAACTCTGCATTTTTTATGCCTGAAATTCACAGAGTCCTTTTATCCACTAGAGTGTTTCCCAGTCAGACTATCCCTCCTGAGACCTCGAGAGCCAGGAATCTCCCAAACCCTTTTGCTCTTTTGACCTGAGAAATTTCACATCAAAAAGATGTGTTCACACCTGTTTGCCAAAGTCTTCATTTTAAAACTATATTATCATGATATTGAGTAATGAGAAATGCAGCTACTGCTAAGTCACTTCAGTCGTGTCTGACTCTGTACGAGCCCATAGACAGCAGTCCACCAGGCTTTGCCGTCCCTGAGATTCTCCAGACAAGAACACTAGAGTGGGTTGCCATTTCCTTCTCCAATGCATGAAAGTGAAAAGTGAAAGTGAAGTCTCTCAGTCGTGTCTGACTCTTCATGACCCCATTGACTNGACTCTGTACGAGCCCATAGACAGCAGTCCACCAGGCTCTGCCATCCCTGAGATTCTCCAGACAAGAACGCTAGAGTGGGTTGCCATTTCCTTCTCCAATGCATGAAAGTGAAAAGTGAAAGTGAAGTCTCTCAGTCGTGTCTGACTCTTCATGACCCCATTGACTGTGGCCCACCAGGCTCCTCTGTCCATGCGACTTTCCTGGCAAGAGTACGGGAGTGGGTTGCCAATGAGAAATAGAACGCAGAATTTTAGATTGGTCCAGATAATAAGATAATAGGACTCAACCCTCTTTTTGTACAGGTGGGGAAACTAAGGTGCTTCAGAAGGAAGATGGCCATATGTATATAACTGGTGTTAAGCTAGTCTGCAGCAGACACAGAATTATAAATTTTTTCTTTCAGTAAATATTTTAAATCAAGTGTAACATACATACTGAAGCAGACATAGGTCACAGAATTAGAAATCTTGTGATTCCAGGTCTAGTAATCCTGCACCTACTCTTACAGTAAATTACATTTGTGTAGTCTTTTATAATTTATTTTATATAGTTCACATATGTATGATTTCACTTAATCTCCTGATGGTCCATTTTAAATCCCATGTCATGGATGAGGAGAGATTGTCCAGGGCTCACCCAAGGTCACAGAGCTGGTGCAGGAAGCACAGAGGGGGAATTGCTGGGGAGGCTGGGTGCTGTCCTAGGTGCTGTGCTCTGTGTCAAGCCCGGGAACACTGCTCCTGTCACTTGGTCGCCAAGGTAGGGCCAGTCACCGAAGTTCACAGGGAGGCAGAACCTCACTCGTGGATTTCAGTCCTGCCACTGGCTCAGGTCCCTCTACAGAAAGAAATACATTTCTTAATTCTCATCACATCTTGACATTATTTCTGCATACTCTGCATCCTTTTAGGAGGATAAACCATCAGACTATCAGTGTTTTGAATTTGCAAGCATCAGATATCAGTGCATTGTTCAAAGCTCTATCACGGGGAGCACTAGCCTAAGTCACAAGGGTTTCACCGAGAGAACAGAATTCATTCATCTGAAAAGAAAACCCAACATCTGGTAGAAGGTGCTTCCACATTACATTTTCTTGAACTCATAGCTCAGGTGAGCTGATCACTGTCTGACTGACCCTATTTGAATGATCCATGAAATAGCAGAGAAAGTATTTTTTAGACATATAAAGCTAAAGGGAGCTGTAGTTTGCTAGGGCTGCCATACAAAGACCAAAGAGTAGGCAACTTAAACAGCAGAAACTTATATCCTCACAGGCCTGGAGGTTAGAAGTCTGAGGTCAGGGTGTTAGTAGGGTTGTTTATCTCTGAGGTCTCTCTCCTTGTCTTGGAGACACCATCTTCCCGCTGTATCTCACATGCTCTTCCGTCTGTGTGAACCTGTGTCCTGGTTTCTTCTTATGAGAACTCCAGTCTGTTAGATTAGGACCCACCTGTATGATTTCATTTTAACTTTCTTGCCTCTTTAAAGATGCTGTCTCCAAACACAGTCACATTCTGTGGTACTGGGGGATTTAGGACTTCAACATGTAAAATCGGAGGTGAGAGCGTAACAGTCAGGAAGACCAGGGGTCTCCAAACGGAGGGAGTAGGCTGCAAGTGTCAGACATTTTTTATCTATCTCATAAGCTTCAGGAGGAAACAAACTACTAGTGTTACATTTTTTCCCCTTCTCTGTACAAATTTATATCTGCAGAAAAAGAAATGCAAAAAGGTAAAATGGTTGTCTGAGGAGGCCTTACAAATAGCTGAGAAAAGAGGAGAAGCTAAAGGTAAATGAGAAAAGGAAAGATGTACCCATTTGAATGCAGAGTTCCAAAGAATAGCAAGGAGAGATATGAAAGCCTTCCTCAGTGATCAATGCAAAGAAATAGAGGGAAAAAATAGAATGGGAAAGTCTAGAAATCTCTTCAAGAAAATTAGAAATACCAAGGGAACATTTCATGCAGAGACGGTACAATAAAGAACAGAAATGGTGTGGACCTAACAGAAGCAGAAGATATTAAGGAGAGGTTGCAAGAATACATAAAAGAACTATACAAAAAAGATATTCATGACCCAGGTAATCATGATGGTGTGATCACTCACCTAGAGCCAGATATCCTGGAATATAAAGTCAAGTGGGCCTTAGGAAGCATCACTACAAAAAAGGTAATGGAGGCGATGGAATTACAGTTGAGATAATTCAGATCCTGAAAGATGATGCTGTGAAAGTGTTTCACTCAATATGCCAGCAAATTTGGAAAACTCAGCAGTGGCCACAGGACTAGTAAAGGTGAGTTTTCATTCCAATCCCAAAGAAAGGCAATGCCAAAGAATGCTCAAACTACCGCACAATTGCACTCATCTCACATGCTAGTAAAGTAATGCTCAAAATTCTCCAAGCCAGGCTTCAGCAATATGTGAACCATGAACTTCCTGATGTTCAAGCTGGTTTTAGAAAAGGCAGAGGAACCACAGATCAAGTTGTCAACATCCGCTGGAGAGTTCCAGGAAAACATCTATTTCTGCTTTACTGACTATGCCAAAGTCTTTTATTCTGTGGATCACAACAAACTATGGAAAATCCTTCAAGTGATGGAAATATCAGACCACCTGACCTGCCTCCTGAGAAATCTATATACAGGTCAGGAAGCAACAGTTAGAACTGGACATGGAACAACAGGCTGGTTCCAAATAGGGAAAGGAGTACATCAAGGCTGTATATTGTCACCCTGCTTATTTAACTTATATGCGGAGTACATCATGAGAAACGCTGGGATAGATGAAGCACAAACTGGAATTAAGATTGCTGGGAGAAATATCAATACCCTCAGATATTCAGATGACACTACCCTTATGGCAGAAAGTGAAGAACTAAAGAGCCTCTTGATGAAAGTGAAAGAGGAGAGCTAAAAAGTTGGCTTAAAGCTCAACGTTCAGGAAACTAAGATCACAGCATCTGGTCCCATCACTTCAGGGCAAATAGATGGGGAAACAATGGGAACGATAGCAGGCTTTACTTTTAGAGGCTCCCAAATTACTGCAGATGGTGACTGCAGCCATGAAATTAAAAGACGCTACTCCTTGGAAGAAAAGTTATAACTAACCTAGACAGCATATTAAAATAAATACATTTATATTAAAAAAAGAGAGAGAGAGACATTGCTTTGTTAACAAAGGTCCATCTAGTAAAAGCTATGGTTTTTCCAGTAGTCATGTATGAATGTGAGAGATGGACAATAGAGAAAGCTGAATGCTGAAGAATGGATGCTTTTGAACTGTGGTGTTGGAGAAGATTCTTGAGGGTCCCTTGGACTGCAAGATCATCAAACCAGTCCANAATTACTGCAGATGGTGACTGCAGCCATGAAATTAAAAGACGCTACTCCTTGGAAGAAAAGTTATAACTAACCTAGACAGCATATTAAAATAAATACATTTATATTAAAAAAAGAGAGAGAGAGACATTGCTTTGTTAACAAAGGTCCATCCAGTAAAAGCTATGGTTTTTCCAGTAGTCATGTATGAATGTGAGAGATGGACAATAGAGAAAGCTGAGCACTGAAGAATTGATGCTTTTGAACCATGGTGTTGGAGAAGATTCTTGAGAGTCCCTTGAACAGCAAGGAGAGCCAACCAGTCAATCCTAAAGGAAATCATTCCTGAATATTCATTGGAAGGACTGATGCTGAAGATGAAACTCCAATATTTTGGCCTCCTGATCAACCCTGGGATTTCTTTGGAAGGAATGATGCTAAAGCTGAAACTTCAGTACTTTGGCCACCTCATGCAAAGAGTTGACTCATTGGAAAAGACTCTGATGCTGGGAGGGGTTGGGGGCAGGAGGAGAAGGGGACGACTGAGGATGAGATGGCTGGATGGCATCATGGACTCAATGGACGTGTGTCTGAGTGAACTCCGAGAGATGGTGATGAACAGGGAGGCCTGGCGTGCTGCGATTCATGGGGTCACAAAGAGTCGGACACGACTGAGCCGACTGAACTGAACTGAACTTAACTGATGTGAAGAACTGACCCATTTGAAAAGGCTCTGATGCTGGGAATTATTGAAGCCAAGAGGAGAAGGGAATGACAGAGGATGAGATGGTTGGATGGCATCAGCAACTCAATGGGCATGAGTTTGAGTAAGCTCCAGGAGTTGGTGACAGGGAAGCCTGGTATACTGCAGTCCATGGGGATGCAAAGAGTAGGACAGGACTGAGGGACTGAACTGAACTGATACAAATTTAAAAAGAGGTTTCTTTTAACATGCTGTGTTGCCATAAGGATACCTGGTTCCACCTGAACTTAACTTTTCTCAAACCTTGAGCTAACCAAAGCATTTTTCTTAGGGAAATGTTTGTCTTAAACTATGTAAATGATTTATGAATTTACCCTAGACTCTGTCTTCAGGTGGGTTCCCCCTAAGACTCAGAATTGACTTGACAAACCAGTATGTTTTACTCACGCAAATGTCCTCTTAAGCTATGTCAGTGAGACTGTATCTGCTTGGAAACGTGCCTTTCTTCAAGACTCATGCCAATTATTTTATGGCCAGGGACAGTTCACCTTGTGCCAATGTTATCTCAAAATAAATGCATGTGGTGTGTGAGGGGCCTGGTGCCAGTCTCTGAGTTTTGAGACATTTCCTTTCTCTAATTAGCAGACTGCTAGTAGCTATGTGGATCTGCCCTGTAGCTCAGATGGTAAAGAATCTGCCTGCAATGCAGGAGACCCGGGTTAGATCCCTGGGTCAGAAAGATCCTCTGAAGAAGGGAATGACCATCCACTCCAGTACTCTTGCCTGGAGAATCCCATGGGCAGAGAAGCCTGGCGGGCCACAGTCCATGTGGTCGCAAAGAGCCGGACACGCCTGAGCTACTAACACTACTACTAGTAGCTATATGCCATCCACCTACAGACCAGCAGGGGACACTCTTCCTGCCCCCTTCTGATGCCTATGTCAGAAGCTTTCTCTATCTCATTTATACTTTAATAAAACCTTATTACACAAAAGCTCTGAGTGATCAAGCCTCGTCACTGGCCCCAAATTGAATTCTTCTCTGGAGGCCAAGAATCGTGATGTCTCTCATGGTTCAGCAACAGCCTTTCAGAGGGGACATGGTTTAGCTCCAAGAATAGATGCTTGTCATCCATTCTGTTCTGTGATGAAGCAGATCAGGTTGAGGTTTTTTGAAGTTTATTTGTTCCCAGCGTATAACACAGGTATAATTTTGTCTATTCGTGAAATCACCTAATACAGCCCAGAAGCTATAAAATTCTCATATCCGAGCTCTAGGAGCCTAGTCCAGTTGGATAGATGGAGAAGGCATTTAACATCTACGTGGTCTTGTGTCCCTCAGGGTCTCTGAACCTCAGGTCCTCACCTGTGTATAGAGCAGGATTACTACCCTGCTGGCTTCTTCACACTTATCACAGGGATCAGATGAAAGAGCAGATACTTAAGTGCTTTGAGAATATAGAGCATTTTATGGTATAAAAATGGTATCATTTTGTAAAAGGCTGCAGGTAAAACCTTGCCTCCCAATAATAAAACAAATAAACCCATAGTTCTTCTAGGTCACTTTAGAGACTTTAAATCAGGGGTCCCCAAGTGCTGAAGATCCTTTTCAGTATTCAGTTCAGGTATTTCAGACCATGAAGCAAAGTCCTTTTCAGTTAAAATTTGCTAAAATATTTTCTTTATAAAAAATTATATTGAGAAGGGTTATGGAGAAAAGAACCAGATGATTTTGAAAAGAATATTAAGCAGTAGAAAATGAAATGAATTTTCTTTTGTTCCTTTAACTGTTTTTAGTTTCACCAAAAGAGTAAATATAATCATAACATATGTCTATCTTAATAAAATGGAGGAGGGTGATGATATGCAATTAAACTCCCCTCTACTCCCACCAAGGGCTTTTTTTAAGTGCTTCCATTACAGTGGAAATAGCCTCAGATTTCAGTCAGTGGGCCCAAGCATTCTTGGAGGGTTTATTTTTCCCCTTAAGTGACATTTAAATATATAGCATTTCATATGCAGAGCAGGTTATGATAGCAACAAGAGAATAAGAAAGTGCACTTACTATGAAGATAGGTGTTCTGGTGCTTTTCTGTTTCACCCGTGAAGTTCATTCTCTCTCATGATAACTTTGTTTACAGCACCCACAATCCACTTGCAGTCAGGTTTTATAAAAGAGATCTGGAGTCATATGTCTAAGCAACCCAGTTTCTGATACGAGTCAGCCTCTGATAGAGGGTACATTTTCTGTTTTAAAGACTCAATCGAAACTTTTCACATTCCTCTTTGAGGGAAAGAGTTACACTTGAAGTCATTTTTTGCCCAAACCTGTTCAGAGAAAAAATAATGTCAGGGCTTGTGAAACCTTATTTTGTTATGTGCATCTTAAGGAACCAAGCTATAACACAGCTACCAGAAACTGATGATTGTGGAACTTGACGGCACTTCATTTCCTTTGGGTTCTGATTATACACTGAAAAAGCACTGATATACCTGATGTACTGAAAAATACTGATATAGCTGTCTCTCTTCCAGTTCAGCTAGAATTTGTAGAATTCAAGAGCTCAAAGGTCTGGCACAGATCTGTCCTATTATTGGTATCATCTTATGTTTTAGAGAAGTCTCTTGGTTGAGTCATTGTTAAAGCGTTCGATTCTCTTTTCATTCTTGGGACCCACTATCCACAGATCACATCTCTATAGGACATATAACCGCTCTGCCACACAAATTAAACACCAGGATGTTTCATACATATATGCCAGTGTTTCAGTGCCTGTCAATCAGAGTTTATAAAATATAAAGATAACAACCTGATACTAACATCCAAATCTGTTGTGCTCCTTTTATGTGTGAAAATGACAAACACTGTTCAGATGCTAGATTTTCTATCCTCCTTGTTACCCTGTTTTTAATTTATTTCAGGGAATAAAAATGATTTTGCTTATCAATTTATTGTAGTGATAAAGCATATCTGTGAATCAGAATGATCAGAAATCTAAGAGATCTGCAGGTTACTTGGCATTACGTCCAGACCCACTGGGGGTTTTAATGGGGCTACTTCCTCCATAGAATAAATACAGCCCTGGTTTTTTAAAACTATGCCTCCAATAGTAATATGATTGCTTCACATGAAGAAGGAAACCTAGAAACGTATTGTCCTAGGAGGAGGACTTTAAAACCTTTAAACCTGTTGTTTTTGTCTTTTTCTCCCTCAGGTGTACTTCAAAAGGAGACAGCCAGATATTACAGTGACCATGTGGTTATGAATGTTTCCAGTGGACAGCCCTCAACCTCAGCAATTTTTGAGTCAACACTGTGATTCTACCATGAGTTTGTGTCTATTCCAAAGGCTTTTTTCCAACAGGTTTTGCACTGCATAAGCTATATTCTACTTGTTTTACACCAGCAACAAATATTTACACATTACAAGATGTGAGTTCTCCAACTTCACTCAATGATTTCAAGCTCTTGAAAAAGGATTTATTATGTTTACTTAAATGTTATATTTCTTTCTTTCTTATCCAAATCAGAGGTGCAGCCCACCAATAATAGCCGTCTCCAAGGTTTTGCGTCTTGAGATACTCCAGAGCCAAACTCATTTTCTAAGTTTTGAGACAAATTTGTCACAGGTTTTTTTGTTGTTGCTTTTTCGTTTGTTTGTTTGTTTTACTGTTTCCAGAATTACCTATTACTTTCCAGGTATATCAGGGATTCTGTTTACTTGAAGACTGTGTGAAGGTGCTGTTTTGTGTTACCATTTCCTTTACTGTGACTAGGATCCATTTTTCCACCAAAAGACCTCTGATTAAAATACTACAGAGAAAACTGATAGGAAAACACATAATATACTATAGTTTAAGTAACCCAAAAAAATAGATATATGGTTAAATACAGAAGAACAATATTATATGTTCTAAAAGAGAAGGAAGAGAAAATATGCTTTCTCAAAATAGGAGCCCTTCTAAGGGATTTGTTAATGAAGGACAGACATGTGCTAGCCTGCCTTCTAGATGAGGATTTTAGTGTTTTGTTTTGTTTTGTTTACATTACAAATGGTGTTAAAGTGTATATAACATAAAATTTACCATATAACCATTTTTAGTCACATAATCCAGTGGCATTAATCACATTCACAGTATTGTGTAACCACATTATCTGGGTAACTTTTGGTAATTATGTTTTTTTCCTATTCAGTGTGTTATTTCTACAGAGTCACTTTGATAAGTTATTTCCTGTGAGTTTTTCTTGATTGGCATAAATTTATTCAATATCTTATATGTTTAATATCTGCAGCACCTCTAATTTTGTTCTTTTGGCTTTCTAATTTTCTTTTAGCTTTCTTTTTTATAAATAATCTTGCATAAGTTTTTCCTGTTCTCAAAGAATCAACTTTCTGCTTGATTAATACTCTTTTTTTTCCTAGTTCATCACATCCTTCTTTCCTGCAACTTTTCCTTAACTCTGAGGTTTTTTCCTCTAAATTCTTAAATTGAGAAGAGATTATTAACATCATTATTTTTCTAATATAAATATATAAAGCTGACATTTCCCCTAAGATCCACTTTAGCTGCTACCTGCAAGTTTTGGTACTCAACACCGTTGATAACCATAGTATTATGTATTTTCTAATTCCTAATCTAATTCATTAACTATATCTTTTACCCATGAGTTATTCATAAGTATAATGTTCTCTAAATTTCAAATTCAAATGGANGTTCTTTTGGCTTTCTAATTTTCTTTTAGCTTTCTTTTTTATAAATAATCTTGCATAAGTTTTTCCTGTTCTCAAAGAATCAACTTTCTGCTTGATTAATACTCTTTTTTTTCCTAGTTCATCACATCCTTCTTTCCTGCAACTTTTCCTTAACTCTGAGGTTTTTTCCTCTAAATTCTTAAATTGAAAAGAGATTATTAACATCATTATTTTTCTAATATAAATATATAAAGCTGACATTTCCCCTAAGATCCACTTTAGCTGCCACCTGCAAGTTTTGGTACTCAACACCATTGATAACCATAGTATTATGTATTTTCTAATTCCTAATCTAATTCATTAACTATATCTTTTACCCATGAGTTATTCATAAGTATAATGTTCTCTAAATTTCAAATTCAAATGGATTTTTAAAATTAGATTCAGCCATGTGGAACTACTAACATTCGGTCTTTTTTATAAGTGGTAAAGTGGCAGTTTCATTAGGTTCAACATATAGTTTTCTTTTGTTGTTAACATATAAATTAATTTCATTTGGTCAGACAACGTTAGATTGTGAAACCACATTCACACAAAAGGTTCTTGTTTCTTCCATTTCATGTTTTATTAGGAGGGTTTAAAATGTTATAAATATATATGTAACCAGTAATTTTCAATAAAAATTCTCCCCAAATGCTGGAATGTTTTCTGATGCATGTTGCAGGCTGGTTCTCTGGGATGCAGACTCGGATGGAGTTTAGTGCTGGGATGTGTATCAAGGTTGCCCTTGGGGTCAACATTGTGGAATCAGGAGGGAAGAAATAGGGTAAGGCAGAGGGAAGCGTCAAGCTGGATCACTGGCCAGACAACCTGAGCTGACCCCATGGGAGTTCTGAGTGACGATGGCCTTTCAGAGTTGTCTGACGCATCCAATGACCAGGCCTTCATACTTCCACCCAGATGGGTCATTGAATGTAGACTGCCCCCAGAAGGCCTGGTGGTTCAAGGTTGCCCACTGGCAGCACTTACAGCTGCTGGACAATGAGTCCCTGAAGGGAGGTCAGGACAGCACGTCTCCCTGTCTCCTCTTGGCATGTATCACAGCTCCATAGGTAGGTGAAAAGAGTGTACTGTGGGGGAAACTCTTGATGACTGATGTTTAAGTCAAAGTGATGACTCAGTGATTCTCCTGAATACCTTCTGGTCTAAAAAATAGAGGAGAAGGCCCATGTAAGGGAGATAACCTTCTTGTCCAGGGTCAGCCCAGTTGTCGCCTCTTCTAGGAAGTCACATAAGATCAGTCATCATCCTAGGTAACTCAGGTTTGTGTGTTACCCTGAGCCCCTCTCGTGTTAAACTGAGCCATGCTAGGTTAGTGTCCTGTGTCACCATCTTGAGAGACTTTATTATTAAACAAGGGGCCTGTTCTTTCTGTTGTGCATGTAGCCTGCCCTGACTGTGAGTGTTCACACATGTTCTTTTTCTCACTAAACTAAATGAGAAAAAGACTTGAAACTGTGCCCTGTTCACTTTTTAATTATGTCTTCAAGCTGAGTATCTGTGCACAGAGGGTACTCAGTAAATGTTTGTAGAATGACAGATGATGAGTGAGAGCAAACCTTCCTTCTCAACTGTATAACTTTGAGATATTAAGAGATAGCCTGGGGTAACAGAAAGTCCTGGTTTTTGAGCCAGTCACACTGATCTGTCCTTTCTCTACTACTCACTAGTAGTGTGGGTGTGGGCAAGCAGTAACCAGCCAAGGTGCCAGGACATTAGAATGGCACCATCTTGAGAAAATAGGCTCTGGACACCCTACAGCCACGTAGTCTTAGTTATATGTTCGGGTAAGCATCTCAACCTCTGAATCTCAGCTTCTTTGTCTGGAAAATGAATACAGTTCCTGCTCTTGAACCATTGGTTTGGTCGGGATGATGGATGACCTAAGAGCATCCAAAGACACAGGGTGTGGGCAGTCCTAAATGGCAGAGGAATAGGACGGGGAGACCACTTTCTCCCCCACAAATTCATCAAAAGAACATTTCAACACTGAGTAAATTCCACAAAACAACTTCTGAATGCCGGCAGAGAACGTCAGGCACCCAGAAAAGCAGCTCATTGTGTTAAAAAACAGGTAGGAAAAAAAAAAAAAGACAAAGAGACAAAAGAGGTAGAAAGGGAGCTTAGTCCCAGGAACAGAGTCTTAAAAAGAGAGAAGTTTCCAAACACCAGGAAACCCTCTCACTGCTGAGTCTGTGGCAGCCTTGGAAGGAGGAAGGAAGGGGGGAAAAATAAATAAATAATTAAAACCCACAGATTACGAGCCCAGTGGTAACTCCCCCAGCAGAGAAGCCGCACAGATACCTGCATCTGCCACTATCAAGCGGGGGCTGGGCAGGGAGGTGTGGGCTGAATTGCTTTACAAGGATCGGCCTGATTGCCCTGAATGCCCCAAGTGTAACCAGATCAAGCTAACTTGGGCTAGCAAACCAGGCTGTGGGATAGCTACCATGCAAAAAGCTCTAAGACACTGCCAGGACCGTGCACAGGACAAAGGATGGAACAGAATTAGTTGGCTGCAGACCATCCCCCTCCGGTGACAGGCAGTCAGAGCCAGAAGGGCCAGAAGGGGGCAATCACAGATCCAGAGAGACATTAACTACCAAACTGCAAACAAGCTTCTTTGCTAACTAAGACTTCTTGGTGTTCTGGACAGTCATGAACCTCCTGAGAAGGTGCGCCAGCTGTACACTGAGAAAACTGAGCAGTAGGGACGAGAGAGGAGATAAGTCGCAGCAACCGCAGTCACCAAACACCTGACCTACTCAGACCTGGGAAGGGCACAAAATGCAGGCCCAACCAGTCTGGGCCTCTGAGGGTTACCTGAGTGCCTGAGCCCGAGTGGCTTATACCTAGGAGGTGCATGGAGCCCAGGGCCGGCCTCAAACCCTTCCCAGGGTAGCAACCTAGAGCCTGAGCTATGTGTGCTATGAGCAGGGGCAGGCCCAGCGAGGCTGGGACACTGTGAGCACACGCCAGCGTTATTTGTCTGCAGCATCCCTCCCTCCCCACAGCGCGACTGAACAAGTGAGCCTAAAAAAATGTGTCCACCACCGCCCCGCTTGTGTCAGGGCAGAAACCAGACCCTGAAGAGACCAGCAAATAGAAGAAGCTAAAACAGAGGGAACCGCCTTGGAAGTGACAGGTACACTAGATTAAAACCCTGTCGTTAGTACCTACTATATAGGAAGGAGCCTATACATCTTGAGGAATATAAGCCGGACCAAGGAACTATCCGAAAATGAACTGACCCCCACACTGCCCACAACAACACCAGAGAAAGTTTGAGATATATCTTTACCATTTTTACGATCATTCTTTTTTGATGTTTGTTTTCTCTTTTCTTTTTCAACATTTTTTAACTTTTAAGTCCTCTATTTCTCCTTTAATTTTCATTTTATAACCCACTATTACCCCCCCAAAGACCCTATTTTTAAAGCAAACTTGGTACATATATATATATATATATATATATATTTAATTTTTTAAATAATTCTTGAGACTTTTTTCCTTCTTCTATTCTTTAATATTGTATTTTTGAAAATCCAACCTCTAGATTTTTAATCTTTGCTTTTTGGTATTTGTTATCAATTTTGTACTTTCAAAAACCCAATCTTCAGTACCCAGTTTTACTTGAGAGTGAGATTACTGGCCTGACTGCTCTCTCCTCCTTTGGACTCTCCTTTTTCTCCACTAGATCGCCCCTGTCTCCTCCTTCCCCCTTCTCTTCTCTACCCAGCTCTGTGAATCTCTGTGTGTTCCAGATGGTGGAGAACACTTAGGGAACTGGTTACTGGCTGGATCTGTCTCTCTCCTTTTCATTCCCCTTTGTTATCCTCCTGGCCACCTCTGTCTATTTCTTCCCTCTCCTCTGCTCTGTATAACTCTGTGAACATCTCTGAGCAGTCCAGACTGTGGAGCACACATAAGCAAGTGATTACTGGCTAGCTTGCTCTCTCCTCTTTTGATCCCACCTCATCTCATTCAGGTCACCTCCAACTCCCCCCTCCCTCTTCTCTTCTCCATGTAACTCTGTGAACCTCTCTCGCTGTCCCTCAATGTGGAGAAACTTTTCATCTTTAACCTAGATGTTTTATCAGTGGTGTGGTATAGCAGGAGAAATCTTTGAGACAACTGTAAAAATAAAACTAAAAGCCAGAAGCAGGAAGCTTAAGTCCAAATCCTGAGAACATCAGAGAACTCCTGACTCCAGGGAACATTAATCAATAGGAGCTCATCAAACGCCTCCATACCTACACTGAAACCATGCATCACCCAAGGGCCAACAAGTTCCAAAGCAAGACATACCACACAAATTCTCCAGCGACACAGGAACACAGTCCTGAGCTACAATATACTGGCAACTCAAAGTTACTCCAAAACCATTGCTATCTCATAATTCATTACTGGACACATCATTGCATTCTGGAGAGAAGAAATCCAGCTCCACCCACCAGAATACTGACAGAAGCTTTCCTAACCAAGAAACCTTGACAAGCCACTGATACAACCCACCCACAGTGAGGAAATTCCACAATTAAGAGAATTCCACAAACTGCCAGAATACAGAAAGGCCACCCCAAATGCAGAAATATAAACAGGATGAAGAGACAGAGGAATACCTAGCAGGTAAAGGAACAGGATAAATGCCCAGCAAACCAAACAATAGAGGAAGAGATAGGGAATCTACCTGATAAAGAATTCCGAATAATGGTAGTGAAAATGATCCAAAATCTTGAAATTTAATCACGGATAAATAGCCTGGAGACAAGGATTGAGAAGATGCAAGAAAGGTTTAACAAGGACCTAGAAGAAATAAAAAAGAGTCAATATATAATGAATAATGCAATAAATGAGATCAGAAACACTCTGGAGGCAACAAATAGTAGAATAATGGAGGCAGAAGATAGGATTAGTGAAATAGAAGATAGAATGGTAGAAGTAAATGAAGCAGAGAAGAAAAAAGAAAACCTAATTAAAAGAAATGAGGACAATCTCAGAGACCTCCAGGACAATATGAAACGCTCCAACATTNAGAAGAAATAAAAAAGAGTCAATATATAATGAATAATGCAATAAATGAGATCAGAAACACTCTGGAGGCAACAAATAGTAGAATAATGGAGGCAGAAGATAGGATTAGTGAAATAGAAGATAGAATGGTAGAAGTAAATGAAGCAGAGAAGAAAAAAGAAAACCTAATTAAAAGAAATGAGGACAATCTCAGAGACCTCCAGGACAATATGAAACGCTCCAACATTTGAATTATAGGAATCCCAGAAGAAGAAGACAAAAAGAAAGACCATGAGAAAATACTTGAGGAGATATTAGTTGAAAACTTCCCTAAAATGGGGAAGGAAACAATCACCCAAGTCCAAGAAACCCGCAGAGCCCCAAACAGGATAAACCCAAGGCAAAACACCACAAGACACATATTAATCAAATTAACAAAGACCAAACACAAAGAACAAATATTAAAAGCAGCAAGGGAAAAACAACAACACAGAAGGGGATTCCCATAAGGATAACAGCTGATCTTTCAATAGAAACTCTTCAGGCCAGGAGGGAATGGCAAGACATACTTAAAGTAGTGAAAGAAAATAACCTACAGCCCAGATTACTGTACCCAGCAAGGATCTCATTCAAATATGAAGGAGAAATCAGAAGCTTTACAGACAAGCAAAAGCTGAGGGAATTCCGCACCACCAAACCAGCTCTCCAACAATTACTAAAGGATATTCTCTAGAAAGGAAACACAAAAAAGGTGTATAAACCCAAAACCAAAACAATAAAGTAAATGACAACAGGACCATACTTATCAATAATTACCTTAAATGTAAATGGTTTGAATGCCCCAACCAAAAGACAAAGACTGGCTGAATGGATACAAAAACAAGATTCCTATATATGTTGTCTACAAGAGACCCACCTCAAAACAAGGGACACATACAGACTGAAAGTGAAGGACTGGAAAAAGATATTCCATGCAAATAGAGACCAAAAGAAAGGAGGAGTAGCAATATTCGTATCAGATAAAAGAGGCTTTAAAACAAAGGATGTGAAAAGAGACAAAGAAGGACACTATATGATGATCAAAGGATCAATCCAAGAAGAAGATATAACAATTATAAATATATATGCACCCAACATAGGAACACCACAATATGTAAGACAAATGCTAACACGTATGAAAGGGGAAATTAACAATAACACAATAATAGTGGGAGACTTTACTATCCCACTCACACCTATGGACAGATCAACTAAATAGAAAATTAAAAAAGAAACACAAACATTAAATGATATAATAGACCAGTTAGACCTAATTGATATCTACAGGACATTTCATCCTAAAACAATGAATATCGCCTTTTTCTCAAATGCTCATGGAACCTTCTCCATGATAGATCACATCCCGGGCCAAAAATCTAACATTGATAAATTTTAAAAAAATTGAAATCATTCCAAGCATCTTTCCTGACCACAATGCAGTAAGATTAGATCTCAATTTCAGGAGAAAAAAGTTTAAAAATTCCAACATATGAAAGCTGAACAACACACTTTTGAATAATAAACAAATCACAGAAGAAATCCGAAAAGAAATCAAAATATGCATAGAAACGAATGAAAATGAAAACACAACAGCACAAAACCTGTGGGACACTATAAAAGCAGTGCTAAAGGGGAAAGTTCATAGAAATACAGGCATACATCAAGAAACAAGAAAACAGTCAAATAAATAACCTAACTCTACACCTAAAGCAATTAGAAAAGGAAGAAATGGGGAACTCCAGGGTTAGTAGAAGGAGAGAAAGCTTAAAAATTAGGGCAGAAATAAATGCAAAACAAACAAATAAACAAAAGAGACCATAGCAAAAATCAACAAAGTCAAACGATGGTTCTTTGAAAGGATAANACAGAAGAAATCCGAAAAGAAATCAAAATATGCATAGAAACGAATGAAAATGAAAACACAACAGCACAAAACCTGTGGGACACTATAAAAGCAGTGCTAAAGGGGAAAGTTCATAGAAATACAGGCATACATCAAGAAACAAGAAAACAGTCAAATAAATAACCTAACTCTACACCTAAAGCAATTAGAAAAGGAAGAAATGGGGAACTCCAGGGTTAGTAGAAGGAGAGAAAGCTTAAAAATTAGGGCAGAAATAAATGCAAAACAAACAAATAAACAAAAGAGACCATAGCAAAAATCAACAAAGTCAAACGATGGTTCTTTGAAAGGATAAATAAAATTGACAAACCATTGGCCAGACTCATCAAGAAACAAAGGGAGAAAAATCAAATCAATAAAATTAGAAATGAAAATGGAGAGATTGCAACAGACAACACAAAAATACAGTACAGTTCAGTTCATTTCAGTCGCTCAGTCGTGTCTGACTCTTTGCGACCCCATGAATCGCAGAACGCCAGGCCTCCCTGTTCATTACCATCTCCCAGAGTTCACTCAAAATCACGTCCATCGAGTCAGTGATGCCATCCAGCCATCTCATCTTCAGTGGTCCCCTTCTCCTCCTTCCCCTAATCCCTCCCAGCATCAGAGTCTTTACCAATGAGTCAACTCTTCTCATGAGGTGGCCAAAGTACTGGAGTTTCAGCTTTAGCATCATTCCTTCCAAAGAAATCCCAGGATTGATCTCCTTCAGAATGGACTGGTTGGATCTCCTTGCAGTCCAAGGGACTATCAAGAGTCTTCTCTAACACCACAGTTCAAAAGTATCAATTCTTTGGCACTCAGCCTTCTTCACAGTCCAACTCTCACATCCATACATGACCACAGGAAAAACCATAGCCTTGACTAGACGGACCTTAGTCGGCAATGTAATGTCTTTACTTTTGAATATGCTATCTAGGTTGGTCATAACTTTTCTTCCAAGGAGTAAGCATCTTTTAATTTCATTGCTGCAGTCACCATCTGCAGTGATTAAGTACAAAGGATCAAAAGAGACTACTATCAGTAATTCTATGCCAATAAAATGGTCAATGTGGAAGAAATGGACAAATTCTTAGAAAAGTACAACTTTCCAAAACTGAACCAGGAAGAAGTAGAAAATCTTAACAGACTCATCACAAGCACAGAAATTGAAACTGTAATCAGAAATCTTCCAGCAAACAAAAGCCCAGGTCCAGACTGCTTCACAGCTGAATTCTACCAAAAATTTTGAGAAGAGCTAAAACCGATCCTATTCAAACTCTTCCAGAAAATTGCGGAGGAAGGTAAACTTACAAACTCATTCTGTGAGGCCACCATCACCGTACTACCAAAATCTGACAAAGATACCACAAAAAAAGAAAACTACAGGCCAATATCACTAATGAACATAGATGCAAAAATCCTTAACAAAATTCTAGCAATCAGAATCCTGCAACACATTAAAAAAATCATACACCATGACCAAGTGGGCTTTATCCCAGGGATGCAAGGATTCTTCAATATCCACAAATCAATCAATATAAATCACCACATTAACAAATTGAAAAATAAAAATCATATGATTATCTAAATAGATGCAGAGAAGGCCTTTGACAAAATTCAACATCCATTTATGATAAAAACTCTCCAGAAAGCAAGAATAGAAGGAACATAACTCAACATAATAAAAGCTATATATGACAAACCCACAGCAAACATTGTCCTCAATGGTGAAAAATTGAAAGCATTTCCTCTAAAGTCAGGAAATAGACAAGGATGTCCACTTTCACCACTACTATTCAATATAGTTCTGGAAGTTTTGGCCAAAGCAATCAGAGCAGAAAAAGAAATAAAAGGAATTCAAATTGGAAAGGAAGAAGTAAAACTCTCACTGTTTGCAGATGACATGATCCTCTACATAGAAAACCCTAAAAACTCCACCAGAAAATTATTAGTGCTAATCAATGAGTATAGTAAAGTTGCAGGATATAAATTTAACATAGAGAAATCCCTTGCATTCCTATACACTAATAATGAGAAACTAGATAAAGAAATTAAGGAAACAATCCCATTCACCATTGCAACAAAAAGAATAAAATTACTTTGGAATATATCTACCTAAAGGGGACTGGAATGCTAAAGTAGGAAGTCAATAAACACCTGGAGTAACAGGCAAATTTGGCCTTGAAACACAGAACGAAGCAGGGCAAAGACTAATAGAGTTTTGCCAAGAAAATATATTGGTCATAGCAAACACCTTCTTCCAACACAAGAGAAGACTCTACACATGGATATCACCAGATGGTCAACAATAAAATCACACTGAATATATTCTATGCAGCCAAAGATGGAGAAGCTCTATACAGTCAACAAAAACAAGACCAGGAGCTGACTGCGGCTCAGATCATGAACTTCTTTTTACCAAATTCAGACTCAAACTGAAGAAAGCAGGGAAAACCACTAGACCATTCAGGTATGACCTAAATCAAATCCCTTATGATTATACAGTGGAAGAGAGAAACAGATTTAAGGGACTAGATCTGATAGAGTGCCTGATGAACTATGGAATGAGGTTCATGACATTGTACAGGAGACAGGGATCAAGACCATCCCCATGGAAAAGAAATGCAAAAAAGAAAAATGGCTTTCTGGAGAGGCCTTACAAATAGCTGTGAAAAGAAGAGAGGCAAAAAGCAAAGAAGAAAAGGAAAGATATAAGCAACTGAATGCAGAGTTCCAAAGAATAGCAATAGATAAGAAAGCCTTCTTCAGCGATCAAAACAAAGAAATAGAGGAAAAAAACAGAATGGGCAAGACTAGAGATCTCTTCAAGAAAATTAGAGATACCAAGGGAACATTTCTTGCAAAGATGGGCTCAATAAAAGACAGAAATGGTATGGACCTAACAGAAGCAGAAGATATTAAGAAGACGTGGCAAGAAAACACAGAACTTTACAAAAAAGATCTTCATGATCCAGATAATCATGATGATGTGATCACTACTTAGAGCCAGACATCCTGGAATGTGAAGTCCAGTGTGCCTTAGAAAGCATCACTATGAACAAAGCTAGTGGAGGTGATGGAATTCCAGTGGAGCTGTTTCAAATCCTGAAAGATGATGCTGTGAAANCAACAATTAGAACTGAACATGGAACAACAGACTTGTTCCAAATAGGAAAAGGAGTACATAGAGGCTGTATATTGTCACCCTGCTTATTTAACTTATATGCAGAGTACATCATGAGAAATGCTGGACTGGAAGAAACACAAGCTGGAATCAAGATTGCCAGGAGAAATATCAATAACCTCAGATATGCAGATGACCCCACTCTTATGGCATAAAGTGAAGAGGAACTAAAAAGCCTCTTGATGAAAGTGAAAGAGGAGAGTGACAAAGTTGGCTTAAAGCTCAACATTCAGAAAAGGAAGATCATGTCATCAGGTCCCATCACTTCAAGGGAAACAGATGGGGAAACAGTGGAAACAGTGTCAGACTTTATTTTGTGGGGCTCCAAAATCACTGCAGGTGGTGACTACAGCCGTGAAATTAAAAGATGCTTACTTCTTGGAAGAAAAGTTGTGACCAACCTAGATAGTCTATTCAAAATCAGAGACATTACTTTGCTGACTACATCTGTCTAGTCAAGGCTATGGTTTTTCCTGTGGTCATATATGGATGTGAGAGTTGGACTGTGAAGAAGGCTGAGTGCCAAAGAATTGCTGCTTTTGAACTGTGGTGTTAGAGAAGACTCGAGAGTCCCTTGAACTGCAAGGAGAGCCAATCAGTCCATTCTGAAGGAGATCAACCCTGGGATTTCTTTGGAAGGAATGATGCTAAAACTGAAACTCCAGTACTTTGGCCACCTCATGAGAAGAGGTGACTCATTGGAAAAGACTCTGATCCTGGGAGGGATTAGGGGCAGGAGGAGAAGGGGATGACAGAGGATGAGATGGCTGGATGGCATCACGGACTCGATGGATGTGAGTCTGAGTGAACTACGGGACATGGTGATGGACAGGGAGGCCTGGCCTGCTGCAGTTCATGGGGTCACAAAGAGTCAGACACGACTGAGCCACTGNGCCAATCAGTCCATTCTGAAGGAGATCAACCCTGGGATTTCTTTGGAAGGAATGATGCTAAAACTGAAACTCCAGTACTTTGGCCACCTCATGAGAAGAGGTGACTCATTGGAAAAGACTCTGATCCTGGGAGGGATTAGGGGCAGGAGGAGAAGGGGATGACAGAGGATGAGATGGCTGGATGGCATCACGGACTCGATGGATGTGAGTCTGAGTGAACTACGGGACATGGTGATGGACAGGGAGGCCTGGCCTGCTGCAGTTCATGGGGTCACAAAGAGTCAGACACGACTGAGCCACTGAACTGAACTGACCTGAACTGAACTGAAGTGAAGGAAGCTAAAGACCTATATTTAGAAAACTATAAAACACTGGTGAGATAAATCAAAGAGGACACTAATTGATGGAGAAATATACCAAGTTCATGGATTGGAAGAATCAGTATAGTAAAAAAGAGTATACTACCCAAAGCAATCTACAGATTCAATGCAGTCCCTATCAACCTACCAGTGGTATTTTTCACAGAGCTAGAACAAAGAATTTCACAATTTGTATGGAAATACAAAAAACCTCGAGGAGCCAAAGCAATCTTGAGAAAGAAGAATGGAACTGGAGGAATCAACCTGCCTGACTTCAGGCTATACTACAAAGCCACAGTCATCAAGACAGTGTGGTACTGGCAGAAAGAGAGAAATGTAGACCAATGGAACAAAATAGAAAGCCCAGAGACAAATCCACACACCTATGGACACCTTATCTTTGACAAAGGAGCCAAGAATATACAATGGAGTAAAGACAATCTCTTTAACCAGTGGTGCTGGGGAAACTGGTCAACCATTTGTAAAAGAATGAAACTAGAACACTTTCTAACACCATACATAAAAATAAACTCAAAATGGATTAAAGATCTAAATGTAAAACCAGAAACTATAAAACTCCTAGTGGAGAACATAGGCAAAACACTCTCCGACATAAATTACAGCAGGATCTTCTATGACCCACCTCCCAGAATACTGGAAATAAAAGCAAAAATAAACAAACAGGACTGACTTAAAATTAAAAGCTTCTGCACAACAAAGGAAACTATGGCTTCTGAATGGGAGAAAATAATAGCAAATGAAACAACTGACAATAAACTAATCTCAAAAATATACGAGCAACTCATGCAGCTCAATTCCAAAAAAATAAGACCCAATCAAAAAATGGGCCAAAGAACTAAACAGACATTTTCCAGAGAAGATACATGGATGTCTAACAAACACATGAAAAGATGCTCAACATCATTCATTATCAAAGAAATGCAAATCAAAACCACAATGAGGTACCATTTCACGCCAGTCAGAATGGCTGTGATCCAAAAGTCTATAAGCAATAATTGCTAGAGAGGTTGTGGAGAAAAGGGAACTCTCTTACACTGTTGGTGGGAATGCAAACTAGTACAGCCAGTATGGAAAACAGTGTGGAGATTCCTTAAAAAACTGGAAATAGAACTGCCTTATGACCCAGCAATCCCACTGCTGGGCATACACACTGGAGAAACCAGTATTGAAAGAGACAAATGTTCATCGCAGCAGTTTATAATAGCAAGGACATGGAAGCAACCTAGATGTCTATCAGCAGATGAATGGATAAGAAAGCTGTGGTACATATACACAATGGAGTATTACTCAGCCATCCAAAAGAATACATTTGAATCAGTTCTAATGAGGTGGATGAAACTGGAGCCTAAGAGTGAAGTAAGCCAGGAAGAAAAACACCAACACAGTATACTAACACATATACATGAAATTTAAAAAGATGATAACGATAACCCTGTATGCGAGGCAGCAAAAGAGACACAGATGTATAGAACAGTCTTTTGCACTCTGTGGGAGAGGGAGGGGGGGGATGATTTGGGAGAATGGCATTGAAACATGTTTAATATCATGTAAGAAATGAATTGCAGTCTAGGTTCGATGCAGGATACAGGATGCTTGGGGCTGGTGCACTGGGATGATCCAGAGGGATGGTATTGGGAGGGAGGTGGGAAGAGGGTTCNCAGATGAATGGATAAGAAAGCTGTGGTACATATACACAATGGAGTATTACTCAGCCATCAAAAAGAATACATTTGAATCAGTTCTAATGAGGTGGACGAAACTGGAGCCTAAGAGTGAAGTAAGCCAGGAAGAAAAACACCAATACAGTATACTAACACATATACATGAAATTTAAAAAGATGGTAACAATAACCCTGTATGCGAGGCAGCAAAAGAGACACAGATGTATAGAACAGTCTTTTGGACTCTGTGGGAGAGGGAGGGGGGGATGATTTGGGAGAATGGCATTGAAACATGTATAATATCATGTAAGAAATGAATTGCAGTCTAGGTTCGATGCAGGATACAGGATGCTTGGGGCTGGTGCACTGGGATGATCCAGAGGGATGCTGTTGGGAGGGAGGTGGGAAGAGGGTTCAGGAATGGGAACTCATGTACACCCTTGGTGGATTCATGTTGATATATGGCAAAACCAATACAGTATTGTAAAGTAAATAAACAAATAAATAAAACAAAGACACAGGGTGGCATCACTGACTTTGGTGATTCTTATCACCAGGAGAGAACAGGATGGGTGTGGATGAAGAAGGTTTGTAGGCTGTAGAAGGTGTACCTGAGGAGGTCCTCATCTGATGGCCTAAACCAGACTGTTCTTCCTCCATATGTAGTTAAAATGACACAGGCACATGGGGAGGAACACAAGCTCTGGAGTCAGGGACAAATACTGCCTCCTCTAGGTACGGACTGGGTTTGGATTCAAGTTCTGCTAGCTGGTAAGTGTGGGCTCTTAAGGCTGGGAAGCCCACTGTGCTTCAGGGTCTTTGTCTGAAAGGTGAAGAGTGGATAGTATGGTTCTCAGAGGGCTGCTGCAAAGATTAATTATGACAGTGACACAGTGTGGTCTGTGCGCTAGTGCCAGTTCCTGACCTGTTTGTAACCCGGTTAGAAATAAGTACAGGAAATTCAAGAAAGCTAGAATCACACAACCCTGTATTGCTGTGACATCTGCCCTCAGGATGGGTGGGATCCCGAACTCCCTGGGGACAAGTGTCAGGGTTGCATTTGAGGGGTGGAGAAGGGGCCCATGGCTGAGCTGCACACTAGCCATGCACAGTGGATCATTGATTAGGTTGCAATGGGCTGAAAATGTAAAGTTAAATAAAACTCATATTTAATCCCAGACAGGTGAGAAACACTGCTTTTGAACAATGCTGGATATGTGATTATCTGTCAATCAGTACTATCCTCTCCAGCCCTATCCTCTTTATTAATGGTTACCATCATATTTATCTTAAAATTAGAGCACACAGGCTNGACAGGTGAGAAACACTGCTTTTGAACAATGCTGGATATGTGATTATCTGTCAATCAGTACTATCCTCTCCAGCCCTATCCTCTTTATTAATGGTTACCATCATATTTATCTTAAAATTAGAGCACACAGGCTTTCAAAAGGCCCCACTATATATTATCAATGCTTTTAATAGCATTAAAAAGTTAGAAATAATTAAATTCCTGTTCAAGTTTAAAGGTTTTTTTTTTTAATCAAGTCTAAAAACAATACTGTGCATACATTTTACCAATTCTATTATTGAATCAACAACATGGTCCTACTGTTGAAGAAGGTCCCTGGAAGCACAACAGGCCACTTTAAAACCGTCAGAATTTTTTTAAACACAGGGTTTTATGTGTAAGCTGGTAACTTTCCTTTAAAAACAGAAAGAATATGAATTAACTGAGCTTTTGTTTTTTAAACCTAATGTTCTGAGGAAAGTGTTTCTTTTTCTAAAAACTAAAACAGCAATGTGTGTTGAAAACTGTGAGAAATATATATTTATTTTAATTTAGACCTAAAAAAATAACATTATTAGAAGGAATCACATGACCCAGTCCTGTGAGACTTCCATCTGTACTCCAGGCCCATCTGACTTGCCTTAGGAGTCAAACTGGGATTGTGTGATTTTTAAAAATAAAAACAAAGGATAAGACGTAGATACACCAGGAATGTTCTACAAGAAGTTTACATTGGATGATCCTGACTAAATTCACTCTTTCACTCAGCAAACATGCTCACAAGTATCTATTCCAATAGAAGGAAGCTTTGGGTATTCCAAAAGCTTATCATATTTAATTCTGAAAAACAGTTTTAAAATTAAAATTTTCAGATTCAGTTCAGTTCAGTTCAGTCACTCAGTCGTGTCCGACTCTTTGTGACCCCATGAATCGCAGAACGCCAGGCCTCCCTGTCCATCACCATCTCTCGGAGTTCACTCAGATTCACGTCCATCGAGTCAGTGATGCCATCCAGCCATCTCATCCTGGGTCGTCCCTTCTCCTCCTGCCCCTAATCCCTCCCAGCATCAGAGTCTTTCTCAGTGAGTCAACTCTTCGCATGAGGTGACCAAAGTACTGGAGTTTCAGCTTTAGCATCATTCCTTCCAAAGAAATCCCAGGATTGATCTCCTTCAGAATGGACTGGTTGGATCTCCTTGCAGTCCAAGGGACTCTCAAGAGTCTTCTCCAACACCACAGTTCAAAAGCATCAGTTCTTTGGCACTCAGCCTTCTTCACAGTCCAACTCTCACATCCATACATGATCACAGGAAAAACCATAGTCTTGACTAGATGGACCTTAGTTGGCAATGTAATGTCTCTGCTTTTGAATATGCTATCTAGGTTGGTCATAACTTTTCTTCCAAGCAGTAAATGTCTTTTAATTTCATGGCTGCAGTCACCATCTGCAGTGATTTTGGAGCCCCCAAATGTAAAGTCTGACACTGTTTCCACTGTTTCCCCATCTATCTCCTTTGAAGTGATGGGATCAGATGCCATGATATTCGTTTTCTGAATGTTGAGCTTTAAGCCAACTTTTTCACTCTCCTCACTTTCATCAAGAGGCTTTTTAGCTCCTCTTCACTTTCTGCCATAAGGGTGGGGTCATCTTCATATATGAGGTTATTGATATTTCTCCTGGCAATCTTGATTCTAGCTTGTGTTTCTTCCAGTCCAGCGTTTCTCATGATGTACTCTGCATATAAGTTAAATAAGCAGGGTGACAATATACAGCCTTGACGGACTCCTTTTCCTATTTGGAACCAGTCTGTTGTTCCATATCCAGTTCTAACTGTTGCTTCCTGACCTGCATACAGATTTCTCAGGAGGCAGGTCAGGTGGTCTGGTATTCCCATCTCTCTCAGAATTTTCCACAGATTATTGTGAACTACCCAGGCAAAAGCTTTGGCATAGTCAATCAAGCAGAAATAGATGTTTTCCTGGAACTCTCTTGCTTTTTCGATGATCCAGCAGATGTTGGCAATTTGATCTCTGGTTCCTCTGCCTCTTCTAAAACCAACTTGAACATTAGGGAGTTCACGGTTCACATATTGCTGAAGCCTGGCTCGGAGAATTTTGAGCATTACTTTACTAGCATGTGAGATGAGTGCAACTGCGTGGTAGTTTGAGCATTCTTTATCTAGACAAAAAATGAGTCTATGAGGTGGGGTTTTTATCACATTAAAAATGTCACAAGTAAATAACGATAGACGACTGAGGGCTTTTAAATCCTACATTTTTACAGCACTAAAAATTTTTTTTTTTTTAATCCATGAGTTTATACTAATTCCTAAAAGACATAAAATAGATAGTAGGAAGAGAAAGAAAGCCCTTTTTTGCAGTAGAAGGTCAACTCACAAATGTAGACAGATTGACAGAAAAATACCACATAGCAGCCATCCTTGTCATAAATAATTCAGACAAAATTCATCATTGTCTGAATATACGGTGAATGTTCATGGGTTGGGAGAGATACAGCATTTTTATGGACTCAAAGTATCTTCTCAGNAGAAAGCCCTTTTTTGCAGTAGAAGGTCAACTCACAAATGTAGACAGATTGACAGAAAAATACCACATAGCAGCCATCCTTGTCATAAATAATTCAGACAAAATTCATCATTGTCTGAATATACGGTGAATGTTCATGGGTTGGGAGAGATACAGCATTTTTATGGACTCAAAGTATCTTCTCAGATTAATTATTTAGGGGAGAACTGTATTTTCAAAGTGGAAAAGTCTTGCAAATACCTGGCTAAGCAAGTAACCAGAGTAAATATTATTAATAGTGAAGCTACTGACACCCTTGACTTTTTTTTCTTGTTTCTTTAAATATTTACTTAAGTATCATTGATTTACAATATCTTAATTTCTGTTGTACATCAGTGATTCAGTTATACATATACATACATTCCTTTTCATATAAGTTAAATAAGCAAGGTGACAATATATACAGGTCATACTCCTTTTCCAATTTTGACCCAGGCAGTTGTTCCATGTCTGGTTGCTTCTTGACCTGCATACAGGTTTCTCAGGAGACAGGTAAGGTGGTTTTTAAGTTTTTTGGTTTGTTGTGATCTGCAGAGTCAAAGGCTTTAGCGTAGTCAATGAAGCAGAAGTAGATGTTTTCCTGAGCAGAAACCAAAGATCTACAAAGTCTGGAAATGGACTTCCTGGTCCTTTACAGAAAAATTCTGCCCACCCTGCCCCAGAGCTCTGCTGTTCTAAGTGTGGTCTGTGGACCAGCAGCATTGGCTGGCCGCCCAGGAAGCAGTTAGGACATGGAATCTTGTCTCTACCCTAGACCCACTGACCCAGAATCTCCAGATCCCAGGTGAGTCCTGCTCACAGTACAGTTTGAGAAGCTCTGGTTTAGAAGCCCTGCTTGGTCATCCTGCAGTTGCACCCTCCCCCAGGTGAAGGCATCCAGAGAGGACCAGGTGGTGTGACCACCTGGAGCCCTGCCCCCTCCAGGCCATGCTCTGAGCACCCGGACCCTAGAATCCCTGCTCCCAGTGCCAGGGCAGGCCTCCTTTTTGGGGTCCATGTCCTAGCCTGACAAGTGGTCAAGATACAGATGTTTATGGATGGGAAGAGGGTGGCCTGAGCTTAGACTTGAAGGATGGGAGTGCTTTTGCTTGAGCAGCAGATTCCTCAGGGCACAGAAAGGATCAGAGCCAGAGGTGGGAAGAGCAGGAATTGAACTGAGTGCAACAATTCCTGCTCCACTCCCTCTACTGTCCTACCTTCTGGCTTGGAGCTCAGTGTACAAAACCCCCTGCCTGGTATTAATAGTTAGGAAGGTGTACTTGACAGTTTTCTTTGATTGATTTATAACTTTTAAATATTTAAAAATACACTATGGCCTTCATTTGTGCTCTTGACCCAGGGATCACAGATGTGAGTGGCAGGTCTATTAAATGTTTTTCAGAGTGCTCACAGGACCTGCTGCATGCCAATCCCCCAGTCCACTGGGATGTTTGATAAAAATTCAAATTCCCAGGCCCCACTGTGTGACCTCTGGATCAGATCTTTGGGAACGGAGCCTAGGACTCTGCATTCTGACTCCCTCCTCTGGTGACTGTGATCCACAGCAGGGCTACAGAAGTACTTGTAATTGGGGGGAGGGGGAGAGGAACGTAGATAGGAGCTGCCACAAGAGGCGGGAAGTGTCAGGGAGAGAGAGGGAGGTCCCAGATCACAGGAAGGTGCTGACCACGAGCTTACACCATTCCTGTTTCTCTCAGGAGTCCTCACAACCTGGCCTGACCCCACCCCCAGGAGCTGACTGCAGGAAGAAGCTGCCAGAATGGGGCATGTGTGTCCTCCTGCCAACTGTGGGGCTCTCTGGAGTTGGCGGCGGAGTGCCCTGCAGAAGGAGGGATCCAAATCAGGAGCCCCCTGGAGGGGCCACCCAGACCCACCTGGGGAGCCGGGCTGAAGCCACTGGGCAGATCTCTGGACAGGAGAGAACTCTGGGTCCTGCAAGGACACGGGAGGAGCGGGGACAGACTGTGGTCCCACCTGCTTTGATGCAGAGGCTGCATCTGTCAGTTAGGAGTCGTATGACTTTGAGAAATTTCCTTAAGCTCTGTAGGCTTGCTTCCTTGTCCGTGAGATGGGGATCCTAACACCCTCTAGGCTTGTGTTACAGATAAATATTGTAATTAAGTAAAAACACATCTTTGCTATACAGGGCAGAATACACAGCAGGACCGTTGCCATTTACTGTGAAGCTTGTCAACTTATAGCTCTGCGTGTTCTGATGTTTGATAGCACAGAAACTTGTCACTGGCTGTTAAGACCAATTTCCTCAAACTGCAGGCACAGGAAGGCTCCAGTAACAGGCATGTGCCAGACCTGCGCTTGGCCGGTGACCTAGAGCTCCCTGAACTTTCCTGTGCTGGAGACTCCTGAAGTTACTGCTGAGCGGCTCATCACATACAGTTCCCACAATTTCCCTCCCAGCAAGCCACACCTTGAGAATCCTGCTCTTAGGGTTGTGATGAACTAAGGCTGTGCTTTTATGAAACCTCCAGGGACAACTATACCATATTGAAAACAATCACCAAGGAGCAGCAGAATTCATGCATCCAGGCGAGCAAAGGGGAAAGGCCATGGAAAGTGGGTCTGGTATATATGGTTGTATATGGTTGTATATATATGGTTGTATATGGTTCCTTCAGCCAAGGTCTCTAACTGCCTTGAGTGCAACAGTTCCTGCAAATAGTCATTTGCTCTTTGGGGACACACTTTTATTGTTTTCTGGAAGAAAGCTTCAGGTCAGAGAGATCTCCACACAGGTAGTCCAGGGAGTCCATTTGCTCCAGGTTGTCTCCTCATAGGTGAGTGCTCTGGGCCTCTTCTCTTGAGTGTGGTGTCTCCATGGAGTGACCTCCTGCAGCTTCTGGCTGATGGTGGTTGGCATCACCAGGTGGGGTCTGCTTCTCTCAGGAGTGATTGGTATTGCAGGCTTCTGGTTTCCGGGTTTTTAGATCCACCTAATCCTCTGGCTGGAATGAGTGGTGGCCGGTGAGCAGATGCAGCCTCGCCTGGTTACCATAATTTCTCCTACCTGGAGGGCACACTTAAATTGTTTCACTTCAAAGGGTCTAAAATGTCTCCTCTTTTGGGCTTGGGGAGTGGGTCTACCACACATGAGCTCAAACACACTTGACTTTATCCCTGGGAGCTAATCACATGCAGAGCAAGGCAATTGGGAATAAGTCACTCAATTTTTTTGAGTCTTCTGGCATAGCTTGACTAAGTTCCTTTTAAGGTCTGGTTGGATCTCTCTACTTTCCTGGATTAGCAAGGTCTCCATGATAAGCAAGGTCTCCAGGATGAGTGTGAGGTCCATTTTATGCCCAAGGCACTTGTCATCCCTTTTGTCACTTGAGGCAGGAATACTGGGCCATTATCACTTTGTGCTGACAGGAAAGCAAATAGTAATCAAACTAAGAAAGAAAAGAGAATTTTATTCAAGCCAAATGAAGGTGCTAATCCAGGAAACAAGTTCTCAAAAGCTGTGAGAATGTCTTCACTGATCAGGAATTAATGCATTTTCATACATTTTGGAGAAAAATTAGGTACTAGGTTGACAGGTTAGCATCATATCCATAGTTCAACCAACAAAGTGTTGTGGGGTTTTTGTGTTTTTTTTTTTAATTACTCACGTACAGACAAGCCTTTGGTCCATGTGACCCCCTGTACCCTTCTATGAGATGAAAAAGAAGCATTAATCATAGAATTATTATAGTGCTGGCTTCTGAAGAAACGGGCCAGTTTTTTCTTACATATTGATTTAATCCTTCTGTTTTGAGGATGTCTGGTTAATGTGTAATGTAGGTGCATGTTGCACTTTGGGAAAGGCGTGCCATAAATGGGGTATGTCAGTTGTCATTTTTTTTTTCTTTCTGTTATTTATGATTTTCCTCATCATAAGGGGGAGGTTCCCTGGTGGCTCAGAGGTTAAAGCATTTGCCTCTAATGCGGGAGACCTGGGTTCAATCCCTGGGTCAGGAAGATCCCCTGGAGAAGGAAATGGCAATCCACTCCAGTATTCTTGCCTGGAGAATTCCATGAACAGAGAAGCCTAGTAGGTTACAGTCCATGGGGTTGCAAAGAGTCGGACACGACTGAGAGACTTCACCTCATCATAAGGATCCTGGGAACCCAAACCTGGAAACTTTCTCTCTTACTTAAGCCACTTTGCCATTTCAGTTCTAGTGGGGAGCCCTTCTGCCCAGCCTGAACAATGTCCACTATAGTGCCTAGAGACACCTGAAGTTGCCCTGTGAGGTTGGCATGACAGTGAGGTCAGTCTGCCAGTCTTCTCCAGGATATGTCTCTCTTGTCTGAATGGGCTTTATCTGGGGTCTGGTTATTCACTATGCAGAATTAGGCATGTCTCAACTTTCAGACTAGCTATACTTCTTATGCCTGGAGTCACCATGAACTCACCTAACAGATTATACAGAGCTTCCCTCCTGTAATGAGTTCCTATGAGTCTTTCCTGATGATTTGAGAAGCTGCAGTTTGGGGAAAGAACTATTGCTCATGTTCAGTAACTAGTCCCACATGGCCTCCTAGATCTCCATCTGTTGCTGAACCAAACTTGGTTTAGCTTGCCCTCTCATGGTAAAGCCAATCTACTGACATCAGGTTGTGGTGAAGAAAAGTTCAGCCTTTATTGCAGGTGCCAAATAAGGAGGAATGCTTAAAAACTTGGAAAACACAAATGGACTTTAGGAAAGAGTGTTTAAAGGCAAAGTGAGGGAGTTTTAGGATATGTGATTAGCTCGTGCACAATTCTCTGGTTGTTAGTGAAGTAACAGGGGGTGTTGCAGAGGTTAACATCAATTCTCAAGTCCCAGCTAGTCTGGATACCACTTGCTCATGGCCATCATGCAGTTAATTTCTTCCATCTGATGGGGCTTTAGTATCTGCAAAACAACTGAGGGATGTGTGTCATACACTTTTCTTTATGTCCTTCAGGGAGGAACTGAAGAGTCTGTGACAGTTGTGTGACTGATCTACTGTTTAAATTTTATGTTGTTGTTGCTACATGTTGATCTTTCAATTATTAATTTTTAAGTCAGCTTTTGATGACTCAGGGAAGGCCTGGGAGACTAAAGTTTTCCTACAAATAAGCACACAAAGGACATGGACTGGGGAGTAGGGAGGTCTATCCCAGAAGGGTCCTGCTCAGTTATATACTGAAGCCACAATTCTTGGCTTTGTCTGATTCTTTGCTCATATATCCTGGGGAATAATTGGATGGATCTAGCCTCGTTATGCAGAGAAGGCAATGACACCCCACTCCAGTACTCTTGCCTGGAAATCCCATGGATGGAGGAGCCTGGTAGGCTGCAGTCCATGGGGTTGCAAAGAGTCGGACACGACTGAGCGACTTCACTTTCACTTTTCACTTTCATGCACTGGAGAAGGAAATGGCAACCCACTCCAGTGTTCTTGCCTGGAGAATCCCAGGGACTGGGGAGCCTGGTGGGCTGCCATCTATGGGGTTGCACAGAGTTGGACATGACTGAAGTGATTTAGCACCAGCAGCAGCAGTAGCCTCATTATGAGGGGTAATTGCCAAGTTGCTGGTACTAGGGCCACTCTTTTGGCAGGTGTTTCCTTTTTGTTGTTTCCCTTTATTATCTCTGTACTCTTTGATGACCCCTACATTGAATCACTGCCACTTTTTCCAGAAGCTGAGCTTCTTCTAAGAGTCCTGATATGTTTAATCCATATTTTACCTGATTCTTTTCTACAGTAAACATATCCTTTTCTTTCCAAATAGCTCCATGTGTGTGTGGGATTCATATGCACACCCGGAATTTGTGTTAACATTTAAGATCTTCCCTGTCCAGAGTTCTAATTCTCAGGTGAGGGCTGTCAGCTCAGCCTTTTGAGAGGCTTCATGCATGTCTGTCTGGGTCTAGGAGGTCACTGCACATCCTACCAGCCTTTTCCCTCTCTTATAAAACTGTGAGACATTCCTCTTCTGCATTTGAGAGAGACTCACTTCCTAGGTCAGGCAACTGGAATAGATCATGTCTGTGGTTTCTATACAGACTCCAAGGACCCTGTTTCTGTAGGTAGCAGGATTTAGTGTATGACCGGTTTTTATGGTGACCACTAGGTTTATCTAAATACACAACCTAAACTTGAATTGACCTTTGGGGGATAGCCAATCTATTCCCTTGCTGATGCTAAGTCACTTCAGTTGTGTCCGACTCTGTGCAATCTAATAGATGGTAGTCCTTAGAAGTTACTAAAACTGAACCTGGTGTGAGGACCACATAAAGATTGTCTGGCTAAACAGTAGCTTTTTCAGTCTCCTTTAGCAGGGCTGTAGTAGCCGCTGTTGCCCACGGGCATGGAGGCCATTCTTTAACAATTTGATCTGTTTAGAGAAATTAGCAACCACTGGAGTAAGAATCCCCAGTCTGACCTAATTTCCCAAGGCGATTCCCCTTCTTTCTTGAATGTAAAGCTCAAAGGGTTTAGCTGAATCTGGAAGGGCCAGGGCAGGGACCTGAAGTAATGTATGAGGGTTCCAGTTTCTCCACATCCTCAGCTCTGTTATGTCTTTTTAGTTACAGTGTTGAATCTTTTAAGATCAGTAAATAAGTGCAGATAATGATCTTAGGACATCTCCAGGTTTGTAAGCTCTGTGCCCTGGTTATCAGTCACGCACCTAGACGGCATTCACTAAATATCTATTCAATGAATGAAAAAAAATCCAAACCTTTTATTTGTATGTTGCCTTAGGTTTTAGGCTTTTTGCAAAGTGCATTCACAAATTCTAAGGCTCACCATAACACTGTAGGATGTAAGAAGAGTGGAGATTTCTTGTTCTAGACCTGGGAAACTTGAATAATAATTGAAGCATTAAGATTGGCTTCATATCCAATCTTCTCTCTACTATTTAACACTGATTTTTCAATACGTTTTTAAAATACCTTATAAATGTTCAGAAAAGAATACCAAGAAGTTTCAAAAGATCTTAGTTTTTAAAAAAATACAGCAGAACCTCAAGGGGCTGAGTGTATTTGGCAGTTTGGAGACAGCTAATTATGGTCCTGGGCTTCTCTGGTGGCTCAGTGGTCAAGAATCTGCCTGTGAAAGCAAGAGATGTAGGTTTGACCCCTGGGTCAGGAAGATCCCCTAGAGAAGGAAAGGGTGACCCACTCCAGTATTCTTGCCTGGGAAATCCTATGGACAGAGGAGCCTGGTGGACTACAGTCCATGGGGGTCGAAAGAGAGTTGGACATGACTTAAAAACTAAACAGCAATCATGGTCCTGAGATAGTTGTGGGGACTGGAGAGAACAGTCCAGGGTATGACAAATGAAGTCACTAGACTTCCAGCTTCAGCAAGCAGTTTCTTCATCTTGAAGCAGAACTGATAGGTGAGCATTTTCAGGGCTGGAAAGTGTAGGAAAAGTCAAAGAGAACTGTAGACCAGGTGAGTTATGTAGGGTGTCAGTCTGTAACGTACACCACTGTTATTCGTCCAGGCTCTGAGCACATGATGAACGAAATCATAAGGCAGTCTCTCTCTCTCCCCATGTTCCCCTTTCCCAATCTAAGAGGACAGCAAACAGCTAACAGGCACAGTGCCCTACACAGTGCAACATGCCAAAGGTCTGTCCCCATTGATAGCATTCATTCATCCTTCAAAAGCATTTGAGCTCCTTTAAACTTCTGTTGCCTTTCTTAGTTCTTTTAATTTTTATTTTTTTTTTACTTTACAATACTGTATTGGTTTTGCCATACATTGACATGAATCCACCACATGTGTACATGAGTTCCCAACCCTGAACCCCCCTCCCACCACCCTCCCCATATCATCTCTCTGGGTCATCCCAGTGCACCAGCCCCAAGCATCCTGTATCCTGTATCAAACCTGGACTAGTGATTCGTTTCTTACATGATAGTGTACATGTTTCAATGCCATTCTCCCAAATCATCCCACCCTCTCCCTCTCCCCCAGAGTCCAAAAGTCTGTTCTTTACATCTGTGTCTCTCTTGCTGTCTCGCATATAGGGTTATCATTACCATCTTTCTAAAGTCCATATATGTGTGTTCGTATACTGTATTGGTGTTTTTCTTTCTGGCTTACTTCACTCTGTATAATCAGCAAACGAATGGATAAGAAAGCTGTGGTACATATACGCTATAGAGTATTACTCACTCATTAAAAAGAATACATTTGAATCAGTTCTAATGAGGTGGATGAAAATAGAGCCTTTCTTAGTTATGTGTAGCTCTTNAAGCATCCTGTATCCTGTATCAAACCTGGACTAGTGATTCGTTTCTTACATGATAGTGTACATGTTTCAATGCCATTCTCCCAAATCATCCCACCCTCTCCCTCTCCCACAGAGTCCCAAAGTCTGTTTTTTACATCTGTGTCTCTCTTGCTGTCTCGCATGTAGGGTTATCATTACCATCTTTCTAAAGTCCATATATGTGTGTTCATATACTGTATTGGTGTTTTTCTTTCTGGCTTACTTCACTCTGTATAATCAGCAGACGAATGGATAAGAAAGCTGTGGTACATATACACTATAGAGTATTACTCACTCATTAAAAAGAATACATTTGAATCAGTTCTAATGAGGTGGATGAAAATAGAGCCTTTCTTAGTTATGTGTAGCTCTTTGCAGGTCTTTATAATCTGGGTTAAATTCTGTTTTGTGTTGGCCACAGGTTGTGTCATCAAACCCAAGTTCCTGTACCCAAGGCACAGTGATGCTGTATAAACCAAAATGTTCAAGTTCTGAGCAGAGAAAGCTTTATTTTGAGAGTCAAGCAGAGATTACAGGGGCCCTATGCTTAAAAGGCCTGAATTCCCAGATGGATTTCAGGGGAAATTTTTTAAAGGAAAGGTAAGGAAGAGAGTCCACGATCCTAACTGAGAATTATATTTTATTCAACCAACTTGCTGAGGAATTAAACTCCATAGTTCAGAGATAGCTCTAAGGGACTGCTCCCAAGAGATAAGGGAGGAACTAGGATATATAGGAAATTTTGCAATAAAAACCAGGTAGTCACAGCATCAAAAAATTGTGCTTAATCTCTCAGTCATGTCCAACTCTTTGTGACCCCATGGACTGTAGCCCACCAGGCTCCTCTGTCCGTAGGATTCTCCAGACAAGAATACTGGAGTGGGTTGCCATGCCTTCCTCCAGGGGGTCTTCCCAACCCAGAGATTGAACCCAGGTCTCCCACACTGCAGACAGTTTCTTACCATCTGAGCCACCTGGGAAGCTCAAGGATACTGGAGTGGGTAACTTCTCCCTTTCCAGGGGAACTTCTGGACCCAGGAATCAAACTGGGGTCTCCTACATTGCAGGCAGATTCTTTACCAGATGAGCTACCAGGGAAGCCCTGTTAGTTACAGGAAACCAGACATTTGGTGCTAGTAGTAAAGAACATGCTAGCCACTGCAGGATATATATGACTCGGGTTCCATCCCTGGGTTGGGATCCTGCCTGGAGGAGGGCACAGCAACCCACTCTAGTGTACTTGCCTGGAGAATCCCATGGACAGAGTACTGTGGCGGGCTACAGTACATGGGGTTGAAAAGAGTCAGACACAGCTAAAGCAACTTAGTAAGCATACATAGCCATCTCAAGTTAATGAATTTCTTTTGTGGGGGGACCATACTGAGAGTCTCGTGGAATCTTAGTTGCCACCAAGGGGTTGAAGCTGTACCTACGGTAGTGAAAGTGTAGGGGTGGGGGGTGGGGGTGCATTCGAGGGAAGTCCCTCAGGGTCCTGCTTGGTTACAGTTGGTGACCTCCCTCTCCCCCTTGTTTGGTCCTGATGAGGACAGAGTGCCCAGGGGGCGGGCTGTTAGTGCCTTTGGCCAGCTTTCTCTGGGTCTTTCCAGAAGCCAGGGGGCGGTTCAGAGCAGCCAAGGTGGACAGAGTCTGCGACTCCCTCTCTACATCTGGGTGGGTGCCTGGGCTCAGAGCGAGCTTCTCCGTAGAGTCTGCAGCCAGGGGCCGGCCGCTTGCTGAGCATTTCTCTTACCCGCCTCCATCAGCTGCTCTGGCTCCTGGTCTCGCATCTCCCGGTGGTTCCGGGCAGATTCCGCCCGGCCGCCCCTTCCTCCCGCAGCCACGCCCCGGCTTGGCTTCCAGCAGCCGTGGCAGCGCGGGCGTTTGGCCGATGCCCCTGAGACGACGCCCGAGAGGCGGTTTATCTGACCGCCGGGCGGGCAGCCGGCGCTCCTCTCCCAGAAGCAGGAGGTTCCCCGAATCTCGCCGATCGGACCGGTGAGATGGCTGGGTCTCCAGCATCCTCGCCGGCGCCTCCAGGAACAGCGTGTCCCGGTTCCGCGTCCGACCCGGCCGGCAAGAGGCAGCCGCTGTTCCCGGAGGAGAAGCCCAACCCGCTGCAGGACGCGAACCTCTGCTAGCGCGCGTTTGTCTGGTGAGTGTTCCCCCCACACCCCGCTCTCCGCCCGGGCTGACACCCCCGCCGTCGGCGCCTTTGGTGGCACAGATGTCGGAGTGAGATTGGCTTCTTGAGGTCTGTGGCTCTCGAATGGTCTAGACCCCGTCCCCAACCCACCCTTAGCCGGGTTCCCCCAAATCGGTCACAAATTCTCAGTTCTCAACTAAAGCTGCACCTTTTTTCTCCCCTAAACAAGCAGCTTGTGAACAGCTTCCTGTATCCAGGTAGCGCGCTGCGCCATTGCCATCTTCCAACAATGTCCCCACCTTTCCCCAAATTCCTTAGGTGACAGCTACGGTCCAACCCCACCACGTCCTCTTGTCCGTGGCCATGACCATGTCTCCCGCCCTCCCTTTGTGGCTCTCACTGTATGTCCTGGAGCCTGGTTGTGGCAAATTTCACGTGATCCCACACACACTATTTTGTATTTAATGGACGAAAACACTGTTGTTGAACACGGTTTCACTGTTGCCTGGGATACACAGCCGGGACTGTGTCCAGGTGATTCTGGTGGAAGGTTGAGGCTGGCTTCTGCTTTAAGCGACTCCTTCCACTAGCATTGTTACTTCAGCGTTAACTTCTAACAGTCCTGTATTGCGTTAATATTTGACCAGACCCTTTCTCTATTGTGCATATTTCACTTCCATCTTTGGGGGATGGGGTCCCTGAAGCCGGTGGGGTCTTCTCTGTGTTCCCAGCCCTTAGAGAAGTGGTGCATGGTCTTGATGCAGGTGAGGCTCCCCTGGCGGCACTAGTGGCAAGGAACCCTCCTGCCAGTGCAGGAGACATGAGATGTGGGTTCCATCCCTGGATCAGGAAGATCCCCTAGAGGAGGGCGTGGCAACCCCCTCCAGTATTCTTGGCTGGAGTATCCCATGGACTGAGGAGCCTGGAGGGCTACTCAGTCCATGGGGTCACAAAGGGTCGGACATGATTGAAATGACTTCACACACAGACTGTTAATGCAGATGGTCCTGCCCAGGAGTCCTATGATCCTGAAACTGACAGGTCCCTAAGCTGGGAGGAAGCTTACAGGTGGAAAATGGCTTGGAAAGGTGAAACTTTTAACTAAAGTCATCCATCCAGTAGCTGGAACTACAAACTAGGTGGACTTTAATCACACTTGGGTAATGATTAGATCTTTTGTTACTGGACCCTAACTCATTCATCTTTCCAAAATTCTATTTCCTTTTATCACAGGACAGCTTTCAGGATGTCCCAGGGACCTCTCCTTTGCTTTTTGATCATGGTGATTCCAGTGTGTATAGCTACATTTGTTGGCCCTTAAGGAAAAAGAGGCAAGAAGGAATATGGGTGAGATTAATGTAAATAATAATAAAGTAGCCAGCCATCTCCTTAAGGTAGGGCAAGGAACTCATTTCTGTTTTATTTGTGGATTTTCAATAATGCATGTGTATACAAATGGGAAGGAGAGGATTTCTCATTGATTTTGGTAGATACCCATTTCCAGTTTTTCTGCTGGAGGGGAAGGAGCTAGTACCTGTCTTCTCACACCTGAGGGCACTGAAGCAGAGAGGCTGAGTAAATTGCCCACATCACACAGCTAGTAAGTGGTGGAGTGGGAACACAAACTAGGCCATCTGTCTCCCCAGCCTGTGTTATCTTGTATGCAAATACTGTACCGAGCTCCTTCTATTGGGACACTTGTTCTTAAGTGCAGGGAGAAGGTGATTCTAAACACACCTTTGGTCTTGTTGGCAGGAGTCTTTCAAGGGAAGTTCTTCAAGCTCTTGCTGTTGGAGATGATGCATGTGAACCATCTCCGTAATCAAGCTTTAGGGTGGTGGCTCTCAGAGTCTGCCCTGGTGGCTCAGAGGTTAAAGCCTCTGCCTGCAGTGTGGGAGACCTGGTTCCAGAAGACCCCCTGGAGAAGGAAATGGCAACCCTGGTGGACTACAGTCCATGGGGTCACAAAGAGTTGGGCACGACTGAGTGACTTCACTTTCACTTTCTCAGAGTCTGCCTCTCAGACCTGCAGCATCCTCACCACCTGGGAGCTTGTTAGAAATGCAGATCCCCCCATGCTCCTTCTAGACCAGTTCTGTAAAGTTAGAAACTCTGGGGATGGGGTTAAACAAGCACCAGGGGATTCTGATGGAAGGTGGAGGCTGGCTTCTGCTTTAAGCCGCTCCTCCCATTGGCATTGTTCCTTCAATGTTAACTTTTCAAAGTCTCACTCCCTACCCCTGCACCCCAACAATCAGTGGGCAAGAACTTTTTTAGACCAATGGCAGGGGCTCCATGGAGAAACAGCACAGTCAGCTCTGATAGACATCTTGAAATTGGCCACTGGCAGTCTGACTAGTATCATCTTGATTGTTTTAGATACAGCTAATCTTTGGGTCCAGGGTTGATTTCTTCCCATTTCCTTGAGGCAGTTCTCAAAACTGTAGCAGCTTATATCATAGCTCAGAGAAGGCAATGGCAACCCACTCCAGTACTCTTGCCTGGAAAATCCCATGGATGGAGAAGTCTGGTAGGCTGTAGTCCATGGGGTCACGAAGAGTCAGACATTTACTGAGCAACTTCACTTTCACTTTCACTTTTATGCATTGGAGAAGGAAATGGCAACCCACTCCAGTGTTCTTGCCTGGAGAATCCCAGGGATGGGGGAGCATGGTGGGCTGCCATCTGTGGGGTCACAAAGAGTTGGACACGACTGAAGCGACTTAGCAGCATATCATAGCTACAGTCTGGTCATAGTATAGTTAACTTCTACCTGGCCAGGGTTTTAGTATCTACAAGACAGCTCACAGGATATGGTTTCGAATAGGAGGAACTGAAGGAGGAACTAAGGGTCCTTGAATTTGCTTATTAACTAAATTACTGTTGTTTTGTCTTGTTTGACTATTTTCCTTTGCTTCTGTGTTTTCTCACTTTGATTAAACTTATGGCCACCTCATGCGAAGAGTTGACTCATTGGAAAATACTCTGATGCTGGGAGGGATTGGGGGCAGGAGGAGAGGGGGATGACCGAGGATAAGATGGCTGGATGGCATCACTGACTCGATGGACGTGAATCTGAGTGAACTCCGAAAATTGGTATTGGACAGGGAGGCCTGGCATCCTGCAGTTCATGGGGTTGCAAAGAGTTGGACACGACTGAGCGACTGAACTGAACTGATCCTTTGGCTAAAGTTTTCCTATATACAAAAGGCCATTGGAGGACCTAGGGGGAAGGCACATAGGGTCCTACTCCATTTCAACATCATTGGGGTTTCAGTGTTTTCACAGTTCAGTTTAGACTTAAGGTCTAAGAGGAATCATATACATTATGGCTAGTGGTGATTATAAATTTTAGAAAAGAATAAATATTTTTCTATTTCTGTAAGAAATTTAGAATTATAGCAGAAGAAAGGAATAAGGATTCTTTCTATTAGCCACATATACTTGCTGATATTTTGGTTGTTTCTTAGTCTTTCCCCTATAAATCTTTATACACATCTGCATACAACCACATTCTTTTCTATAAAACCAGACAGTTTTGAATCCTGAATCTTAGTTTTCTGTGGTTTACATTGGGCATTAAATAGTCTTTGAAACATGGTACTGTAATTTGTGCACCCTTTCATTTTTGTTTAACACAGTTCATTTCTGATTATGATGTGATGTGTATCCACAGCCATGCTTCTGGTACACTGTTCCTTTATCTATATTCCCAGAACTAGGATAACTGGTGAGAGGCCACATTGTTTTCCATAGGGTTTGGAATTTGCCCCCTTAATAACTGTTTGTGTGCTTATTTCACTTTCAACTTTGAGTTCCTGAATTACATTTTTTTCTCAGTCTAAAGTTAAAAATAATATCAAACAGTTTGAATTTATTTGACTTAGATGGAACTTTTTGTGTCTACTGACCATCAATTTTTGGCATTGCCTTCCTTTGGGATAGGAAAGAAAACTGACCTTTTCCAGTCTGGTGGCCACTGGTGAGTTTTCCAAATTTGCTGGCATATTGAGTGCAGCACTTTAACAGCATCATCTTTTAGGATTTGAAATAGCTGAACTGGAATTCCATCATCTCCACTGGCTTTGCTCTTAGTGATGCTTCCTAAGGCCCACTTGACTTCACATTCAAGGATGTCTGGTTCTAGGTGAGTGATCACACCATCATGATTATCTTNTCAGTCATGTCCAACTCTTTGTGACCCCATGGACTGTAGCCCACCAGGCTCCTCTGTCCATAGGATTCTCCAGACAAGAATACTGGAGTGGGTTGCCATGCCTTCCTCCAGGGGGTCTTCCCAACCCAGAGATTGAACCCAGGTCTCCCACACTGCAGACAGTTTCTTACCATCTGAGCCACCTGGGAAGCTCAAGGATACTGGAGTGGGTAACTTCTCCCTTTCCAGGGGAACTTCCGGGCCCAGGAATCAAACTGGGGTCTCCTGCATTGCAGGCAGATTCTTTACCAGATGAGCTACCAGGGAAGCCCTGTTAGTTACAGGAAACCACACATTTGGTGCTAGTAGTAAAGAACATGCTAGCCACTGCGGGATATATATGACTCGGGTTCCATCCCGGGGTTGGGATCCTGCCTGGAGGAGGGCACGGCAACCCACTCTAGTATACTTGCCTGGAGAATCCCATGGACAGAGTACTGTGGCGGGCTACAGTACATGGGGTTGAAAAGAGTCAGACACAGCTAAAGCGACTTAGTACGCATACATAGCCATCTCAAGTTAACGATTTTCTTTTGTGGGGGGACGTCTTGTGGAATCTTAGTTGCCACCCAGGGGTTGAAGCTGTACCTACGGTAGTGAAAGTGTAGGGGTGGGGGGTGGGGGTGCATTCGAGGGAAGTCCCTCAGGGTCCTGCTTGGTTACAGTTGGTGACCTCCCTCTCCCCCTTGTTTGGTCCTGATGAGGACAGAGTGCCCAGGGGGCGGGCTGTTAGTGCCTTTGGCCAGCTTTCTCTGGGTCTTTCCAGAAGCCAGGGGGCGGTTCAGAGCAGCCAAGGTGGACAGAGTCTGCGACTCCCTCTCTACATCTGGGTGGGTGCCTGGGCTCAGAGCGAGCTTCTCCGTAGAGTCTGCAGCCAGGGGCCGGCCGCTTGCTGAGCATTTCTCTTACCCGCCTCCATCAGCTGCTCTGGCTCCTGGTCTCGCATCTCCCGGTGGTTCCGGGCAGATTCCGCCCGGCCGCCCCTTCCTCCCGCAGCCACGCCCCGGCTTGGCTTCCAGCAGCCGTGGCAGCGCGGGCGTTTGGCCGATGCCCCTGAGACGACGCCCGAGAGGCGGTTTATCTGACCGCCGGGCGGGCAGCCGGCGCTCCTCTCCCAGAAGCAGGAGGTTCCCCGAATCTCGCCGATCGGACCGGTGAGATGGCTGGGTCTCCAGCATCCTCGCCGGCGCCTCCAGGAACAGCGTGTCCCGGTTCCGCGTCCGACCCGGCCGGCAAGAGGCAGCCGCTGTTCCCGGAGGAGAAGCCCAACCCGCTGCAGGACGCGAACCTCTGCTAGCGCGCGTTTGTCTGGTGAGTGTTCCCCCCACACCCCGCTCTCCGCCCGGGCTGACACCCCCGCCGTCGGCGCCTTTGGTGGCACAGATGTCGGAGTGAGATTGGCTTCTTGAGGTCTGTGGCTCTCGAATGGTCTAGACCCCGTCCCCAACCCACCCTTAGCCGGGTTCCCCCAAATCGGTCACAAATTCTCAGTTCTCAACTAAAGCTGCACCTTTTTTCTCCCCTAAACAAGCAGCTTGTGAACAGCTTCCTGTATCCAGGTAGCGCGCTGCGCCATTGCCATCTTCCAACAATGTCCCCACCTTTCCCCAAATTCCTTAGGTGACAGCTACGGTCCAACCCCACCACGTCCTCTTGTCCGTGGCCATGACCATGTCTCCCGCCCTCCCTTTGTGGCTCTCACTGTATGTCCTGGAGCCTGGTTGTGGCAAATTTCACGTGATCCCACACACACTATTTTGTATTTAATGGACGAAAACACTGTTGTTGAACACGGTTTCACTGTTGCCTGGGATACACAGCCGGGACTGTGTCCAGGTGATTCTGGTGGAAGGTTGAGGCTGGCTTCTGCTTTAAGCGACTCCTTCCACTAGCATTGTTACTTCAGCGTTAACTTCTAACAGTCCTGTATTGCGTTAATATTTGACCAGACCCTTTCTCTATTGTGCATATTTCACTTCCATCTTTGGGGGATGGGGTCCCTGAAGCCGGTGGGGTCTTCTCTGTGTTCCCAGCCCTTAGAGAAGTGGTGCATGGTCTTGATGCAGGTGAGGCTCCCCTGGCGGCACTAGTGGCAAGGAACCCTCCTGCCAGTGCAGGAGACATGAGATGTGGGTTCCATCCCTGGATCAGGAAGATCCCCTAGAGGAGGGCGTGGCAACCCCCTCCAGTATTCTTGGCTGGAGTATCCCATGGACTGAGGAGCCTGGAGGGCTACTCAGTCCATGGGGTCACAAAGGGTCGGACATGATTGAAATGACTTCACACACAGACTGTTAATGCAGATGGTCCTGCCCAGGAGTCCTATGATCCTGAAACTGACAGGTCCCTAAGCTGGGAGGAAGCTTACAGGTGGAAAATGGCTTGGAAAGGTGAAACTTTTAACTAAAGTCATCCATCCAGTAGCTGGAACTACAAACTAGGTGGACTTTAATCACACTTGGGTAATGATTAGATCTTTTGTTACTGGACCCTAACTCATTCATCTTTCCAAAATTCTATTTCCTTTTATCACAGGACAGCTTTCAGGATGTCCCAGGGACCTCTCCTTTGCTTTTTGATCATGGTGATTCCAGTGTGTATAGCTACATTTGTTGGCCCTTAAGGAAAAAGAGGCAAGAAGGAATATGGGTGAGATTAATGTAAATAATAATAAAGTAGCCAGCCATCTCCTTAAGGTAGGGCAAGGAACTCATTTCTGTTTTATTTGTGGATTTTCAATAATGCATGTGTATACAAATGGGAAGGAGAGGATTTCTCATTGATTTTGGTAGATACCCATTTCCAGTTTTTCTGCTGGAGGGGAAGGAGCTAGTACCTGTCTTCTCACACCTGAGGGCACTGAAGCAGAGAGGCTGAGTAAATTGCCCACATCACACAGCTAGTAAGTGGTGGAGTGGGAACACAAACTAGGCCATCTGTCTCCCCAGCCTGTGTTATCTTGTATGCAAATACTGTACCGAGCTCCTTCTATTGGGACACTTGTTCTTAAGTGCAGGGAGAAGGTGATTCTAAACACACCTTTGGTCTTGTTGGCAGGAGTCTTTCAAGGGAAGTTCTTCAAGCTCTTGCTGTTGGAGATGATGCATGTGAACCATCTCCGTAATCAAGCTTTAGGGTGGTGGCTCTCAGAGTCTGCCCTGGTGGCTCAGAGGTTAAAGCCTCTGCCTGCAGTGTGGGAGACCTGGTTCCAGAAGACCCCCTGGAGAAGGAAATGGCAACCCTGGTGGACTACAGTCCATGGGGTCACAAAGAGTTGGGCACGACTGAGTAACTTCACTTTCACTTTCTCAGAGTCTGCCTCTCAGACCTGCAGCATCCTCACCACCTGGGAGCTTGTTAGAAATGCAGATCCCCCCATGCTCCTTCTAGACCAGTTCTGTAAAGTTAGAAACTCTGGGGATGGGGTTAAACAAGCACCAGGGGATTCTGATGGAAGGTGGAGGCTGGCTTCTGCTTTAAGCCGCTCCTCCCATTGGCATTGTTCCTTCAATGTTAACTTTTCAAAGTCTCACTCCCTACCCCTGCACCCCAACAATCAGTGGGCAAGAACTTTTTTAGACCAATGGCAGGGGCTCCATGGAGAAACAGCACAGTCAGCTCTGATAGACATCTTGAAATTGGCCACTGGCAGTCTGACTAGTATCATCTTGATTGTTTTAGATACAGCTAATCTTTGGGTCCAGGGTTGATTTCTTCCCATTTCCTTGAGGCAGTTCTCAAAACTGTAGCAGCTTATATCATAGCTCAGAGAAGGCAATGGCAACCCACTCCAGTACTCTTGCCTGGAAAATCCCATGGATGGAGAAGTCTGGTAGGCTGTAGTCCATGGGGTCACGAAGAGTCAGACATTTACTGAGCAACTTCACTTTCACTTTCACTTTTATGCATTGGAGAAGGAAATGGCAACCCACTCCAGTGTTCTTGCCTGGAGAATCCCAGGGATGGGGGAGCATGGTGGGCTGCCATCTGTGGGGTCACAAAGAGTTGGACACGACTGAAGCGACTTAGCAGCATATCATAGCTACAGTCTGGTCATAGTATAGTTAACTTCTACCTGGCCAGGGTTTTAGTATCTACAAGACAGCTCACAGGATATGGTTTCGAATAGGAGGAACTGAAGGAGGAACTAAGGGTCCTTGAATTTGCTTATTAACTAAATTACTGTTGTTTTGTCTTGTTTGACTATTTTCCTTTGCTTCTGTGTTTTCTCACTTTGATTAAACTTATGGCCACCTCATGCGAAGAGTTGACTCATTGGAAAAGACTCTGATGCTGGGAGGGATTGGGGGCAGGAGGAGAGGGGGATGACCGAGGATAAGATGGCTGGATGGCATCACTGACTCGATGGACGTGAATCTGAGTGAACTCCGAAAATTGGTATTGGACAGGGAGGCCTGGCATCCTGCAGTTCATGGGGTTGCAAAGAGTTGGACACGACTGAGCGACTGAACTGAACTGATCCTTTGGCTAAAGTTTTCCTATATACAAAAGGCCATTGGAGGACCTAGGGGGAAGGCACATAGGGTCCTACTCCATTTCAACATCATTGGGGTTTCAGTGTTTTCACAGTTCAGTTTAGACTTAAGGTCTAAGAGGAATCATATACATTATGGCTAGTGGTGATTATAAATTTTAGAAAAGAATAAATATTTTTCTATTTCTGTAAGAAATTTAGAATTATAGCAGAAGAAAGGAATAAGGATTCTTTCTATTAGCCACATATACTTGCTGATATTTTGGCTGTTTCTTTCCCCTATAAATCTTTATACACATCTGCATACAACCACATTCTTTTCTATAAAACCAGACAGTTTTGAATCCTGAATCTTAGTTTTCTATGGTTTACATTGGGCATTAAATAGTCTTTGAAACATGGTACTGTAATTTGTGCACCCTTTCATTTTTGTTTAACACAGTTCATTTCTGATTATGATGTGATGTGTATCCACAGCCATGCTTCTGGTACACTGTTCCTTTATCTATATTCCCAGAACTAGGATAACTGGTGAGAGGCCACATTGTTTTCCATAGGGTTTGGAATTTGCCCCCTTAATAACTGTTTGTGTGCTTATTTCACTTTCAACTTTGAGTTCCTGAATTACATTTTTTTCTCAGTCTAAAGTTAAAAATAATATCAAGCAGTTTGAATTTATTTGACTTAGATGGAACTTTTTGTGTCTACTGACCATCAATTTTTGGCATTGCCTTCCTTTGGGATAGGAAAGAAAACTGACCTTTTCCAGTCTGGTGGCCACTGGTGAGTTTTCCAAATTTGCTGGCATATTGAGTGCAGCACTTTAACAGCATCATCTTTTAGGATTTGAAATAGCTGAACTGGAATTCCATCATCTCCACTGGCTTTGCTCTTAGTGATGCTTCCTAAGGCCCACTTGACTTCACATTCAAGGATGTCTGGTTCTAGGTGAGTGATCACACCATCATGATTATCTTGGTCATGAAGATCTTTTTTATACTGTTCTTCTGTGTATTCTTGCCACCTCTTCTTAATATTGTCTGCTTCTGTTAAGTCCATACCATTTCTGTCCTTTATTGTGCCCATCTTTGCATGAAATGTTCCCTTGGTATCTCTAATTTTCTTGGAGATCCCAATTTTCCCATTCTGTTGTTTTCTTCTGCTTCTTTGCATTGATCACTGAGGAAGGCTTTCTTATCTCTCCTTGATATGGGGAACTTGGCATTCAACAATTGTCCATCTAGTCAAAGCTATGGTTTTTCCAGTAGTCATGTATGGATGTGAGAATTGAATTATAAAGAAAGCTGAGTGCCGAAGAAATGATGCTTTTGAACTGTGATGTTAAAGACTCTTGAGAGTCCCTTGGACTGCAAGGAGATCCAACCAGTCCATCTTAAAGGAAATCAGTCCTGAATATTCATTGGAAAGACTGGTGCTGAAGCTGAAACTTCAATACTTTGGCCACCTGATGCGAAGAACTGACCCATTTGAAAAGACCTTGATGCTGGGAAAGACTGAAGGCAGAAGGAAAAGGGGATGACAGAGAATGAGAGGGTTGGATGGCAATACCGACTCAATGGACATGAGTTTGAGTTAACTCCAGGAGTTGGTGATGGACAGGGAGGCCTGGCGTGCTGCAGTCCATGGGGTCACAAAGAGTCATACTCGACTGAGCAACTGAACTGAACTTTCCATCTATTTGTTTTTGAATTGTCTGTTAATGGATTTTTTCCTATGAGGCATTTATAGTTTTTAAATAACTTGCAATAGTGTTTATAATACTTGGCCAGATTTTTATCTGTATTGTAATTTAGTTGAGGTTTTACATTATATATCATTAATTATATTGAGCCTCTTTTTCTCCTGTTGCTTTTGTAATATCTTTATTACAATCCTGGCATCATCTAAAATTCTATAAATGTTTTACTTTAGTTCTTTTACCCTTCCTTTTCTAACAACAAAGGCAGCTAGAATTTCACTTAGTATTCATTATAAGGTAGGCTCCATTTTTTTGCCCCCAAACTGTCCCCTTTCCTGTCATGGTTTATTGAATAATTATACTCCTCAGTTCTGAACCAAAGTGCCCCTCCTTTTTTTCCTAAGCAAGCAGCTTATGAACAGCTTCCTTTATCTAATTAATGTCCTGCACCTTTGCAGTCTTCCAGTAACATCCCCACATTTTCCCATATTCCTTAAATGACAGCTGTGTTGCAACTGCATGGAGCTCCTTCTGACTCGAGTCTATGACCAGGTCTCCCTCCCACTCTCTGTGTGACTCTCACTGTATATCCTGATACCCAGTTGTGACAAACTTGATGTGTATAAAAAGGATGATTTTTTTATTTAATTAATGGGGAAATTTTTCTTGAACATGTTTTGCTTCTGCCTTGGACACACAGCCTGGAGTAGTGTGTATTTGACAAGCCCCTTTCCTTCCCTGGTGGCTCAGATGGTAAAGAATCTCCTTGCAGTGTAGACAACCTGGGCTTAATCCCTGGGTCAGGAAGATCCCCCAGAGAAGGAAATGGAAGATGTAATTAAAAAGTGAATAGGGTACAGTTCCAAGTCTCTAGAAGCCCATAGTTTTAAGACCTGCAGACTCCAGTCAGGGCAGGCTATGTAAATTACGGGACGCAGTGCAAAATGGAAAAAGGAGGGCTCCTTGTTTAAAAATTATCTCAAGATGGTGAAAACAGGACACTAACCAAGTGGTTCAGTTTAATGAATGAGAGGTGGCTAGAGTATAACAGAAATATGAGTTACCTAGGATGAGGATTGACCTTAAGGTGGCTACAACTGAGCTGACCCAGTGGATAGCTCCCCTACATGGACCTTGGCTTTTTTAGACCAGAGAGCATTAAGGAGAATTACTTCCTCATTTTGACTTATCTGTAAGTTACCAAGCGTTTCCCCCACAGCACATCCTTATCACCTGCCTTTGGAGCTGTGGCACATGCTGCAGGGGGACATGGAGACACACTGTCCTCACGTTCCTTCAAGGACTTGTTGTTCAGCTGCTGGAAGTGCTGCCAGTGGGCAGTCTTCAGTCACCAGTTTTCTGAAGGCAGCCTCTATGCAATGTCCTGTCCAGTTAGAGGTATAAAGCCTGGCCAATGGGCATGTCAGGATAACCCTGAAGGGCCATCTTTACTCCAAAGCCCCCACAGGGTCAAGTAAGGTTGCCTGGCCAGTATTCCAGCTTGACTTTTTCCCTCTGTATCCTTATCCCATTTCGTCCCTCTTCATACATATCCCAACACTTAGCAGCTTCCACGTCTGCATCCCAGAGAACCAACCTGTGCGAGGTATCAAAAAACATTCCAGTACTTGGGGAGGATTTTTATTTGAACATTATTGTTTATATATATAACATTTTAAACTTGCCAAATAAAAGGGTGGAAACAAGTATTTGTGAATGTGGTTACCTTTGGTTTAAAACCCTCAATCTAAAGTTGTCTGACCAAAATGAAAGTTATATATTAATAATGAAAGAAAACTATCATGTTGAATCATATGAAAGTACCATTTTATAGGTTAAAAAAAGGCTGAATGTTAGCAGTTACATACACATAGTTCAATCTAACAGAAAAATTCCATTAGCATTTAAATTTAGAGAACTTTACACTTATTAATAATTCATGGATAAAATATATAATTAATCAAATTAGAAATCAGAAACTACATAATACTATGGTTATTGATCGGTGCCAAGTACCAAAACTTGTAGGTTGCAGCCAAAGTGGGACTTGGGGGGGGGGGGGAAGGCTCTATGTAATTATAAAAAGAAGTTAAAACTTAATGTTTCAATTTAAGAAATTAGAGGAAAAAATCTCAAATGTAGAGGGAAAGAAAGAATAATATGAACTAGAAAACAAAAACACCAGAGAGATTCAATCAAGCCAAAAAAATTGATTCTTTGAAAATAGGAAAAGTCATGTAAGACTACTCATAAAAAGAAAAGACTCAAAGAAAATTAAAAAGCATTAAACCACAATTATAGATGCTGCAGAAATTAAACATATAAGATATTGTGAATAACATTATGCTAATCAAGCTTAACATTCACAGAAACAGATTCACTCCTAGAGAAATGAAACTTAACCAAAATTGACTCTGTAGAAATAAACTGAATAGTCCTAAAATAATTACCAGAAATTAACCAGACATTGATGGTTACACAGCATACTGAATATGATTAGTGCCACTGCAATTGTATCTTTAAAAACAGTTGTGTGGCAAATTGTTATATATATTTTATGATAAAAAATGTAAAAAATCCTCAATCTAGAAGATAATTGATCACACATATTTTCTTATTTACCAAATCACCTAGAAGCTCTCATATTTTCAAAAAGTATATTTTCTCTTCCTTCTCTTTTAAAATAAATAATGTTGTCCTTTTTTTTCTGGAGGAAGGATGCCCTGCTCTCATATAATGTCACCTAGACCAATCTATATTTTTTGTTTTTCCCATTTTCTCTGTACTGTTTTAACCAGAGGTCTTTGAGTAGGATAATGGAGCCCAGTTCTGTTCAAAGAAGTGATGAGACCAAAAGGCAACTTCACATAGTCTTCAAGTAAATAGAATCCTGTCTAATATAATTGGACAGCAGTATATAATTTGAGGAGAAGCAAAAATCATCTGTGATGACTTCAGTTTGTACCTTAGAGAATGAGCTTTGGCTCTGGAGTCTCTCAAGGCACAAAACCTGGTAGACAGCTTTTACTGGTGGCCTGCATGTCTGATTTGGATAAGAAAAAAAAATAGTATTATATACAAATAAAAATCCTTTTGTAAGAGCTTGGAATCAAATTAAGATTTTGTATCTGTAAATATTTGTTGCTGGTATAAGGAAGATATAATACAGCTCATGCAGTGCGAAAGCTATTGGATAAATGCCTTCAGAATAGATGTGACCTTATGGTAGAACTGCAGTGCTGACTCCAAAATTAGTCTGAGGATTGTCCATTGAAAGCCTTTATAGTCAGCTGGTCACTGTGAGTGCTATCTGGCTATTTTCTTTTGAAGTGCACCTGAGGAGAAAAAAAGACAAAAACAACATGTTAAGAAGTTTTAAAGTCCTCCTCTCTAAGGCAGTGTATTTCTAGGCTTCCTCAGTGGTCTAGTGGTAAGAATTCACCTGCCAAAGCAAAGGGACACAGGTTCGATCCCTGGTCCAGGAAGATCCTGCACGCCATGAAACAACTGGGCTCATGCACCACAACTACTGAGGCTGTGTGCCGCAGCTACTGAAGCCTGAGCACCCTGGAACCTGTGCTCTACAAACAAGAGAAGCCACCGCAACGAGAACCCCGAGCACCCTGGAACCTGTGCTCTGCAACAAGAGAAGCTACCTCAATGAGAACCCCGAGCACCCTGAAGAAGCCCATAGTCCACACTTGCCACAACTAGAAACTGCATGCACACAGCAACAAAGACACAGTGCAGCCAAAAATAAGTAAACACAATTTTAAAAGTTAACAGTCTGAAAGCTCGTTCTCTTAAGAGGATTGACCGCATGCAGACATAATGTCAAGAAGATACTCAACTGGGATGGGAATCAGGATAAGTATTTCATTATATCTTTCCATAGCGGTGACCTGAGCCAGGGGCAGGCCTGAAATCCAACACTGATGTTCTGCCACGCTGTGAACCTGGGTGATGGTCCAGCCTTGGCTACCATGTGACAGAAGGAGCAGTGTTCTCAGACTCGACACAGAATGCAGTATCTAGGGCAGCCCTCGGCCTCCCCCAGTAATCGCCCCTCTGTGATCCTTGGACCAGGAGACCTTGGGTGAGCCCAATCTCCTCATCTATGATATGGATAAAAATGGACCATTGTGAAATTAAGTGAAATCACACATGTGAGAACAATGTACAATAAATTATAAAGAACAACACAAATGTGACTTACCATTAACATTGTTAGAGTAGGTGCAGGATTACTAGACCAGGAATACAAGATTTCTAGTTCTATGACCTATGTTTACTTCTGCATTTGTGTTACACTTGATTTAAAACATTCATTGAAATAAAAGATTTTTAATTTTGTTATCTGTTGCAAACTTAGCTTAACAGCAGTTATATATTAGTACATAGGGCCATCTTCCTTCTAAGGGGTCTTAGTTTTCTCACCTGTAAAATGAGGATGTTGAATCCTATTATCTTATATGGACCTATCTAAAATTCTGTGATCAATTTCCCATTACTCAATGTCTTGATAATATACAGTAGTAACAGTTTTTAAATGAAGACTTTGACACACAGGTGGGGACACTTTTCTTTGATGTGAAATACCTAAACTCAAAAGACCAAAAGGGTTTGAGAGATTCCTGGTTGTTCTGTGACTAGGTTATACATGGAATCACAAATGACTATCGAATGTTCAGAATTAAGGTTTGACTGGGAGACACACTAGAGTGGTTGAAAGCACTCTGATTTTCAGGCATAAAAATAAATATAGGGCTCCAAGTGCAGCTACTCTATATCTGCATACAGTATAAGTACTTTGAAAAGTTCTGAATACAGACTGTCATCCCTGAACCTAAATTTGAATGACTCTGTCAACTATCCATCCAGTTCTGTGACCCTGTGCAATTTCCTACCCTTTGAACAGTGGAAGGTACAGCTTTTCATTTCTTCATTTCTGAGGAGGAAGAATGAGATGAAACAGGGACAGATGGAACTTAGGCTATATTTTAGATAAACTTTTCACAAAGAAGTACTTATGTACTGGGACATGTTTTCTTTAAGCAATATTTTAAATATTACACAAGTGATTTTATTCTACATACAAGTTAAAATCTGGGAAATGCAGAAAAGTATAAAAAAGGAAATATTACCCATGATTTACTGTCCAGAGATAAAGTTTCAATGGGAAGCTTTATTCTACCCTGAGCCATGCATCTCAAGGGGCAAGAACACCAGTCCTTCCCTCCCTCCATCAACCCCACTCCCACCTTCTTCCAGAAAGCTACATGACATTGGCTAAGTCCCTTAACCAAACCTCAGCTACCACATTTGTAGGACCTGACCATTGTTAGGAAGATGCCACATGACCTGAATGTTATCCATTGAGAACGCTTTTCACACTCTGTACACTGCTTAGTACTTCACACACATCATCTCTGAGAAAGTGCTTTGTAAACCTTCAAGTACCATTCTGACTATGGAGTTAGGTATTGTGAGTTCTTGATTTGTCCTGATGACTATTTCATCTTCTAGTAGGTAGAGGAAGCATGGGGTGGGGGTGGGGGGTAACTGGACCTAAATCTAAACAATAGAGAGTTAGGGAGAAAGGGACAGTATCAGGTAGGTATTTTCTTTACAGATTAGAAAACAGACGAGACCCACACTTTTCCTTGGTAGATCTTCTTAGACCCAAAATATTCCAAAAATTTTTTCTTTAAACTCTAAAATTTACTGGATGTCCCTTGATAGCACTTGTATTACAAATGTACTGAGCACCAATCAGAATGAAATGTAAAGGTTCTGCAAGACGAGAGTATTCTGTGCTCCATGAGAATCAGAATCCAGCGTCCAAGCGTGTGGGAAGTCCAATCTGCCATCTCTCACTTATGCACTTGAGTGAGCACACATCGTGACCCCACCTCACCACTGCTGCATATTCTCAGCAGATCTGCCTTCCACCTGCCACATGTTATTAAGACCCAGTCATGAAGCTTAGTTTCTGGAAGATTTCAATTGAAAAGGGCACAGAGTGCTTGTTACCAGACCCCTAGTGTTAAGAGTGAACCCTGGAGATGAATTTAATTACAACTCTCTGCAGCAGGCTTACCTGTTTTGCTTTTTCAACGAGAGCAGCAGCCTCTTTCTCACCCAGTTGTAGTGCCATCTTGTAAAATAGACTGGTTTTTTTGTGCAGCAAAACATGTGGCTTATCATATTCTTCCAGTTTCCCTGAATCCAAGACCTGTTAATCAGCAGAAAAAAATAAAACCCATAGTATACAGTGTTTTGCAATAAAGTATTATAACTCAGACAATATTTTGTAAAGGGACCGGAGAAGAATAGAGAAAATTTATTTGGGTGGTAGACTTGGCTGGTGTTTTAATGGTTTGATTGCCTTGTTCTACTAGCCAGACAAAGGCCTAACCTGACCTTTTATTATAACATTATAGGAAAGAAAGAAAAATGAAACTTTTCAACAGTGTGAAATATTTTAAATTCTGCCAAGGGGATTTGGGGTGGTTATCATTAGTCTTTTAGCTTAAATTCTGAGCTTTGAAGGCTATTTATACAGATACAAGGAGTTGGGAAATTTCCTGGTTCAAGAAAACCAAACTCAATTTATCTAAAAAAGCAGGTTAATGTCAGACAAACCAGATGGCAGTGACCTGACAGCAAATTAATTGTCAAGTTGTTTTGATAGAATCTGAACAAGATTTGGGAAAAAAGTAAATGTCTCCAGAACTTCAAAGGGTTGTGAACTAAACAAGTGCTTGTAGTATCACTAAACAGAGGATGTTGCAACCATCAAACCACCACAACCCCAGGAGTTGGTGATGGACAGGGAGGCCTGGCATGCTGCAATTCATGAGGTCGCAAAGAGTTGGACACGACTGAGCTGAACTGAAGAGAGGCAGAATACCTTGTCTGAGAGGTTAAGATGCTCCTTCAGCTTAACTTTGTAGTTTATTACTCTCAGAGTGAAAGACTGGCAAAAGGAGAAGCTACATAGCAACATTAGCAGAATTGCACTGTACAGAAGAAATCTCTAGAAATTGAATTTTTTCTTTGAATAAGGCTAAAGAAGCAAGTAAGAGTTGAGCTTCAAATTCTAATGCTCACAGTCTACACATTACCCGGGTGGATACCCCAATCTGAACTGCAGAGGATTTGAATCTGATTTCACAAATTGTCTTTCTTTGCTCCTTTTTTCTTTCTTTCTTCAGGGGCCTGTCGTTTGGCCCTTTTGTGCACACTGATATTCCCCTAGCTGAAAATTAAAAGGGAGAGGAGGAGCTATTAACTCTGCCTTTCTATTTATTAGTGACTTTGTGTAATGATTTTACAGTAGAAAAGAGAGTCTGAAACCACTGGCATAAATGACATAGCTATAAAAATACTTCTGATGTTAGGTAGTACTTAGTTTTTCATTTAGGTCATATTTAGAGTGACTGTATCTTAAAATACACTAAAACTCTAAACAGGAAGCAGGTTTTTTCCATATCTAGGTATCACAGTTAATTCCATCCCAGGTCATCTAATGGGAAACATTGTCACATAAAGGCTATTTTCCAGTTAATTTTTTGATTACTCCTGTGAATCATTGCTAAGGATGGCTTTCTCAAAAGAGTTCAAGAATAATTGAATCTGTCACATCCACATAGTAATTTAAATGTTCTATAATATGCTGTGTCACTTTAGATGACCCAAATTGTGAAGTTTTACTTAAACATAGTACAATAAAACATAACTACTCTTCTTGATGTTGAAGAAGAAAAAATGCAGTTTTAAAGCATAGGTCTCTATCACCTGTGGTCAGTTAATCTAAGAAAGGGTAGACAAGGGCGGGGGTGGCAGGGAGGTTCAAGAGAAAAGGGACATATCTATACCTATGGCCAATTCATGTTGATGTATGGCAGAAATGAAACCAGTATTGTAAAGCAATTATCCTATTAAAATAAATATATATAGTTATATATATAACAGAGAAGACAGTCTCTTCAGAAAGTGGTGCTGGAAAAGCTGGACAGCTACATGAGAATCAATAAAATTGAAATTTTTCACACATCATATACAAATAAACTCAAAATGGTTTAAAGACCTAATATAAGACATGATACCATAAGACTCCTAGAAGAGAAATATGCAAGACATTCTCAGACATAAATTGTAGAAATGTTTTCTTAGATCAGTCTCTCAAGGCAAAATAAATAAAAGCAAAAATAAACAAATGAGACCTAATCAAACTTAGAAACTTTCGCACCACAACAGAAATTGTCAACAAAATGAAAAGGCAACCTACAGACTGGGAAAAAATATCTGCATATGATGCCATCGACAAGGGGTTAACAAAAGGGCAAGGGGTTAATATCTACAGACAATTCACACAACTCAATTTTCCTTTGAGGGATGATTTTCTTACTTTATAAAGCCATATCCTAACATTTATAAGCCAGCAGGGAAAGAACAATGAAAGAGAGGAGATGANTGCAAGACATTCTCAGACATAAATTGTAGAAATGTTTTCTTAGATCAGTCTCTCAAGGCAAAATAAATAAAAGCAAAAATAAACAAATGAGACCTAATTAAACTTAGAAACTTTCGCACCACAACAGAAATTGTCAACAAAATGAAAAGGCAACCTACAGACTGGGAAAAAATATCTGCAAATGATGCCATCGACAAGGTGTTAACAAAAGGGCAAGGGGTTAATATCTACAGACAATTCACACAACTCAATTTTCCTTTGCGGGATGATTTTCTTATTTTATAAAGCCATATCCTAACATTTATAAGCCAGCAGGGAAAGAACAAAGAAAGAGAGGAGATGAAAATGAGAGAGAAGAGGAATAGAAGGAGGAAGGAAGGAAGTAAAGCTAAGGAAGGAAATTACTAGATTATTAAATTACTAAGGAAGAAAGAACCAATCAAACCTGCAAGATACTAGATGGACATCCAGAAACCAAAACTTGGTGTCTGCTGTGTGTGCAGTCCAGATCTACTGTGTAAGAGACCTGCTGGTTGTTTATCTGCAGTATCTCAGCCCCCATCCACTTTTCTTTTTCTGCTCTCATCTGTGATGCAGTGGCTGGGTTTCAGCAAATCATGTTTCAGAGTACCCTTGGCCTGCTGGCCCTTTGTTAGGTTCTGCCAGTAGCCGGCACTCGAGGGAGACTGGAGGTAGGAGTTGGAGCAGTGGTCTACCTGGTTTCTGTAACTCCTGCAGCAGCATTGCCTCAAGCAGTGAGGTGTGACTCCAGCTCCCAACTCCTATTCGCACATGGAGAACCAGCCCCATCCAGCTCCCTCACAAATATGACCAGCACCTGGGCAGGGACCTCTCCTTGGAGGTCTGAGCACTGACTCTTCAGAGCTTCTCCTCTGAGTTCTTCGGTCTGGAGATCTCTCCTATGACATGATAGCTTCTTCCTAAAATTATTACCGCAGTGTTTCATTTTTCTAGCCCTTTGATTTCTATGTAGCAAATTTCCTGTATTAAATCCTTTCTGTTGAAATACTTTGTTTTTCTCATTAGGCCCTTTCTTCTCATGGACTCACCTCTGAGAGAAACAGCTGTGAAATCCTGCAACCTTAGCCAAAAACTTACCGGCAGTCTAAATGAAACACTAATTTTTTGATTAAGGGAAAACGAAAATGCTGAAGCAGTTGTGATTCATCCAAAATGATGGTGTTCTATCTCTCTGAAATATGAAGCCGTAACTTGGATTTGGCATATTTTCAGCGTTGGACATCTTTTAAAAATTGACAGTTTAATAAACTTTTAATTCATTATTGATACATCATTTGTTACCTGAATGTTACTGACCAGAGATATTTCAATATTCACTGACAAATCACCAGCCACAGTGTTAGTTTTTACAAAAATCCCCTGGTCAATAATGTGTTAACATAAAAATAAGAATTACTGGATATATTTTTTTCTATTTTTATTAAAAAATTTTTATTTTTACTTATTTTACTTTACAATACTGTATTGGTTTTGCCATACATTGACATGAGTCTACCATGGGTGTACATGAGTTCCCAATCCTGAACCTCCCTCCAACCTCCCATCCCATATCATCTCACTGGATCATCCCTGCACACCAGCCCCAAGCATCCTGTATCCTGTATTGAACATAGACTGGCGATCCATTTCTTATATGATAGTATACATGTGTCAGTGCCATTCTCTCAAATAATCCCACCCTCTCCCTCTTACTCAGAGGCCAAAAGTCCGTTCTATACATCTGTGTCTCTTTTGTTGTCTCACATACAGGGTCATCATTACTATCTTTCTAAATTCCATATATATGTGTCAGTATACTGTATTGGTGTTTTTCTTTCAGGCTTACTTCACTCTGTATAATCGGCTCCAGTTTCATCCACCTCATTAGAACTGATTCAAATGTATTCTTTTTGATGGCTGAGTAATACTCCATTGTATATATGTACCACAGCTTTCTTATCCATTCATCTGCTGATGGACATCTAGGTTGTTTCCATGTCCTGGCTATTATAAGCAGTGCTGTGATAAACATTGGGGTACATGTGTCTCTTTCAATTCTGATTTCTTCAGTGTGTATGCCCAGCAGTGGGATTGCTGGGTCATAAGGCAATTCTATTTGCATTTTTAAAGGAATCTCCACACTGTTTTTCATAGTGGCTGTACTAGTTTACATTCCCACCAACAGCGTAAGAGGGTTCCCTTTTCTCCACACCCTCTCCAGGATTTATTTGCTTGTAGACTTTTGGATCACAGCCATTCTGACTGGTGTGAGATGGTACCTCATTGTGGTCTTGATTTGCATTTCTCTGATAATGCGTGATGTTGAGCATCTTTTCATGTGTTTGTTAGCCATCCGTATGTCTTCTTTGGAGAAATGTCTATTTAGTTTGTTGGCCAATTTTTTGATTGGGTCATTTATATTTCTGGAATTGAGCTGTATAAGTTGTTTGTATATTTTTGAGATTAGTTGTTTGTCAGTTGCTTCATTTGCTATTATTTTCTCCCATCCCAAAGGCTGTCTTTTCACCTTGCTTATAGTTTCCTTTGTTGTGCAGAAGCTTTTAATTTTAATTAGATCTCATTTGTTTATTTTTGCTTTTATTTCCAGTATTCTGGGAGGTAGATCATAGAGGACCCTGCTGTGATTTATGTCGGAGAGTGTTTTGCCTATGTTGTCCTTTAGGAGTTTCATAGTTTCTGTTCTTATGTTTAGATCTTTAATCCATTTTGAGTTTATTTTTGTGTATAGTGGTAGAAAGTGATCTAGTTTCATTCTTTTACAAGTGGTTGGCCAGTTTTCACAGCACCACTTGGTAAAGAGATTGTCTTTACTCCATTGTATATTCTTGCCTCCTTTGTCGAAGATAAGGTGTCCATAGGTGTGTGGATTTATCCCTGGGCTTTCTGTTTTGTTCTATTGGTCTATATTTCTGTCTTTGTACCAGTACCATACTGTCTTGATGACTGTGGCTTTGTAGTAGAGCCTGAAGTCAGGCACCTTGATTCCTCCAGTTCCATTCTTCTTTCTCAAGATTGCTTTGGCTATTCGAGTTTTTTCTTGTATTTCCATACAAATTGTGAAATTACTTGTTCTAGCTCTGTGAAAAAATACCACTGGTAGCTTGATAGGGATTGCATTGAATCTGCAGATTGCTTTGGGTAGTATACTCATTTTCACTATATTGATTCTTCCGATCCATGAACATGGTATATTTCAACATCTATTAGTGTCCTCTTTGATTTCTTTCACCAGTGTTTTATAGTTTTCTATATATATAGGTCTTTAGTTTCTTTAGGTAGATAAATTCCTAAGTATTTTATTCTTTTCATTGCAATGGTGAATGGAATTGTTTCCTTAATTTCTTTTTCTGCTTTCTTATTATTAGTGTATAGGAAAACAAGGGATTTCTGTGTGTTGATTTTATATCCTGCAACTTTACTATATTCATTGATAAGCTCTAATAATTTTCTGGTGGAGTCTTTAGGGTTTTCTATGTAGAAGATCATGTCATCTGCAAACAGTGAGAGTTTTTACTTCTTCTTTTCCAATTTTGATTCCTTTTATTTCTTTTTCTGCTCTGATTGCTGTGGCCAAAACTTTCAGATCTATCTTGAATAGTAGTGGTGAAAGTGGGCACCCTTGTCTTGTTCCTGACTTTGGGGGAAATGCTTTCAATTTTTCACCATTGAGGACAATGTTTGCATATATAGCTTTTATTATGTTGAGGTATGTTCCTTCTATTCCTGCTTTCTGGAGAGTTTTTAAATGGATGTTGAATTTTGTCAAAGGCCTTCTCTGCATTTATTGAGATAATCATATGGCCTTTATTTTTCAATTTGCTAATGTGGTGAATTACATGAAGAGACCAGCAAACAGAAGATATATTATTTAATAGCACATTATGAAAGTATAGTTAAGTACTTGAGTTACTGTCAGGAATGAGAGGAGAAACCGAGAAAATTAAATTACCAGAGGATCCTGTCAAATTTTGCAAGGAAGGGTAAGTTGAAGGACTGAGCATAAATGGAAACACCTGAGACTCTGCAGGTGAGGGGTCTTACCATTATTCTGTTGCTGTCAACAACGCTGCTCAATCTGTTTGTGATGGTTAGCACAGTGCACTGAATAAATGTCCCATGCATTATTTTTCGTATTAACTCATCAGTTCTAGAATTAAAGAAGTGAATTTCATTCAGTACTCACTGAAAAAGTTGACTTGAGACTTTAAAATATTATATGATATTTTTATAATGTTTTTAAAATGGACACTTTAAGGCGTAATCTTGTTCCTAAAAACATAAGTATAAAAGGTCTTAGAAATTTATTATTTTTCATAAAACAATGGGAAATAGTCTTCCCTCAAAATCACTTGAAAGTATCAGGAGCTGAATTTAGGAATCTAGCTCTCTTAGGATGCCTCAAAATAACATTAACACCATATAACATGTCTTGGTTTCTTCTTTTGTTTCCTTGAATTAATATTAACAAGAGATACCTTTGAGGCAATGAGAGTTCTTAGAAATTTTTCTTAGCATCGCTAAAAGATTTCCATTTACCACACTTAAATCTTGGATACCAGGTTTTATAGATCTCAGCTCATTACCTTGGATCCACATTTGATGTGGCTTCATCCATAATCAATATCTTATTTTTTCTGAGAAGAGCCCTGGCAAGGCACAACAGTTGTCTCTGTCCAACACTCAAGTTTGACCCTGATTCTGCTAATTCAGTATCCATTTTGCCAGGAAGACCTTGGATGGTTTCTTTAAGTTGTACCTGTGGATACAGAAAGAACGTTTTCCTAAACAAACTGCTGCTGAATAGATAAGCCTCCTGGGCTTCCCTTGTGGCTCAGCTGGTAAAGAACCCACCTGCAATGTGGGAGACCTGGGTATGGCCCCTGGTTGGGAAGATCTCCTGGAGAAGGGAAAGGCTACCCACTCCAGTATTCTGACCTGGAGAAATCTGTGGACTGTATAGTCCATGGGGTCTCAAAGAGTCAGACATGACTAAGCAACTTCCACTTTCACTTAGACATTAGGGCTTTGAAGTCCTCACAACTTATGTGCAGGTACAGCCAGGTAATGGAGAGAGCTATTACCAATTAGTGTTCACTGAGAAAGATGCTAGAGTCTAGTCAGGACAGAAAGATTTAAGTGTCCCCAACATGTCGTGGAACCTTCTTACTTCTCAAAAAGAAAGGCTGGTGTGAATTTCACACCTGGGCTGGAAGGAGACAGGGAAATGCAATCAACAGATGAGGAAGAGGTTTTACTAGAGCAGGACTAGCAATAAATGAAGTCAAGGGAGAGCCCATTCACTTTAATACAAAGCCCAGGAAATGGACATATGAGCTGTCCCACAGCAAGGGCTGAACCATGTGATTCCTAATGCACACACTGCTGATGCTCAGATTTCTATATCTTGGTTTCCTGTGTGATGAGACATACTTTCATCCTAACAGAGACACTATAGATGTTGAACATTTAACTGCATGCTCCCAGTTTGGACATAACAGACTATATTCTTAATTTCATATATCCTAGTATCTAAGCTGTTTTGCTCTTTTAGCAGAAGCAACACATCAATGATTCATTTCCAGAGCATTATCTACTGTACTCTTTTAGCCTTTGCGTGATAAAGTGCTCACTCATGTGATAAAGTCACTACTCATGTTATGTCTGTAGAGCTGCCCTTGCTTTTTAGGTGCCCTAATTGGCACTAATTTCTGATAAGCTTTCTTCAGTTGACCATCAGCTGGCTATTATTCAGCATATAAAAAATGTATTTTTGGCATATTCTGAAAAATAACCAAGATGAATTGGACTCCATTCTTAAGACTGTCTTCTTTTTGAATGTCCATATCTGCCAAGAGTGAAGGGGGGCATAGGTTAAGAGAATTTTTTTCTTTTAATGGAAGTTCTTAAAGAAGAAAACATATTGGTGCCCTCCCACTCATTTGCAGGTCAACTCTATGAGTTTGGTTTCACAGGTTTCATTTAGAATCATTTAAAAACCAATGACTTGGGTTTTTAGTTCACTTGAAAATTGACCTCACTGCTTTAGTGAGAACTCTAAGAGTAAGGAATCATCACATCATTCTGTTTCTCTAGAAATTATTTCTTTATGACATTTGTATGTTTTTCAATGAAAAATATGGTAGGTTTTCTTTTTATTTATTTTAAATTTTAATTTTACTTTATTCTATGCAGCCACAGGTGTACACGAGCTCCCAATCCTATAAAGAAACAATTCCTAGAGAAACAAAGTGATGGAATGATTTCTTGCTCTAAGACATATCAACAAATAACAGGGTCAATTCCAGAAGCAATATATGGAAACTAATCGCTTCACTTTGTGAAATGAACTCATGTTTATTTCTTTTCACAGAAAGCTCCAAATGTAGTTTAATTAAAGGTAGATCTTAGTGTTGTCTACCACTTCCACCACCTCAACATTTTCAGAATTGTGAGGCTACTAAATTTTGCCTGGTACAGATGAATTAAGTTTGGGCCAAGTACTAAGGTAGCTTTTGACAGGATTTTTCTCCCAATTAACGTTTCCTCTCTGTCCATGGGAAAATGTGTTCTAAAATTCTGAAGTAATTTTAGTACCTGAGAACCTGTGAAGACAGATCTTGATCTGGGGAACAAATAGAAAAATAATTTTCCAGTACTTCCAGTTTTTTTTTTTTTTTTTAAGATACCATGCTATCACCATTAAATATACCCTGTGGTTTCAAGATCAGTGGATCATCCTATCTTTATCTTTGATCGTTAAGTATACTCCTCACTTCTTCTCTTGTAGAATTTCACTGTAGAAAGACTCACAAATTTAAATGAAATCAGGAGTCCACAACTTATCAAGTAGAAGGTGAAGCAGTCAGCCTANACAGATGAATTAAGTTTGGGCCAAGTACTAAGGTAGCTTTTGACAGGATTTTTCTCCCAATTAACGTTTCCTCTCTGTCCATAGGAAAATGTGTTCTAAAATTCTGGAGTAATTTTAGTACCTGAGAACCTGTGAAGACAGATCTTGATCTGGGGAACAAATAGAAAAATAATTTGCCAGTACTTCCAGTTTCTTTTTTTTTTTTTTAAGATACCATGCTATCACCATTAAATATACCCTGTGGTTTCAAGATCAGTGGGTCATCCTATCTTTATCTTTGATCGTTAAGTATACTCCTCACTTCTTCTCTTGTAGAATTTCACTGTAGAAAGACTCACAAATTTAAATGAAATCAGGAGTCCACAACTTATCAAGTAGAAGGTGAAGCAGTCAGCCTAGTTTAGGAAAATAAAATCCCCATGTTGTTGGAAAGCAGGGTGGGTATGTAAAGACTGGGTGCTGAAATCCTTCAGAAATCAGAATTACTGGCAGAGAATCATCAGGCCTCCGATTCTGCTTGCTCACAGTCAAAGCTCATCTGTATATTACAGATTTCAGAGCTATCCTTGGAAGAATGACACTAAATGACAAACGCATCGATTCAAAACAGCATGAACAACTGGTCGTTTGGATTTGTGTAAAAAAATAATGTATTTTTTAAAGAAATAAGCCACACTTCTCTAAAATGAAGAGGTCAATCAAATGTTTAATACCTATTTATCAAGGGTTACCTTTTAAAAGCAAAAGATTAAGCTAGGTCCTATGAAAAACTGGAAAGTCTGACTGTATTTTAGAAGTCTAAATACATTTACTGCCATCAATTTGCAAAACTAGGGCCAATACACAAAATAATTTATATCAAAGTATACAAACCAACAGCAAACTAACAAGTCAAAATCCTTTGCATGCAAGGGTGAGGAAATTCACAGAAGTGGGTCAAAAGGACATATAATACAAATAACAGAAACTTTTCTAGAAATGAACATATCCATTAAAAAACTTAGCAAATCTCCAGGGTCTCTTACCTACATTCATGCTGTAGCATTAAAAGAACCTGATTGTCAATAAGTAACTATCACATTCCAATTATATAATTTACCTTTATAGATACTTTCTCTGAAACTTCATAGCATTTTATTAGAATGATCTCATTTATCTTTCAGTTAATAATGAAAAACTACTTAGTTGCATCCACTTAGTTGATATTCCTTAAGACCAGAGGGGTAAAGTGAACATTGCAAGGTAATTAAGGTAAATAATTCACTTGGTCACTTAGTAGAATTTGAACCCATAATTATAAATTCTAGTTTAGTGTTCTATTTTAAGACAAGAAAATGTATCTAGTTGCTTTGGGTATTACGGGAAAAGCTAAAATAAAAGCATATGGCATTATCTTGTTGCTTTCCATCACTATTATATACATATTTTAATTTACTCATGTACCCATCTCATCCGTGTTCTCTTAGCAGGTAAACAAAGTCAGTTAAACCAATAAACTCTTCTTAATTACCTGAAAGTGGAAGTTCCTCAGTTGAGTAAGACTCTTTGTGATCCTATGGACTGTACAGTGCATGAAATTCTCCAGGCCAAAATACTGGAGTGGGTAGCCTTTCCCTTCTCCAGAGAATCTTCCCAACTCTGCACTACTATAAATGTACATAATCATATACTGATGCTAACAAGTTAATTTTGTTACAAAAATTACCTCTTCTAAGGCATTCCATAGATCCTCCTCCTTATGCTCATTAAAGGGATCCAGATTTTCCTTCATTGTTCCAATGAATAAAACTGGTTCCTAAATATCTCAAAACAGGAAATGTTATTACTGTAACATCTTTCATCTTGTTTGTATGCTTATAGAACAGAATTAAAGTGCCAAAAAAATCCCCTCACAATTCACTATAATCATTAATAATAAGGCTGTAAATGCTTGTTTATAAAATAGCATCTCTAAATTAACCTCCCACTGTAGAAAGTATGCTCCAAAATATCTCTGGACCATTGGACCCTAACAAAAGAAAATGTCGAAAAGTGTCACCTTAAGAAGAAGAGAAAGGAAGATTTGATTTTTCAAAAATGCCTTCCTGGTAATGTCTTGCTATTCAGTCGCTCAGTCATGTCTGACTCTTTGTGACCCATAGACTGCTTCCTACCAATTATCTGCTTCCCCCCAAAATGAGGATATACTTATTGGAGGAACTTTACATCAAGAAAACTAGATAAACTCATTGTCAATCCTGGTATGATGCTAGGAAATACCAATAGCTTGTGCCTCAAAGCAAACCCATTAAATTTCCACACATTGGCACTGAAGAATGAGCTAGGATATTTTCTCCATCAGTAAAACAGCCTTCTGGGATAAGGACTCTCTCCACAGGTGTGAATGGAACATCGGCACACATAACAAAGAGAATGTCAGCTCCTGGGGTCTGCAGTTCACCTGTCCATGGAGAGATCTCCTCTGATTCTGCACCAGCTGGTTCCCACATTCTCTCACGTGTGTGTCAGGATGACCTGCCTCACAGAACTTCATTACTAACTGCAAGGCCAGGAGGACCTGACACCACTGTGACCTGTGTCATAATAACATTATTAAAATAATGTTATGAATGTTAAATTAATGAATACCTCTTCCTATTCACCTGCTTTGGGAGGAACCACTAGGTAATTACTGTGGAAATATATGCCTCTCTGGGTTTCATGAGAAAATCTTGTACATAAGCCCATATAGGCCATTTGCATTTTCCTCTGGAAGGCTCAGTAAGCCAGGTCACAAGAATATGGGCAGCAGAGAAGAGCCCAACAGGCTCCTTTCAGTGAAGGAGGCAGAAAAAGGGGAGGCACACGTGTGGGAACAAGAAGAGACCTGACACTTCCACAAGTGCCTGGAACTGCTTGGAATCACCAGCCTCAAAATCCCACCTGGGCTTGGGGCTGGACTTTCCTCCTCACTTCGCAAAAGCCTGAGAAGAAAGATGAAGAAGACAGACATTTCTTTTCCCTAGTTATGAAGAAGAATGACATTCAGTGAGCCTCCCTCTCTCTCCCTATTGTCTTGGTTTCAAGTCTGGTGAGAGAGAAATAGATGCAGAATTATATCCCACCAAAAAAGATGTATCCCTGAGCAAAATCCAAAATTAAAAAGACATTATAGAGGGCGCTTCATTTGCCCAAAGTTGATTAAGTGGCTGATATACTTCCAAAGCACTGAAAATCTCTGGTCACATCACATTTCAACATGATTATTGAATAGCACTGAAAAATATGAGGCACAAATTTAAGGTCTCCCTTAAAAGTCTCTAATTTAGAATCTAATTTAGAACCAAAAACTGAACCACCATGTAAGCAACGGTAAGAGTGCCTGGTCAACAGGATAATCATCATTCTACATTAGATGTTTATAAAAAGCTGTTTCTTGTCACTATTACCTCTAAGAGCCTAACATGCAGGTGATTTCCCTTCCTTTTAGCTATTCCCATTCGGTTTACAAAATCATGTAGATGTGGTCAGGCAAGGGGCAGAAGGCTGGTTCCCAATATTCCATCCCCCTACCCCAAGGGCAGGATTCTGCTTTGGGGTCCAAGATGAGAGATTCTTCAAGGACTGGTTTTTGAGGAGCTGAAGGGCCCAAATGAGGCCAGGTTAAGGAATCAGTTTTGAATCCAGCTGGGAGACGTGAGATGGGGCTCTGCATTCAGCAACGACAAGAACATTTCTTTCCTAGTCATAGCTTATAATGGCCTGAACACTTTTACCCCTCATGTTCCTCTTAGAGCAAATTTACGTCTACTAAGAGGTCTAATTTCCCTGGTGGCTCAGAGGTTAAAGCGTCTGCCTCCAATGCGGGAGACCAGGGTTCGATCTCTGGGTGGGGAAGATCCCCTGGAGAAGGAAATGGCAATCCACTCCAGTATTCTTGCCTGGAGAATCCCATGGGTGGAGAAGCCTAGTAGGTTACAGTCCACGGGGTCATAAAGAGTTGGACACGACTGAGTGACTTCACCTCACCTCACCAAGAGGTCTAAGCTTTGAATTATCCACCTGGTTTTTCAAGGTACACTCTGTAGAGGTATTACCTGAGCTAATCTGTCAGTCTAAAAAGACATATGGGGCAATTATGTGTGTTTATTTAGCAGTATGAGATGGAATAACATAGTTTAATAAAGCAAGAGCATTTCTCTTTGCTATGATATGCCAAATATATATTTCAAAATCAGTAAAATTTCAGTAAAAAGCTGAATGAAAACAATGATTCTTTAGGCAGCAATTATATAGGAAAAAAAGAAGGTAAAGATATCTAAATTGAAAGAGAAGAAGTAAAATTGTCACAGTACACAGATGACATGATACTATATATACAGAAAACCCTGAAGACCATTACAAAAATTACTAAAACTGATAAATGAATTCTACAAAGTAGCAGGACACAAGATTAACATACAGATACTTGTTACATTTCTTCACAGTAACAGTAAAATAAAGGAATGTAATTTTTTTTAGATCCCTTTTAAAATAACATCAAAAAAAATTAAAATACTTAGGAAGAAACCTGATCAAGGAGGTGACAGATTTACATGCTGACAACTAGAAAATATTATAAAAGGAAACTGAAGATGATTCAAAGAAATGGAAATATATCCAATATTCAAAGAATATGGAATTATTTAAAGAAATGGAAATGATTCAAAGAAATGGAAATATATCCAATATTAAATGCTCTTTAATTATAAGAATTAATATTTCTAAAATGACTATTACCCAAAGCAATCCACAGATTTAAGACAATTGTTAATCAAATTACCCACAACATTTTCCACAGAACTAGAACAAATACTCCTAAAATATATATGCAACCATAAAGACCCACAATTGCCAAAGAAATCCTGAGGAAAATGAACAAAGCAGGAGGCATAACCTTCCAGACTTAAGATGATACAGCTACAGTTATNGAAGAAACCTGATCAAGGAGGTGACAGATTTACATGCTGACAACTAGAAAATATTATAAAAGGAAACTGAAGATGATTCAAAGAAATGGAAATATATCCAATATTCAAAGAATATGGAATTATGAAATGGAAATGATTCAAAGAAATGGAAATATATCCAATATTAAATGCTCTTTAATTATAAGAATTAATATTTCTAAAATGACTATTACCCAAAGCAATCCACAGATTTAAGACAATTGTTAATCAAATTACCCACGACATTTTCCACAGAACTAGAACAAATACTCCTAAAATATATATGCAACCATAAAGACCCACAATTGCCAAAGAAATCCTGAGGAAAATGAACAAAGCAGGAGGCATAACCTTCCAGACTTAAGATGATACAGCTACAGTTATCAAAATGGCATGATATTGGCATGAAAACAGACAATGTATAAATGGAACAGAAGAGAGACCCCAGAAATAAACCCACACACCTACCACCAACAGTCAATTAATCTTCAACAAAGGAGGCAAGACTATACAATGGGGAAAAGACAGCCTCTTCAGCAAGTGGTGTTGGGAATGTTGGACAGCCACACGTAAACCAGTGTAGTTTGAACAAAAACCCTTAGACCATATGCAAAAATAAATTCAAAATGGCCTAAAGACTGAAACAAGATATGACACCATACAAGCAAAACGTTCTCTGACATAAATCGTATCAATGTTTTCTTAGGCCAGTCTCCCAAGGCAACAGAAATAAAAGCAGCAATAAATAGGACTAATTAATGTGACAAGCTTTTGTACACCAAAGAAAACCATAAAACAAAAAGACAACCTGTAGAATGGGAGAAAATATTTGCAAATGATGAGACCAACTAGGCTTAATTTACAAAATATATAGACAGTTCATAAAACCCAACAACAAAAAACCAAACAACCCAATCATAACTGGGGCAGAAGACCCAAACAGACATTTTTCCATAGAAGATATATACAGATGACCAACAGACACATGAAAAGATGCTCAATCTTGCTAATTATTAGAGAAATGCAAAACAAAACTACAAAGAGGCATCACTTCATGAGGATCAGAATGGCTGTCACTGAACAGTCTACAAATAACAAATGTGGAAGACAGTGTGGAGAAAAGAAAAACTTCCTATACTGTTGGTGGGAATGTATTAAGAAGTTGATGCAGCCATTATGAAAAACAGTATGGAAGTTTCAATCCCACTTCTGGTTATATATTGTGTGTGTGTGTTAGTCACTCAGTCATGTCTGACTCTTTGCAATCCCACGGACTGTAGCCTATCAGGATCCTCCATCCATGGAACTCTCCAGGCAAGAAAACTGGAGTTGGTTGCCATGCCCTTCTCCAGAGGCAAACTATTACTCAAAAAGACATGGAAACAACCTAAAGTCCGTTGACAGGTGAATGGATATAGAAGAGATGGTGCATATATACAATGGAATACTACTCAGCCATAAAAAAGAAGGAAATGCCATTTGCAGCAACGTTGATGGACCCAGAGATTGTCATCCTAAGTAAAATAAGTCAGATAGAGGAAGAGAAATACCACATGATATCACTTATATGTGGAATATAAATATGACATATTTACATGTGCATATAATCCAGTCTCCAAAATACTTAGTGAAATTTGTACTCGTTTAAGAAACAGAACAACAACAAAAAAATAGAATCAGAGGCCAGGAAGAGACGATCAATTCAATGCTCCACCATCACAGCAACCACATACTGGGTCTACATGAAGCATCTACATGCGCTGACCTATGTATATAGTCCTCAAAGCAGCCCGAGGATTTGTTCCTGTTAGCTGTCTTGCAAGGGAGAGAAAACTGAGGAGCACAGAGATGGAATTCTGTGCCCTGTGTTCTTTCTCACTATGTTGTACTGGATCCCTGGTTAATCATTTATTAAGGGTTAAGTTCTGAGTTTCCCCACAGCATCAACACCCTATAATTCTCAAAGCTCCACTCAAAGACAATCACCTCTGAAAAAAGATAGCTTTATTTTCTACAGCAAAATTCCACCTGTAAGATACTTAAAATTCATGTTTCCTTACAGGAACCTCTCAAGTGTTAAACATTTATCATTTTGTTATTAGCATTCTGTGGTTATCAGTGGGTAAAACTGTGGCATCTGAGGAAGTGTGAGTGCAGAAATCTGCCTGGGTAAGTTACTAAATCATAGGCTCATAAAACAGATGAAAGAACAAAAAACCAAAATATCTGTTGAAAATACCTACTGCTATGATCTATTGGGGGAAAAGGGATCAAACCCTTGATGCAATTTGAAAAAAAAATCAACATAAAAGCAATTGAACTAAGGTGCTTTATAAAAAGAATACATGAGAATGTTCTGACGTGCATACCTGAGGTGCAACTGATATTTTCTTCCTTAAATCGTGAAGTCCCATACTGGTTGTCAAATTTTTATCAATTGAAATTGTACCTTGGAAGTCAGAGAATCTGAAAAGTGCAGCAACGAGGGAACTTTTTCCAGCTCCTGTTTTTCCCACGATGCAAATCTGTAGAGAGATCCAAGAGGGATCAAGAATTAACAATATGCAGCCAACCTAGCAGAAACCCTGGATATTGATGTTGAATTTTACAAATTCTGTATAGAGTAGTCTATAAGTTTGTTAAGCATGGCCCTGTTGATCCTGGAGGGATTAAGAATTAACAATATGTTTCAATGCCATTCTCCCATGGGTGGGGAGGGAGGAAGGAGGGAGGTTCAGGATGGGGAACACGTGTGGTGTATACATCTTGATGTATGGCAAAATCAATGCAATGTTGTAAAGTAATTAACCTCCAATTAAAATAAATAAATTTATTTTAAAAAGAATTAACAATATGCAGCCAACCTAGGAGAAACCCTGGATATTGATGATGAATTTTAAAAGTTCTATATAGAGTAGTCTATAAGTTTGTTAAGCATGGCCCAGTTGACATTACGGACCAAGTGATTCATTGTTGGGGGGTCAGGAGGCCTGTCCTGTGCATTGAAGGTAGTTTAGCAGCAGCCGTGGACTCTATCCACTTGAAACCAGACACAACCTCCAAACTGTGACAACTAAAAACTGCAGATATTCACAAATGTCCCTGGTTGAGACTCCCTGGTCCTCAAAAGAGTTAAAAAACACACACAGAATCACTATACTGGCAGTGGAAAAGCCAGCAGTCTCCTAAGTGGTCCATAAGAAGTTCACTTTTAAATTAACTTGATTCCTACTCTCTAGGTTTTTTGACCTTGAGAACTACATGGATAATTTTAGAGATGTCAACAAATCAAGTCAGAAGTGTTATACACAAACAAGGACTTATTTTCTCAGGGATCAACAAAAACAACATTTACTCTTTATAAGGGGCCTTTCATTGGAAGAGTTCAAAAGGCATTTTATAAACAACTTAATACAACTGTTTATTGGAAAGATACATGCAAGCTTCACTCTAGTTATTAAAACCCAAGTAGAGAGAAATTAAGTGCATTAAGAATAAAATTAAGGTCAATATAATGCAGGTAAAATGCTGGTTAGGAATAAAAATATACTGTAAAAACTGGCTTTCAGATGTATTCATATAAACATGTCAGTTCAGTCAGTCAGTCAGTTCAGTCACTCAGTCATGTCCAACTCTTTGTGACCCCATGAATCGCAGCATGCCAGGCCTCCCTGTTCATCACCATCTCTCAGAGTTCACTCAGACTCACGTCCATCGAGTCCGTGANCCGGGGGGGGGGGGGGGGGGTCTTTTCTCCCCCGGCCTCCACACTGCTGCCAGCATCCAGCAGGGCGCCAGAGACCTGGTCTCTACTTGCGGGAGAGACCCTCTGCAGTGAGCCAATTCTGGGATCCGGGGGGCGGGCAGGTCCTGACCAGCCAGCCCTGAGCAGCCCAGCCACCGTCCGGAGTCCAGCCGGCTCTTAATCCTCCCCAGTGAGAGCCTGGATCTCCCGCGAGCTGGGTTTTCCGGGCGCTGTTGCGGAATCCGGGAGCGGAGCCGCGAGGCGGATCCCGGCCGCCAGGGGCCGCTGCGCCCCCCGCGCCTCTGCGGCGCTGCGCCGGCGCAGTACCCGGAACCGTGGCGCGTGGCTTCCGCATCCGGGCGGATGGTGTTCGGCGACGTACAGGTCCCCCATCAGTTCAGTTCAGTACAGTCGCTCAGTCGTGTCTGACACTTTGCGACCCCATGAATCGCAGCACGCCAGGCCTCCCTGTCCATCACCGACTCCCGGAGTTCACTCAGACTCACGTCCATCCAGTCTCTGATGCCATCCAGCCATCTCATCCTNCCGCGAGCTGGGTTTTCCGGGCGCTGTTGCGGAATCCGGGAGCGGAGCCGCGAGGCGGATCCCGGCCGCCAGGGGCCGCTGCGCCCCCCGCGCCTCTGCGGCGCTGCGCCGGCGCAGTACCCGGAACCGTGGCGCGTGGCTTCCGCATCCGGGCGGATGGTGTTCGGCGACGTACAGGTCCCCCATCAGTTCAGTTCAGTACAGTCGCTCAGTCGTGTCTGACACTTTGCGACCCCATGAATCGCAGCACGCCAGGCCTCCCTGTCCATCACCGACTCCCGGAGTTCACTCAGACTCACGTCCATCCAGTCTCTGATGCCATCCAGCCATCTCATCCTCTGTCGTCCCCTTCTCCTCCTGCCCCCAATCCCTCCCAGCAGCAGAGTCTTTTCCAATGAGTCAACTCTTCGCATGAGGTGCCAAAGTACTGGAGTTTCAGCTTTAGCATCATTCCTTCCCAAGACATCCCTGTGTTGATCTCCTTCAGAATGGACTGGTTGGATCTCCTTGCAGTCCAAGGGATTCTCAAGACTCTTCTCCAACACCACAGTTCAAAAGCATCAATTCTTCGGCGCTCAGCCTTCTTCACAGTCCAACTCTCACATCCATATTTGACCACAGGAGAAACCATAGCCTTGACTAGACGGACCATAGTCAGCAAAGTAATGTCTCTGCTTTTGAATATGCTATCTACGTTGGTTATAACTTTTCTTCCAAGGAGTAAGCGGCTTTTAACTTCATGGCTGCAATCACCATCTGCAGTGTCTTGGGTGCCCCCCAAAATAAAAGTCTGACACTGTTCCCACTGTTTCCCCATCTATTTGCCATGAAGTGATGGGACCAGATGCCATGATCTTGGTTTTCTGAATGTTGAGCGTTAAGACAACTTTTTCACTCTCCTCTTTCACTTTCATCAAGAGGCTTTTTAGTTCCTCTTCATCAGCCGGTTCCAACTGCTAGGTGGTAGGTGGGTGGGCGCGGGTGGGCCTGGGGTCANTATCTGAGGTTATTGATATTTCTCCCAGCAATCTTGATTCCAGCTTGTGTTTCTTCCAGTCTAGCGTTTCTCATGATGTACTCTGCATAGAAGTTAAAAAAGCAGGGTGACAATATACAGCCTTGACGTACTCCTTTTCCTATTTGGAACCAGTCTGTTGTTCCATGTCCAGTTCAAACTGTTGCTTCCTGGCCTACATACAGACTTCTCAAGAGGCATGTCAGGTGGTCTGGTATTCCCATCTTTTGAAGAACTGTCCACTGTTTATTGTGATCCACACAGTCAAAGGCTTTGTCATAGTCAATAAGGCAAAATAGATGTTTTTCTGAAACTCTCTTGCTTTTTCTATGATCCAGCAGATGTTGGCAATTTGATTTCTGTTTCCTCTGCCTTTTCTAAAACCAGCTTGAACATCAGGAAGTTCACGGTTCATGTATTGCTGAAGTCTGGCTTGGAGAATTTTGAGCATCACTTTACTAGCATGGAGCAGCATGAAAAGGCAAAGTGATAGGATACTGAAAGAGGAACTCCTCAGGTCAGTAGGTGCCCAATATGCTACTGGAAATCAGTGGAGAAATAACTCCAGAAAGAATGAAGGGATGGAGCCAAAGCAAAAACAATACCCAGTTGTGCATGTGACTGGTGATAGAAGCAAGATCTGATGCTGTAAAGAGCAATATTGCAGAGGAACCTGGAATGTCAGGTCCATGAATCAAGGCAAATTGGAAGTGGTCAAACAAGAGATGGCAAGGGTGAACATTGACATTCTAGGAATCAGTGAACTAAAATGGACTGGAATGGGTGAATTTAACTCAGATGACCATTATATCTACTACTGNCAGTAGGTGCCCAATATGCTACTGGAAATCAGTGGAGAAATAACTCCAGAAAGAATGAAGGGATGGAGCCAAAGCAAAAACAATACCCAGTTGTGCATGTGACTGGTGATAGAAGCAAGATCTGATGCTGAAAAGAGCAATATTGCAGAGGAACCTGGAATGTCAGGTCCATGAATCAAGGCAAATTGGAAGTGGTCAAACAAGAGATGGCAAGGGTGAACATTGACATTCTAGGAATCAGTGAACTAAAATGGACTGGAATGGGTGAATTTAACTCAGATGACCATTATATCTACTACTGCAGGCAGGAATCCCTCAGAAGAAATGGAGTAGCCATCATGGGCAACAAGAGTCTGAAATGCAGTACTTGGATGCAATCTCAAAAACGACAGAACGATCTCTGTTTGTTTCCAAGGCAAACCATTCAATATCACAGTTATCCAAGTCTATGCCCCAGCCAGTAATGCTGAAGAAGCCGAAGTTAAATGGTTTTATGAAGACCTACAAGAGCTTTTAGAACTAACACCCCAAAAAAGATGTCCTTTTCATTATAGGGGACTTGAATGCTAAAGTAGGAAGTCAAGAAACACCTGGAGTAACAGGCAAATTTGGCTTGGAATGAGGAATGAAGCAGGGCAAAGACTAATGGAGTTTTGCCAAAAAAATGCACTGGTTATAGCAAACACCCTCTTCCAACAATACAAGAGAAGACTCTACACATGGACATCACCAGATGGTCAAAACCAAAATCAGACTGATTATATTCTATGCAGCCAAAGATGGAGAAGCTCTATACAGTCAGCAAGAATATGCCTGGGAGCTGACTGTGGCTCAGATCATGAACTCCTTATTGCCAAATTCAGACTTAAATTGAAGAAAGTAGGCCAAACTGCTAGACCATTCAGGTATGACCGCAATCAAATCCCTTATGATTACACAGTGGAAGTGAGAAATAGATTTAAGGGCTTAGATCTGATAGATAGAGTGCCTGATGAACTATGGAATGAGGTTCATGACATTGTATGGGAGACAGGGATCAAGACCATCCCCATGGAAAAGAAATGCAAAAAAGCAAAATGGCTGTCTGGGGAGGCCTTACAAATAGCTGTGAAAAGAAGAGAGATGAAAAGCAAAGGAGAAAAGGAAAGATATAAGCATCTGAATGCAGA
>SJYB01002858.1:146619-169710 GCA_006408585.1 Antidorcas marsupialis | reverse complement strand
TGGAATGTGAAGTCAAGTGGGCCTTAGAAAGCATCACTACGAACAAAGCTAGTGGAGGTGATGGAATTCCAGTGGAGCTGTTTCAAATCCTGAAAGGTGATGCTGTGAAAGTGCTTCACTCAATATGCCAGCAAATTTGGAAAACTCAGCAGTGGCCACAGGACTGGAAAAGCTCAGTTTTCATTCCAATCCCAAAGAAAGGCAATGCCAAAGAATGCTCAAACTACCACACAACTGCACTCATCTCACATGCTAGTAAAATAATATAAACATGTACTATATAGAAACTGGTTTTCTTTTTTTTTTAACTAATGAGCTTACCCAGCTCCTTTGTGGAAGTTTCCAAGAGATGATTTCATTTCTCTTTAGGAGTTTGAAATTGATGAGGGGTGTTAGACATGCTTTCAATCATTTGTAAATTCATTCAGTAAAATTTTAAAACCCATGGCTTTGTAAAGAGAAGAACTAAATCTTTCTGAACACTGTAATCAGAACACTGAGAACTTTTCACATTTTCTCATTTAAATGTCTCCAAAGTTTCAAATGTCTGTCTGTAAACTCAATCATAGCATTTCAAAAAAGATTTTTCCTCTATAAAGATTAAAGGTAAGAATAGTGAGTTTAGATATTTTTATTATTTTGTAGCCATTTTGTCCTTCATGCTATACCACAACTTATATAACACAGATAGGCCATTTTCTGCTTATAGGCAGGGCCTAATGTGTATATATTGGAGAAGGCAATGGTACCCCACTCCGGTACTCTTGCCTGGAAAATCCCATGGGTGGAGAAGCCTGGTAGGTAGGCTGCAGTCCATGGGGCTACTAGGAGTTGGACACAGCTGAGCAACTTCACTTTTACTTTTCACTTTCATGCATTGGAGAAGGAAATGGTAACTCACTCCAGTGTTCTTGCTTGGAGAATCCCAGGGATGGGGGAGCCTGGTGGACTGCCATCTATGGGGTCTCACAGAGTCAGACTCGACTGAAGCAACTTGGCAGTGTGTATAGGGCTTCCCTGGTGGCTCAGAGGTTANAATTGATGAGGGGTGTTAGACATGCTTTCAATCATTTGTAAATTCATTCAGTAAAATTTTAAAACCCATGGCTTTGTAAAGAGAAGAACTAAATCTTTCTGAACACTGTAATCAGAACACTGAGAACTTTTCACATTTTCTCATTTAAATGTCTCCAAAGTTTCAAATGTCTGTCTGTAAACTCAATCATAGCATTTCAAAAAAGATTTTTCCTCTATAAAGATTAAAGGTAAGAATAGTGAGTTTAGATATTTTTATTATTTTGTAGCCATTTTGTCCTTCATGCTATACCACAACTTATATAACACAGATAGGCCATTTTCTGCTTATAGGCAGGGCCTAATGTGTATATATTGGAGAAGGCAATGGTACCCCACTCCGGTACTCTTGCCTGGAAAATCCCATGGGTGGAGAAGCCTGGTAGGTAGGCTGCAGTCCATGGGGCTACTAGGAGTTGGACACAGCTGAGCAACTTCACTTTTACTTTTCACTTTCATGCATTGGAGAAGGAAATGGTAACTCACTCCAGTGTTCTTGCCTGGAGAATCCCAGGGATGGGGGAGCCTGGTGGACTGCCATCTATGGGGTCTCACAGAGTCAGACACGACTGAAGCAACTTGGCAGTGTGTATAGGGCTTCCCTGGTGGCTCAGAGGTTAAAGCGTCTGCCTGCAATGCGGGAGACCCGGGTTCGATCCCTGGGTCAGGAAGATCCCCTGGAGAAGGAAATGGCAACCCACTCCAGTACTCTTGCCTGGAGAATCCCACGGAGGGAGGAGCCTGGTAGGCTACAGTCCATGAGGTCACAAAGAGTCGGACACGACTGAGCGACAAACTACTACTACTAACTACTATACATATGATTCGTATTCTGTGTACACACAGACCTTGACCATACTGTGCATTTAGTTCCAGACAACCACAATAACGTGAACACTGCAAAATACAGTAATTCATATTAATTTTTTTGTTCCTCTTTACATACAGAAGTTATGTTTATTCTATACTGTATTCTACTAATTGGATAATAGAATTATGTCTGAAAAATAATATATATACCTTAATTTTCAAATACTTAAGTGCTAACCATCATCTGAGCCTTCACTGGGTTGTAACATTAAAGAACACTGACCACTGATCATCATGAAAAATATGATAATAATGAAAATGTTTGAAATATTGCAAAAATCACCAAAATGTGACACAGAGACAGGGAGGGAACAAAGATTGTACGAAAAATGGTGCAGATGGAATTCTAGGATACAGGATTGGCAGAAACAAATGTTCAATTTGTTTAAAATAACACTATGTTTAAAGCACAATAAAACCAGGTATGTCTGTATTTCTGGGTGCCAAGCTTGGTGCCAAGCCTTGATTGTACTCCTCATGACTCAGTCCCTCATTTTAATGCCTACATTCAGCACCTGAATGCCAGTCTGTATCACATATTAAAAAACAAAGCAAACTTTTTCCTTAATCATAATCAGTGCAAATGAATTTGAAAAGTAAATAAATTCTAAATATACTCTGATAAAAACCATTCTTAAGATGTTGATGTTATTACTTTCTATACGTGTATGTGGGTATGTTCTTAGATATAAATTCATACATTTAAACAGAATGGGATTAACACAAACATACTGTTGTAATCTCTTTTCATTTAGTATTTCATAAAAGTATTTTAATAGCTACATAATATTACAGTGTGTATGATCATTTAACAAACCCCTGATTTCCAGGTAGTTAGATGGTTTCCAATATTTTGCTATTATAAATAACTGTTCAATATTCTTGAAGCTAAATCTTTGCAAACAACCTCCATAATTTCCTTCAGAGAAATTCTTAGATATGTAATTGACAAGAAACAGGTATGAACCTTCAGAGGAAGCTGTTAAGGAGTGGCAACCTATTTTCTAGAAATAAGATTTTTTTTTTTAGCTATGCCATGTGCTTTGGGGGATCTTAGTTCCCAATATGGAAGTCAAACTCTGGGCCCCCAGCAGTGGAAGGGCCAGGTCTTAACCACTGGAAGGGAATTCCAGGGAATTCCACATGCCATTTTCTACTCTCACTTGTTTCTCTGCACATTCACAAATCCGGGTGTTAACAGCTTTGTTTTAATCAGCATCAATCTGATTCCAAAAAGTGGAGTCCCTGTCCCAGGATGTCTTACTGGAGACACAACAGCTACCGGCTCCCCACCTCCTGGATCCGCTGACTCTAGTCCACATACTCACTTCTCAGGTTAAACTCCCAAAAGCCAGCTCTATGCCCATCACTCCACCCCAGGATGTATCTTCTACGAAACTGCTCCCACTGACCTCTCCATCCTTCATCTCTAAAAGTCGGCTTCCTTGGGTTCACCAGATAGTTGTGAGGGTTAGACACGTAACTATTACACACCTGGTGGTTCATGCACAGAGGAGTGAACTGCCAGATGCCTAGTTCTTCATTCGTTGGATCAGGGCATCACACCTTTGCTCATGAGGGTCCCACAACCCAGAATGACTTCCACATGCATTTCCACCTGATGAAATCCTAACCACACATCACTAAGTCTGTCTCACATGCCTAATTTCCCAGGAATTCTCTCCCTATCCTCTCCTGTGGACTTCTCCCAACCTTAACAAATGCTATATCATCTTTTTCCAAACTTCTATAAAAACTGTGATCACTTCTATCTTACAAAGCTAACCTAGTACTTTTCTTGTTTCATCAAGTAGACTAGATGTGTTGACAGCAGGATCTGTATTAGATTTGCCTTTGTGTTATTTATAGTATTTGTGGTGTCCTGTGCAAAAGAGGCTTCCATGGGAGGGTGAGATTTTTAACTCAGAATGGAGAAATTTATGGAAAATTGTCATATTGCTTATGTACATAAATAAAGAGACAGACATGGGAGATTAATTTTACAGGTATAAATACAGTTGCAAATGGCCAATTCCTCAGTTTCAATTTGATAGACAAAATTTTACACAGTGTAAGTGGTTAAGGTCGTTTTATATCCTATGAAAATGACAACTATCTTTGCTTAAGCATTGACTTGTGTGCTGGTCTCCATGCCAGGTATTATGTGTTTTATCTTGTTTAAGTTGTTCAACAACCCTAAAGGTTAGGTCCTATCACTTGAATTTTGCAACAGAAAAGATTGAAGCTTATAAGAGGAATTAGTCTGCCTGAAATAAGAGAGTCCATAAGTCACAGCATGGGACTCAAATCCATGCCTGTCAGGCTCTTTTCCATCTGCTGATGGCCTCCTTCTCACCCGGACGGCCTGAACCCTTAGTATGTTCTTCTAAGTAGAACAGAGAAAGTGGAGAGAGGTGTAGCTGCAGTTCCAACAATTGGCTTCCCATATAGGCCCTATGGCTAGACAATTAAAGCGTGGCAGCAATATTGGTGAGTATAACACGGTGGATGGGACAAGGGGGCTGATGTCACTGAGCAAAGAGGGTGCTTAGAGTCAGGTGGGCTGGCTGTCAGCAGGAGGAACTGGCACCCACAGCTGGGCTGGAAGAGAAACCTGCAGCTAAGTGGGGTACATGTTTCCCAGAAAATAGGCCAAACAGACCTCGTGCCCTGAAATTTTTGATCTGATCCCATCAGGTGGTGAAAGGATCTCACACTGTCTCTTACTCCATGTTCAGGCAGGGCTGAGCCTGTGGAAAATCCCTCCAGTCCCTGCAGGAGGCTCATATAGGGAAGGCATGAGCAGGATGAAAACTGCCTGTGATGAAGACAATCTCCACAGAAAAATGCAAAGAAATGCAGTGTAATCAGTCCAGTTCAGTTGCTCAGTTGTGTCCAACTTTTTGTGACCCCATGAATCGCAGTGCGCCAGGCCTCCCTGTTCATCACCATCTCCCAGAATTCACTCAGACTCACATTCATCAAGTTCGTGATGCCATCCAGCCATCTCATCCTCGGTCATCCCCTTTCCCTCCTGCCCCAAATCCTTCCCAGCATCAGAGTCTTTTCCAATGAGTCAACTCTTCGCATGAGGTGGCCAAAGTACTGGAGTCTCGGCTTTAGCATCATTCCTTCCAAAGAAATCCCAGGGCTGATCTCCTTCAGAATGGACTGGTTGGATCTCCTTGCAGTTCAAGGGACTCTCAAGAGTCTTCTCCAACACCACAGTTCAAAAGCATCAATTCTTCAGCACTCAGTCTTCTTCACAGTCCAACTCTCACATCCATACACGACCAGAGGAAAAACCATAAACTTGACTAGATGGACCTTAGCTGGCAAAGTAATGTCTCTGCTTTTGAATATACTATCTAGGTTGGTCATAACTTTTCTTCCAAGGAGTAAGCATCTTCTAATTTCATGGCTGCAGTCACCATCTGCAGTGATTTTGGAGCACAAAAAAATAGTCTGACACTGTTTCCCCATCTATTTCCCATGAAGTGATGGGACCGGATGCCATGATCTTCGTTTTCTGAATCACAGGGTATTAAATTATGATGCAAAGGCATGCTTTGCAGCATACAAAACTGAATAAATCTGTAGTAAGTGACAGAACCTTCTAGAGCCTCATGCTCAGTTACTAGAGAGGTTTGGGTGATTCATGAGCTAAATTTCAAACTGTCAAAGGAAATATCTTGGAAATCACAGGTTATCAGTCATCAAAAACTGCCTATGGGAGAGAAAGGACTTTACTGGAAGGTCTTGTTCAAATGCAATGCTGATTCAACAGGTCTGGGTAAACCTGACACTTTGCATTTCTAAGAAGCTCCAGAAGATGCAAGTACTGCTGGCCTTGGCACCACAGTCTGAATCACAGGGAATTAGGAAGCAGGCAGGGTAAGGCAGGCAGTCTGGCAGTCTGGAGAGGGGTTTCTGAGAAAATATCATGTAAAAAAGGAGAAAAGTTAGGAAACATATTTTTGCACATTATAGCAAGGTCTAGTAAGCATCTGGAAAAATGGATTATCCAAGTAATAGTTACGGCAGAAAGTGAAGAGGAGCTAAAGGGCCTCTTGATAAAGAGGAGAGTGAAAAAGTTGGCTTAAAGCTCAACATTCAGAAAACGAAGATCATGGCATCCGGTCCCATCACTTCATGGGAAATAGATGGGGAAACAGTGNGAAAAATGGATTATCCAAGTAATAGTTACGGCAGAAAGTGAAGAGGAGCTAAAGGGCCTCTTGATAAAGAGGAGAGTGAAAAAGTTGGCTTAAAGCTCAACATTCAGAAAACGAAGATCATGGCATCCAGTCCCATCACTTCATGGGAAATAGATGGGGAAACAGTGGAAACAGTGTCAGACTTTATTTTTTTGAGCTCCAAAATCACTGCAGATGGTGACTGCAGCCATGAATTTAAAAGACGCTTACTCCTTGGAAGAAAAGTTATGACCAACCTAGATAGCATATTCAAAAGCAGATACATTACTTTGCCGACTAAGGTCCATCTAGTCAAAGCTATGGTTTTTCCTGTGGTGATGTATGGATGTGAGAGTTGGACTGTGAAGAAGGCTGAGCACTGAAGAATTGATGCTTTTGAACTGTGGTGTTGGAGAAGACTCTCGAGAGTCCCTTGGACTGCAAGGAGATCCAACCAGTCCATCCTGAAGGAGATCAGTCCTATGTGTTCATTGGAAGGAATGATGCTAAAGCTGAAACTTTAGTACTTTGGCCACCTCATGCGAAGAGTTGACTCACTGGAAAAGACTTTGATGCTGGGAGGGATTGGGGGCAGGAGGAGAAGGGGATGACAGAGGATGAGATGGCTGGATGGCATCACGGACTCGATGGACGTGAGTCTGAGTGAACTACGGGACATGGTGATGGACAGGGAGGCCTGGCGTGCTGCAATTCATGGGGTCACAAAGAGTCAGACACGACTGAGCGACTGAACTGAACTGAACTGAAGCAATAGTTTTGAGCAAGAAAAAAACAACAACCCAAATCATTCTACCTCAGTGATGGAAAATACTCTAAAATGGCCCAGGACTCTCTAAAATGATCAAATCAATTACAAAATCATCTCCATGAGAAATGCAGCCAATGTTCAGAATCTACCCAGGAAGTCTAGGGTGATATTTACCTCGTCTGGGGGCTTTGTTTTTACTTGCTATTTCTTCCACGAGTTAGAAACCAGCATAGTACCTTCTACACTTTCGTATTGACTCTATCGTCCAGGAATCAGGACAGCGGAGGAAACAATGGAAAAAGAACAGAGCCCCACTTCTGCTGAGTGGGCTCACTCCCATGTCCCTTCCAGAAGCCTCTCCCAATCAAATCTAACACCAAAGGGGTGACCTGGAGTGATGGGGGTGGGACAGGTGAGCAGGAGAGGGAACATGGGATGTACAGAGGTGGAGTGCAATGGTTTCATGAACACACTGCTGCTGCTGCTAAGTCGCTTCAGTCATGTCTGACTCTGTGCGACCCCAAAGACGGCAGCCTACCATGCGCCTCCGTCCCTAGGATTCTTCAGGCAAGAACACTGGAGTTGGTTGCCATTTCCTTCTCCAATGCATGGGAGTGAAAAGTGAAAGAAGTCGCTCAGTCCTGTCAAACTCTTTGTGACCCCATGGATTGCAGCCCACTAGGCTCCTCTGTCCATGGGATTCTCCAAGCAAGAGTACTGGAGTGGGGTGCCATTGCCTTCTCCACTACCTGGGTATAATCTCCAAACTCAGAAATGAAGCTACTGGTGATGCTCTGAATAGGCCAAGACACCATGAAAAGTCAAGCTATTACAGTTATTAGTTCAGTTTCCAAATCTAATTTTCCCTCAAGCGTTTCAGAATCTCAGGTTAACTCTAAGACTTTGGGAGTTTAAAATGGAAGAATAAAAGTATGTTTGTCTCTAAGGTGTACTCTAGAGTCATACAGTAATAACTAATATTTTTGGCATCTGGGGAAATTTAAGATGAGTGTGAATGAACAGAATTACATTTGCAATGGGAAATCTGACAGACATATCACTGGGCATGAGCTCCAGTGAATGTTTTCCCAGCACAGGAGTCCTCATCTTTTCCCTGGCCTTCAGTGAAACTGGAAATAATAAGGGGAGAGCTTTTGCCATATGATTTACTGAAACTGCTCCCTAGGTATCATTCAGGCATCAAGGTGAATATTTTTCTTTTCTATCACAAGTGTTGTTTAGTCGCTAAGTCATGGCCGATTCTTTTGCAACTCATGGGCTGTAGCCTGCCAGGCTCCTCTGCTCATGTGATTCTCCAGGCAAGGATACAATGAGTTGCCATTTCCTTCTCCAGGGGATCTTCACAAATCAGGGGCTGAACCCATATCTCCTGACTGACAGGTGGATTCTTTACCACTGAACCACTGCAGAAGCCCATGTCACAAGGGTATCACTCATTAAATTATAGCTATACTCTACTAGATGCATCTATGGTGGAAAGAGTTTTAAAGAACAGTTCTTAAAGTATTTAAAACACAAAGTAATCAGTTTATGGAGTTGTCTTCTGTGTGTGTTGGTTACTGGTTGCTCACACCTATGTTACTCACTCACTCTCCCAGCCAGGGCACCCTCTTGGTGCCCTGCAGAATGCCACTTTCAGGAGATGCTCTCTGATCTTAAGAAGCCTCAGGGTTCTGTGTGACACAGATCCAAAATTGCAAAGCATGCCACGGGTGCTTTTAACTGTGATAACATTTACCAATTCAACCATTTTCAAGTGGGCAGTTTAATGTTAAGTACATTCACATTGTTGTACAACCAACCTGCAGATTATTTTTGCTTTGTAAAGCTGTACCCATTAAAAAACATCTTCCCATTCTCCAGCAACTATCTTTCTACTTCCCATCTTTATAATTTTTTTTTTCACTCTAGGAACCTCATATAAGTGGAATCATACAGTATTATTCTTTTTGTGTCTGGCTTATTTCACATATCATGATATCCTCAGGGTTCATCCATGATCAGAATTTTCTTCCTCTTTTAAAACTGAATAATATTGCATTTTAAGGATGTAATACATTTTGTTTCTCCACTCACTTTCAACACGGGCACTTGGGTTGCTTCCTACTTTGGCAGCTATGAACACAAGTGTACCATACACACTAGCTCAAAGAATATATAAGATTCTGTGGAAGCATAGAGGGGCATTAGAGTTGACTGTGAAAATGATACATCCACCATCTAGAGATGGAGGAGAGGTGTCCCTGGGGTCTAGGGCAACATTCACACTGAATGCTGGGAGGACAAGGTGCTCTGGAAGAATGTACACAAGACAGAGGATGAGATGGTTGGATGGCATAAAGGACTCAATGGACATGAGCTGGAGCAAACTCAGAGAGATAGTGGAGGACAGGGAAGCCTGGCCTGCTACAGTCCCTGTGGTCGCAGAGAGTCAGACACAACTTAGGAACTGAACAACAACAACACAAGATCCAAGTGTAGGGGGTTAAGGCTGGAGAGGTAGGTGGGGAAAGAGACTCCTACTGCCTGGTCTGTTATGGTTTATTCTCTTCTTAAAGAGTCAACCCTAGTCCCTACTGAGGGTCCCATTCTGAGTGTGAAAGGAACATCACCAGCAGACACAGACACTGGCAAGACCAAAAACCCTTCTTCCATCTCCCAGGTGGATCTTCCCCTACTCCTTTCATTTTGCTTTCATCCACTTTAAGCAGGTCTCTGGACCCTGCATCCAGCTGGGGGCTCTGGTTCCTCACCATTGATGAACTCACGATTCTGGACTCTTCTCTGATGGCCCCAAGCTGGCCAAACAGTCCCTATTTGGAGTGTTCCTAGGGAACTATGGTTCCAGCATCATCTTACCCAGTCCAGTAAGTATCAGATCTGTGCTAAAGAAAGAAGCAGTCCGTGGGTGACAGCAGGGCAGGATGACAGCTCAGTGTGGGTGAGTGGAGGACAAGTCTATGGGAAGGGCCAAGGGACAGAGGAGGAGGCTGCAACTGAAAAGTGTCATGGGAGGAAGAGAAGATTCCAGAAGCATAAAGAAGAAAAGATGGACAGGAAGGAGATACTGGAGAGTTATGGACAGGGTGAAAGGGTTGACTTCAGAGACTCCAAGTGAATAATCGAGTGAAACATATAGTATTCTGGGTCAGGTTAAGTTCCAGCTCCAGGATCCAGGGCCCACCAACCACCATGAGGGAGCTTACAAGTGCTGGGATCCTCACTACACAGAAAGTTTCACCCACGATGTCATTGATCTAATCCGCATCCAAGAGGAACAAAGAGTTCCCTGACACATGGACAAGGAAGTAAACAGCAGATGTGGTGCTAAATCTAGATTTTAAATAGGCAAATGGCATACACAAACCTTTTCTTTTGGTTCAGTGCTTACTGTCAGGTCCTTCAATACCACAGGCCCATCTTGGCTGTACTTGAAATTCACATTGTTAAAGGCAATCATTCCATTGTCAGGCCAGTATGCTGGTGGACGAAAGTCAAGTTCCCAGGGTCCTTCATTCTTAAGTTCTGTATATTCAATCACCCTTTCTGCTGACATCATCTGAAAGATACATGACATCATATGGGTGAGGAACAGAGGGTCTGGTTTATGCATGTTCAGACACTGTAAATGAGATATTTTGCTTTTTCATCTTGATATCTACTTTCGTATGGTTAAGAATATCCCAGGTCTTATCATCCCCAAAGCACAGAAGTAGGAGTCTAAGGAGGACTTTGATGATATGCCATTTTCTTGTAACATTTTCACTTATAGCTACTTCCTTTAACATGGTATTAAAACTAAAAACTTAAGAAAGATGGTAAGATTTTATTGATCCACCTTTCACATCTGAATAGGCAAACAAGAGTTTTGTCAAAGAAAAGAATAATTATGAACACTAATCAGTAATGTGTAGCTATAGAAGGGCCCTGTGTCATTGATGAGCAGAAATGGACAGTCATCAAACCTCATTTTAATTATTAGTCACTTTCTACTCTGTAAGAAGAGAGAAGTGGAAAGATTTCATTGTTATTGCTTTTCTCCCTTTAGAAGAAGATGTAAATATTCAAAAGAGGACAAATTTACATATTGATTAATACCTACTGAACAACCACAATTTGACAAATTTGATAGCACATTTCGAGATGTAGCTTATCCCACAAGAAGGGACATCCACTAATTCAGGTGGTCAACAAGTATAAATGCTAAAATGGGAGATGGCTAGGAGATATGTTAACTAAACAACCAACCTTAAAATGTTAAATTTTACTTTTACCAAAAAAGAGAAATTACCCATTAAGGAACAAAAATAAACAAACTCCTAAGAGATTAACTTATATCCTCTTCAGGATTTTAGAACTTTCTTCCTACAGTGACATTTATTATCTTTGAAGACATCTTGTGATGAATATAAAACCTGCTGACATGATACACATAAGACTAAAAAAAATATGTACTTTATTTAACATTAATTTGAACAGATGGAGGAAGGATCTCAAAACCCTTGTTACTACAATGTAAAAATAACAGCTTTACTACTTTATGCAAGAATTGCTTTTATGCCATTTAATGGCAAGGAGACTAGAAGAGGCTATGAACATAATGATAAACATCACCATGTTCTCCACTTCGGTGCTTTGCTTGACACACCACTGGAACATCCTCATGAATGTGAGGGTGAGAGACAGGACCAGGCCAATCTGCCCAGGACTCCAAGCTAAATGAAGAAGAAGGGGAATAAAGTCAGTCCCATTCTTTTTAAAATTTTATCTTGTCAAAGTATAGTTGATTTATCTTTGCTGTACAGCAAAGTGATTCAGTTATATACATATTTTTGATATTTTTTCCATTGCAGTTTATCACAGGATATTGAATATAGTCCCTCATGCTATACAATTAGACTTTGTTGTATATCCATATTATACGTAATAGCTGACATCTGCTAATCCCAAGCTCCCAAACCATCCCTCCCCCATAGCAACCATAAGTCTGTCCTCTATGTCTGTGAGGTTGTTTCTGTTACACAGGTAAGTTCTTTTGAGTCTTATTTTAGATTCCTCATATAAGCGATGGGCTTCCCTGGAACCTCAGTGGTAAAGAATCCTCCTGCCAATGCAAGAGACTTGAGTTCTATCCCTGGATTGGGAAGATCCCCTGGAGAAGGAAATGGCAACCCACTCCAGTATTCTTGCCTGGGAAATCCCATGGACAGATGAGCTCGATGGGCCACAGTCCATGGATCACAAAAGAGTTGAACATGACTGAGTGACTAAACGACAACCACATATAAGTGCTATCATGTGGTATTTCTATTTTACTTCACTTAGTATGACAGACTCTAGGTCCATCCATGTTACCGCAAATTGCATCACTTCATCCTTTTTCACATCCATCGTGTATATATATCACATCTTCTTTATCCATTCATCTGTTGATGGACATTTACATGGCTTCCATGTCTTGGTTATTGTGAATAGTGCTCCTATGATGTGGCAGGGTGCATACATCTTTTTGAATAATAGTTTTGTCCAGATATATACCAGGAGTGGGACTGCTGGATCATATGGCAACTCTATTAGTTTTTGGAGGAACCTCCATACTGTTTTCCATAGTGGCTGCACCAATTTACATTCCCATAAACAGTGCAGAAAGGCTTCCTTTTCCCCACACCTTTTCCATCACTTGTTATCTGTAAGACTTCTTAACGATGGCCATTCTGACTGGTATGGCATGGGGTCTCATTATAGTTTTAATTTGCATTTCTCTAATAATTAGCAAAGTTGAGCACATTTGCTTGTGCCTGTTGGCCATCAGTATGTTCTTTAGAAAAATGTCTATTTAGGTCTTTTGCACAGTTTTCAACTGTGCTTTTGTTGTTTTTATTGAGCTGTATAAGGCATTTGCCTATTTTGGAAGTTAAGCCCTTGTCAGTCACATCATTTGTATATATTTCCTCCCAGTCTGTAGGCTGTCTTTACGTTTTGTTTATGGCTTCCTTTTTGATGCAGAAGCTTGTAAGTTTGATGAGGTTCCATTTATTTTTATTTCTATTGCCTTGGGAGACTGACTTAAGAAAACATTGGTATGACTTATATCATGGATGTTTCGCCTATGTTCTCTTCTAGGAGTTTTATAGTATCGTATCTTATGTTTAAGTTTTTAAGACATTTTGAGTTTGCTTTTGTGTATGGCGTGAGGGTGTTTTCTAACTTCATTGATTTACATGCAGCTGGCCAACTTTCCCAACACAGCTTGCAGAAGAAAGAAGTCAGTCTTTTCTTAACTCCAAGCCTTCTGTCACTATACTCTTCTGTCACTGTACAGAAAAAGTCCTTTATAATATTTAAATCACCTGCATATAGTGATAGTATTACTTATACTTTTACTATCTATTGAGACCATGATACAATGGAAACAAACCAGAAACCCCACTATGAATCCAGAAAGACTATTAAATGAGTTTATTAATCCCAACAGGATTGAGGTACACTTGACAGCATTATACAAGTGAGAAATAATGTCATCATTCAAACGTTGGTCATTATGGTTTCAAGAGCCATCATCTAATTTTACGTTTTACATCCAAGGCAGCTATAGGCAGAAACCACAGAAAACAAGGCAATGGATTCAAAGAGTCACTGCTTGAAAATATAAAATACTACTCTCGTTGTTCTATTATTAAAGACTGTGATTAAGTGTTGTTTAGTTGCTAAGTCGTGTCCAACTCTTCTCTTTGTGACCGCATGGACTGTAGCCTGCCAGGCTCCTCTGTTCATGAAATTTCCCAGGCAAGAATACCGGAATGGGTTCCCATTTCCTTCTCTAGGGGATCTTCCCAACCCAGAGAACAAATGTATGTCTCTTGCACTGACAGGCAGATTCTTTACCACTGAGGCAAGCCCCAAATTTTTATTTATTTTGGCTCTTCCAGGTCTAAGTTGCAGCATGTGGAATCAGTGTTGATGGTGAATTTATGCCACATGTCAACACCTGTACATCTGGTATCTGAACAGTGGTGAAGACATTGTTCTTTCATATAAAGAATCTTTATCACCCCAGTGCACCAGGCACCTGGGACCAAGAGATCAGAGAAGTCTTAAAGCTAAAATCTAAAGCCCGAGGGTGGACAAAATGCTTAACTGTAAACTTGGCTCTCTCCTCCCAGCTACATAAGTCTGCTTGCTACAGCTATGTAGAATTTAACTCATCCAAAGAAAAAGAACAAAGGCCTCATCAAGACTCAAATGACTCCTCTATCTGGGCCAAACTGTGGAATCACATGTTACAAATGCTTTACTACAATTCATTAGAACCAGTGGTTTATGATATTAGATGAAGTGGCAAGAGTTCAATTTAATAACTGTTAATACACCTAGAAATTATAATCATGCCACAAATAGTTATTGACATCTGTACTTACATTCGTTCAGAATCAGGGCCCCAAAGGCAACAACGATGACCAAGATGGCGCAGACAACATCCAGACACATGGCGAAACACTGGGACATGGTCAGAAGCATGAACCAGCTCTCTGGGTTTATGAACCGTAATAAGCATAATATATAAGTGAAAAAAAANGATCCAACCAGTCCATCCTGAAGGAGATCAGTCCTATGTGTTCATTGGAAGGAATGATGCTAAAGCTGAAACTTTAGTACTTTGGCCACCTCATGCGAAGAGTTGACTCACTGGAAAAGACTTTGATGCTGGGAGGGATTGGGGGCAGGAGGAGAAGGGGATGACAGAGGATGAGATGGCTGGATGGCATCACGGACTCGATGGACGTGAGTCTGAGTGAACTACGGGACATGGTGATGGACAGGGAGGCCTGGCGTGCTGCAATTCATGGGGTCACAAAGAGTCAGACACGACTGAGCGACTGAACTGAACTGAACTGAAGCAATAGTTTTGAGCAAGAAAAAAACAACAACCCAAATCATTCTACCTCAGTGATGGAAAATACTCTAAAATGGCCCAGGACTCTCTAAAATGATCAAATCAATTACAAAATCATCTCCATGAGAAATGCAGCCAATGTTCAGAATCTACCCAGGAAGTCTAGGGTGATATTTACCTCGTCTGGGGGCTTTGTTTTTACTTGCTATTTCTTCCACGAGTTAGAAACCAGCATAGTACCTTCTACACTTTCGTATTGACTCTATCGTCCAGGAATCAGGACAGCGGAGGAAACAATGGAAAAAGAACAGAGCCCCACTTCTGCTGAGTGGGCTCACTCCCATGTCCCTTCCAGAAGCCTCTCCCAATCAAATCTAACACCAAAGGGGTGACCTGGAGTGATGGGGGTGGGACAGGTGAGCAGGAGAGGGAACATGGGATGTACAGAGGTGGAGTGCAATGGTTTCATGAACACACTGCTGCTGCTGCTAAGTCGCTTCAGTCATGTCTGACTCTGTGCGACCCCAAAGACGGCAGCCTACCATGCGCCTCCGTCCCTAGGATTCTTCAGGCAAGAACACTGGAGTTGGTTGCCATTTCCTTCTCCAATGCATGGGAGTGAAAAGTGAAAGAAGTCGCTCAGTCCTGTCAAACTCTTTGTGACCCCATGGATTGCAGCCCACTAGGCTCCTCTGTCCATGGGATTCTCCAAGCAAGAGTACTGGAGTGGGGTGCCATCGCCTTCTCCACTACCTGGGTATAATCTCCAAACTCAGAAATGAAGCTACTGGTGATGCTCTGAATAGGCCAAGACACCATGAAAAGTCAAGCTATCACAGTTATTAGTTCAGTTTCCAAATCTAATTTTCCCTCAAGCGTTTCAGAATCTCAGGTTAACTCTAAGACTTTGGGAGTTTAAAATGGAAGAATAAAAGTATGTTTGTCTCTAAGGTGTACTCTAGAGTCATACAGTAATAACTAATATTTTTGGCATCTGGGGAAATTTAAGATGAGTGTGAATGAACAGAATTACATTTGCAATGGGAAATCTGACAGACATATCACTGGGCATGAGCTCCAGTGAATGTTTTCCCAGCACAGGAGTCCTCATCTTTTCCCTGGCCTTCAGTGAAACTGGAAATAATAAGGGGAGAGCTTTTGCCATATGATTTACTGAAACTGCTCCCTAGGTATCATTCAGGCATCAAGGTGAATATTTTTCTTTTCTATCACAAGTGTTGTTTAGTCGCTAAGTCATGGCCGATTCTTTTGCAACTCATGGGCTGTAGCCTGCCAGGCTCCTCTGCTCATGTGATTCTCCAGGCAAGGATACAATGAGTTGCCATTTCCTTCTCCAGGGGATCTTCACAAATCAGGGGCTGAACCCATATCTCCTGACTGACAGGTGGATTCTTTACCACTGAACCACTGCAGAAGCCCATGTCACAAGGGTATCACTCATTAAATTATAGCTATACTCTACTAGATGCATCTATGGTGGAAAGAGTTTTAAAGAACAGTTCTTAAAGTATTTAAAACACAAAGTAATCAGTTTATGGAGTTGTCTTCTGTGTGTGTTGGTTACTGGTTGCTCACACCTATGTTACTCACTCACTCTCCCAGCCAGGGCACCCTCTTGGTGCCCTGCAGAATGCCACTTTCAGGAGATGCTCTCTGATCTTAAGAAGCCTCAGGGTTCTGTGTGACACAGATCCAAAATTGCAAAGCATGCCACGGGTGCTTTTAACTGTGATAACATTTACCAATTCAACCATTTTCAAGTGGGCAGTTTAATGTTAAGTACATTCACATTGTTGTACAACCAACCTGCAGATTATTTTTGCTTTGTAAAGCTGTACCCATTAAAAAACATCTTCCCATTCTCCAGCAACTATCTTTCTACTTCCCATCTTTATAATTTTTTTTTTCACTCTAGGAACCTCATATAAGTGGAATCATACAGTATTATTCTTTTTGTGTCTGGCTTATTTCACATATCATGATATCCTCAGGGTTCATCCATGATCAGAATTTTCTTCCTCTTTTAAAACTGAATAATATTGCATTTTAAGGATGTAATACATTTTGTTTCTCCACTCACTTTCAACACGGGCACTTGGGTTGCTTCCTACTTTGGCAGCTATGAACACAAGTGTACCATACACACTAGCTCAAAGAATATATAAGATTCTGTGGAAGCATAGAGGGGCATTAGAGTTGACTGTGAAAATGATACATCCACCATCTAGAGATGGAGGAGAGGTGTCCCTGGGGTCTAGGGCAACATTCACACTGAATGCTGGGAGGACAAGGTGCTCTGGAAGAATGTACACAAGACAGAGGATGAGATGGTTGGATGGCATAAAGGACTCAATGGACATGAGCTGGAGCAAACTCAGAGAGATAGTGGAGGACAGGGAAGCCTGGCCTGCTACAGTCCCTGTGGTCGCAGAGAGTCAGACACAACTTAGGAACTGAACAACAACAACACAAGATCCAAGTGTAGGGGGTTAAGGCTGGAGAGGTAGGTGGGGAAAGAGACTCCTACTGCCTGGTCTGTTATGGTTTATTCTCTTCTTAAAGAGTCAACCCTAGTCCCTACTGAGGGTCCCATTCTGAGTGTGAAAGGAACATCACCAGCAGACACAGACACTGGCAAGACCAAAAACCCTTCTTCCATCTCCCAGGTGGATCTTCCCCTACTCCTTTCATTTTGCTTTCATCCACTTTAAGCAGGTCTCTGGACCCTGCATCCAGCTGGGGGCTCTGGTTCCTCACCATTGATGAACTCACGATTCTGGACTCTTCTCTGATGGCCCCAAGCTGGCCAAACAGTCCCTATTTGGAGTGTTCCTAGGGGTGAACTATGGTTCCAGCATCATCTTACCCAGTCCAGTAAGTATCAGATCTGTGCTAAAGAAAGAAGCAGTCCGTGGGTGACAGCAGGGCAGGATGACAGCTCAGTGTGGGTGAGTGGAGGACAAGTCTATGGGAAGGGCCAAGGGACAGAGGAGGAGGCTGCAACTGAAAAGTGTCATGGGAGGAAGAGAAGATTCCAGAAGCATAAAGAAGAAAAGATGGACAGGAAGGAGATACTGGAGAGTTATGGACAGGGTGAAAGGGTTGACTTCAGAGACTCCAAGTGAATAATCGAGTGAAACATATAGTATTCTGGGTCAGGTTAAGTTCCAGCTCCAGGATCCAGGGCCCACCAACCACCATGAGGGAGCTTACAAGTGCTGGGATCCTCACTACACAGAAAGTTTCACCCACGATGTCATTGATCTAATCCGCATCCAAGAGGAACAAAGAGTTCCCTGACACATGGACAAGGAAGTAAACAGCAGATGTGGTGCTAAATCTAGATTTTAAATAGGCAAATGGCATACACAAACCTTTTCTTTTGGTTCAGTGCTTACTGTCAGGTCCTTCAATACCACAGGCCCATCTTGGCTGTACTTGAAATTCACATTGTTAAAGGCAATCATTCCATTGTCAGGCCAGTATGCTGGTGGACGAAAGTCAAGTTCCCAGGGTCCTTCATTCTTAAGTTCTGTATATTCAATCACCCTTTCTGCTGACATCATCTGAAAGATACATGACATCATATGGGTGAGGAACAGAGGGTCTGGTTTATGCATGTTCAGACACTGTAAATGAGATATTTTGCTTTTTCATCTTGATATCTACTTTTGTATGGTTAAGAATATCCCAGGTCTTATCATCCCCAAAGCACAGAAGTAGGAGTCTAAGGAGGACTTTGATGATATGCCATTTTCTTGTAACATTTTCACTTATAGCTACTTCCTTTAACATGGTATTAAAACTAAAAACTTAAGAAAGATGGTAAGATTTTATTGATCCACCTTTCACATCTGAATAGGCAAACAAGAGTTTTGTCAAAGAAAAGAATAATTATGAACACTAATCAGTAATGTGTAGCTATAGAAGGGCCCTGTGTCATTGATGAGCAGAAATGGACAGTCATCAAACCTCATTTTAATTATTAGTCACTTTCTACTCTGTAAGAAGAGAGAAGTGGAAAGATTTCATTGTTATTGCTTTTCTCCCTTTAGAAGAAGATGTAAATATTCAAAAGAGGACAAATTTACATATTGATTAATACCTACTGAACAACCACAATTTGACAAATTTGATAGCACATTTCGAGATGTAGCTTATCCCACAAGAAGGGACATCCACTAATTCAGGTGGTCAACAAGTATAAATGCTAAAATGGGAGATGGCTAGGAGATATGTTAACTAAACAACCAACCTTAAAATGTTAAATTTTACTTTTACCAAAAAAGAGAAATTACCCATTAAGGAACAAAAATAAACAAACTCCTAAGAGATTAACTTATATCCTCTTCAGGATTTTAGAACTTTCTTCCTACAGTGACATTTATTATCTTTGAAGACATCTTGTGATGAATATAAAACCTGCTGACATGATACACATAAGACTAAAAAAAATATGTACTTTATTTAACATTAATTTGAACAGATGGAGGAAGGATCTCAAAACCCTTGTTACTACAATGTAAAAATAACAGCTTTACTACTTTATGCAAGAATTGCTTTTATGCCATTTAATGGCAAGGAGACTAGAAGAGGCTATGAACATAATGATAAACATCACCATGTTCTCCACTTCGGTGCTTTGCTTGACACACCACTGGAACATCCTCATGAATGTGAGGGTGAGAGACAGGACCAGGCCAATCTGCCCAGGACTCCAAGCTAAATGAAGAAGAAGGGGAATAAAGTCAGTCCCATTCTTTTTAAAATTTTATCTTGTCAAAGTATAGTTGATTTATCTTTGCTGTACAGCAAAGTGATTCAGTTATATACATATTTTTCATATTTTTTCCATTGCAGTTTATCACAGGATATTGAATATAGTCCCTCATGCTATACAATTAGACTTTGTTGTATATCCATATTATACGTAATAGCTGACATCTGCTAATCCCAAGCTCCCAAACCATCCCTCTCCCATAGCAACCATAAGTCTGTCCTCTATGTCTGTGAGGTTGTTTCTGTTACACAGGTAAGTTCTTTTGAGTCTTATTTTAGATTCCTCATATAAGCGATGGGCTTCCCTGGAACCTCAGTGGTAAAGAATCCTCCTGCCAATGCAAGAGACTTGAGTTCTATCCCTGGATTGGGAAGATCCCCTGGAGGAGGAAATGGCAACCCACTCCAGTATTCTTGCCTGGGAAATCCCATGGACAGATGAGCTCGATGGGCCACAGTCCATGGATCACAAAAGAGTTGAACATGACTGAGTGACTAAACGACAACCACATATAAGTGCTATCATGTGGTATTTCTATTTTACTTCACTTAGTATGACAGTCTCTAGGTCCATCCATGTTACCGCAAATTGCATCACTTCATCCTTTTTCACATCCATCGTGTATATATATCACATCTTCTTTATCCATTCATCTGTTGATGGACATTTACATGGCTTCCATGTCTTGGTTATTGTGAATAGTGCTCCTATGATGTGGCAGGGTGCATACATCTTTTTGAATAATAGTTTTGTCCAGATATATACCAGGAGTGGGACTGCTGGATCATATGGCAACTCTATTAGTTTTTGGAGGAACCTCCATACTGTTTTCCATAGTGGCTGCACCAATTTACATTCCCATAAACAGTGCAGAAAGGCTTCCTTTTCCCCACACCTTTTCCATCACTTGTTATCTGTAAGACTTCTTAACGATGGCCATTCTGACTGGTATGGCATGGGGTCTCATTATAGTTTTAATTTGCATTTCTCTAATAATTAGCAAAGTTGAGCACATTTGCTTGTGCCTGTTGGCCATCAGTATGTTCTTTAGAAAAATGTCTATTTAGGTCTTTTGCACAGTTTTCAACTGTGCTTTTGTTGTTTTTATTGAGCTGTATAAGGCATTTGCCTATTTTGGAAGTTAAGCCCTTGTCAGTCACATCATTTGTATATATTTCCTCCCAGTCTGTAGGCTGTCTTTACGTTTTGTTTATGGCTTCCTTTTTGATGCAGAAGCTTGTAAGTTTGATGAGGTTCCATTTATTTTTATTTCTATTGCCTTGGGAGACTGACTTAAGAAAACATTGGTATGACTTATATCATGGATGTTTCGCCTATGTTCTCTTCTAGGAGTTTTATAGTATCGTATCTTATGTTTAAGTTTTTAAGACATTTTGAGTTTGCTTTTGTGTATGGCGTGAGGGTGTTTTCTAACTTCATTGATTTACATGCAGCTGGCCAACTTTCCCAACACAGCTTGCAGAAGAAAGAAGTCAGTCTTTTCTTAACTCCAAGCCTTCTGTCACTATACTCTTCTGTCACTGTACAGAAAAAGTCCTTTATAATATTTAAATCACCTGCATATAGTGATAGTATTACTTATACTTTTACTATCTATTGAGACCATGATACAATGGAAACAAACCAGAAACCCCACTATGAATCCAGAAAGACTATTAAATGAGTTTATTAATCCCAACAGGATTGAGGTACACTTGACAGCATTATACAAGTGAGAAATAATGTCATCATTCAAACGTTGGTCATTATGGTTTCAAGAGCCATCATCTAATTTTACGTTTTACATCCAAGGCAGCTATAGGCAGAAACCACAGAAAACAAGGCAATGGATTCAAAGAGTCACTGCTTGAAAATATAAAATACTACTCTCGTTGTTCTATTATTAAAGACTGTGATTAAGTGTTGTTTAGTTGCTAAGTCGTGTCCAACTCTTCTCTTTGTGACCGCATGGACTGTAGCCTGCCAGGCTCCTCTGTTCATGAAATTTCCCAGGCAAGAATACCGGAATGGGTTCCCATTTCCTTCTCTAGGGGATCTTCCCAACCCAGAGAACAAATGTATGTCTCTTGCACTGACAGGCAGATTCTTTACCACTGAGGCAAGCCCCAAATTTTTATTTATTTTGGCTCTTCCAGGTCTAAGTTGCAGCATGTGGAATCAGTGTTGATGGTGAATTTATGCCACATGTCAACACCTGTACATCTGGTATCTGAACAGTGGTGAAGACATTGTTCTTTCATATAAAGAATCTTTATCACCCCAGTGCACCAGGCACCTGGGACCAAGAGATCAGAGAAGCCTTAAAGCTAAAATCTAAAGCCCGAGGGTGGACAAAATGCTTAACTGTAAACTTGGCTCTCTCCTCCCAGCTACATAAGTCTGCTTGCTACAGCTATGTAGAATTTAACTCATCCAAAGAAAAAGAACAAAGGCCTCATCAAGACTCAAATGACTCCTCTATCTGGGCCAAACTGTGGAATCACATGTTACAAATGCTTTACTACAATTCATTAGAACCAGTGGTTTATGATATTAGATGAAGTGGCAAGAGTTCAATTTAATAACTGTTAATACACCTAGAAATTATAATCATGCCACAAATAGTTATTGACATCTGTACTTACATTCGTTCAGAATCAGGGCCCCAAAGGCAACAACGATGACCAAGATGGCGCAGACAACATCCAGACACATGGCGAAACACTGGGACATGGTCAGAAGCATGAACCAGCTCTCTGGGTTTATGAACCGTAATAAGCATAATATATAAGTGAAAAAAAAAACAAAAACATGTTAGCTGCTTTGAAAGAATCAGTCAAGCTACAGAAGATTTTTACACTACACAATGTAGTAGATCAGCCAAGTGACACACCCACATAATTTGAGATTCCAGGAAGCTAGGTCTTGACCTCAGACAATACATAGGACACATGCACAGGAATCAATCCAGGTGCTTTATGGGAAGCATCCACTGAAAATGTCAACCCACAGGTTAGACACAGAAATGTGATCCTAATAAAGAAGAGGAAGAAATGGTCTCATTGGTGCATTTCTTGCTGTGCTGGGTGTCACAACAAGGCTCATCCTCTCACAAACTCAACCGTTCCCAGCTCCCTGATAGAATGTGCAGCTCACACACAGCTTCCAGCACAGTCTACACCTACCATACATGTTTACTCTGAGGAGCTGGTATCTAAATGGCCATGAGTTAACAGGATTTGCAATGTGGCTTTCAAAGTGCCATTTTATCTTCAAAATATAATAAAGATTGGAAAGATGGGTCTGAGTTTTACAGACTTAGAGCACATTCTGAAATTTCTACCCAGGGGAAAAAAAATTCACTGAAACAAAGTATAATACATATCAACTGGGTGGGAAATCAGGAAATTATTTTCCTCAATTACATCTGCTGCCCTGAATGTTCTGAAAAGAGAGTCAGCAAACT
>SJYB01002858.1:134245-146274 GCA_006408585.1 Antidorcas marsupialis | reverse complement strand
TGGGGAGCAGGGGAGGGGTGGGGTGGCAAGAACAGCCCACCACTTGCTTTTATAAATAAAGTTTTATTGGAGCACCATCATGGCCATTTGCTGATGTATTATTTTTGCCTACTTTGGTGCTACAATAACAAAGTTAAGCAGTTGCAACAGAGACAGTATGGCACACAAAGCCTACCATGTTTACTACTGGCTCACTGAAAAAAATGTTTGTTGACTCCTGCCCTAAAGGGACAAAGCCATAGGACACAGTGACAGTTGGACAATACAAGCCAGTTAGGAGAGAAGTGGGGTGTGACAGGGGAAGAGGGGAGCACAGAGGGGATGCTGAGAGGAGGGGTTGGGGAGGCGGGTGTGCAGGGAGGGAACCTGAGGCTGACACAGAGAGAGGAGCTGGCCAGCAAGACCACCTGAGAGGGGGTCAGGACTCTGAAGGGAGCACCTCCCATCCTTTGAAATCATTTCCAGAAACTTACAGACCTGAGTGCAAGTCCTGGCACTTCTCAAACAGTTTCTGAAACTTTTGTTCAGCTTTGTAGGCCCGGATGGTCCGGAGTCCCTGGAGAGAAGATGCTAAGTGGGAAAATACTGGGCTTTGTTCTGTGGAAGCAGAGACAAACAACATAGATAGTCAGGAAGGCTGGATGTGAGGAAACCCACTACCTCCCATGTTCTTTGGTTGCATGTCCTGCCTAAGGGCACATCCAGTGCTTCCTGGAGGGCTGCCTGGGGGAGGGGGATGATGCCCTTTCTGAAGTGGATCCTCCACATGACCCTCAAGCTCCGGCTCACACCAACCTTCACTTTAACAATGTGGAAATGGAAAATTCTCTTTGAACCTATCTTTGACTAAATTAATAACCAATTTTAGATAATGAACTTAGATTTTTCCACTTAGTAGATACAGATAACCATGGGAAACAGTATACCTCTCTTCTTGGCTTGGTTTCTAGAAAATTAAGTTTGCATTAATTTGCAGTCACTATCCATAGTCAAGGTTTCTGATACAAACATCTTTCTTTCCTTACTTTTTTACAATCATCCACAATCTTTTTTAAAAAATCTTCTCTCCTTATAATTTTATGTTAATAATGATTAACTATATCTGTGTATTAACAATGAGATAAGCACTAGATAATTTCATCCTCTGTGGTTACCTGTAGAATAGAATGAGTGAGTGAAAATCGCTCAGTCATGTCTGACTCTTTGCGACCCCATGGACTATACAATCCATAGAATTCTTTAGGCCAGAATACTGGAGTGGGTAGCCTTTCCCTTCTTGTGAAGATCTTCCTAACCCAGGGATCAAACCCAGGTATGATTAACTATAAATCATGTTCCCCGTTATTCTAAAACTAGGAATTTGAATGGAGTAATAGACTAAATGGGTACTGAATAGATCCCCTTCCTTTATTCTCCTAAGGTTGTTATCTTCAGCATTCATTTATATGAAAAGCCTTGGGGAAGGGGGCCACAGTGTGGTATCACCCCAAGTACTGGTGATGATAAAGAGCAAATCTGAAAATAACAGGGCTTATCTTTTCAAAACTAGCAACTGCAACTTTTATGCCATCTTTGGAGTATGTGAGAGAATGTATTTTCCAAATGTATCACCTCTGACATTGTGAATATATTTCCTGATGCCTCTTTTCCTTTTCCTAATCTTTTTCTTTCCTTGTCATTTCTAGTAACTGGGGGAAGAGAAATTCCCTATTTTCCTTATACATTAATTGCAACATGATATAACATTTTATGTTTAGAAAAATGTTTACTGAGTGGCTGCTATGTCAGGGAGTGTGCCACGAGCTAGACAGAAGCGGTCCCTGTCCTCATGGCACTCATATTCGCTCTCCTTGCTCTGAAATGCAAAAGCTGCAGGTGACCTGCCACCAGCTCTGCTTGCTTTAAGGGCCACACTGACTCACAAGGGCTATAATATGCAATTACCTAATGTTGATCTAGGGAGAAATTCCAGAAGATAGAGTCTGCAGGATGACAGGGGTCTGGGTAATTACAGCAAAAATGGAAGCCAGCCTGCACTGCCACCCCAGCCTGAGAGCCCTGGTACTCACTTGCACATTCCAGGCGTTTGACAGCTCCTGATGTATTTAGGAAATAGAGCTGAAGCAGGAAGAAAATGATGCCAAGGAGAGCCAGGGGTATCGCAGTCCAAGGAATCATAGCCACCATCACAATCACCACACCAATCACAAGTAGAAATGTCTGAAATAGTGAAGAAAGACACAGAGGCCTCCTTATGAAGGATTCTTTTCAAAGATAAACTTTAATAGATTGTTCTGTTAGGATTAAACTCCTTTTCTTGGATTCATGTTGAGGTATGGCAAAACCAATACAATACTGTAAAGTTAAAAAAAAGAGTAAGAATTAAAAAAGAAAAAAAGAAAGATGTGTTGGAATGGCAGAGAAAGCTTTCCTATCCAAAGGAAAAACATTAATAGGTGCTCATTACAATATTTATTGCATGTGTCCAACACTATGATAAGAACTTTCTAGGCATTAGCTCTTTTGATACACTCAGTAACCCTATGAGGCAGGCACTACTTTTTATTTTGGTCACGCCAAGAATTTGGCGGGATCTCAGTTCCCTAACCAGGGATTGAACCTGGGCCACAGCAATGAAAGAAATCAGTCCTAGCAGTCCCCACCAGTAGACACCAGAGAACTCTCCTAGGCAGTACTATCTTTAACAGATGAGAATATTTGAGACTCAGAGGGTAGTTGTTGAATCCCAAACTATCAGGAGTTAGTAGGTGTTACTGATACTAAATAGATGAGCAAGACGATACCACAGATGAGGAATCCAGAAACCTCAGCTATACACGCAGGGATAAAGAAGTGGTTAATTACAAATTCTAAGCCCAGTAAAAGGGGGGAAAATGGAAATGTCTACCTCTGGAAATAAGAATTCCACTTTCTTGGTTTTCTATACTTAGTTAATATTTACTGAGTGCTGACTGTGTACAGGGCTACACATTCAAAACTTCATATGTATGAACTCGATAATCTTTACAATAGCCCTATCAAGTAATAGTGTTATCTCATTTTATGGATTGAGACACTGAGGCACAAGAAGAGGAAAAGCAACTTGCTGGAGACTAGAGACTGCAAAGCCTAAGTCATGGAGCGTGAGAGGTTATGTCTTGAGCCATTATGACATATTTAGGCTTGTTCCCAACATACAGCTAAGTAACATTACACTAAGTATCTACATGTCCATTTCAAAGGTGAGTGATTATTACAACAGCAGATACCATTTACCAGGTGTTTCCATTGCTAAGAGTTCCACAAACATTTCACTTAATCATCACCTCACCCCACAAGGTGATTTTATATTGGGAAATGACCCAATATATTCTAGCAGGTAGACTAGAAACCCAAGTCCTTGGCTGACTCTGATTTAAGTATCTTTATCAAGAAAAGTATAATATGATGGTGGAAACCTTCAGACAAGAATGCAGTCAACACTTAGCATCTGCCTGTTACGGAAGTGGAGTGAATAGTGGAGATGTGCAGATTCACACGGCCTGGACCAAGGCCTCTGAAGGTTACAGACCAAGGCCTCTGAAGCTTGGATACAAATTTGTAATGGATTGCACAAGGCCCAGAGTGCTCTGGAAACACAGGGAAGAATATGTGAACACTTTTCTTAGAGGATTCTAAGAAGACACTTCAGAAATAAATTTCACAGGCTGGTTTCTCTGTCAATATGAAGGCTTGCCTAAGCTTCTGATCTTTCTCCTAAGATGCTTCCCTCTCTCTGGGCAATCTTATCATCTTCACAGATTTAACTACCACCTGCTCAGTGAAGAATACGCAGGTGCCCTGCTCATCCCAGAGCTCTTATTTCATTATCTGCAGTATGCCTCAAGGTCCTAAGCTCCAAGATAATTGAATTAAAACTGACAGAGCTGGGGTTGGAAATCAGTGAGACTAATATTTTTTCTCCTCACATGACTGAGAACATTTTATACTTGAAATCAAGTAGCATCTCTCCCTGTCCCTCTTAAAAAACATTCGAACATATGTGACGGATCTGGATTTATGAGGGTGAATTAATCATGTGCTAAGCACACAGTGGGCCATCCAGCTATGGAAACTCAACTCTGGCTTAGTTTGCAGCAGCAAACAAAGAGAACTGTTCACAATATTTTAATGTAATTAATAATCACTGTGATAAATTGCTTCTGGGGATAAATTATATACCTAAATCCACATGACACATTTAGAAAATAAGCTTGCAGAGGAGAAAACTATCAGATATCTGTGCAATAAAAGCACTCTGCCTCCAAGTCTCAGCTTAGTTCACCTTAGTGAACAGGAAAAATCTTTGCCCACAGGCTATGTGGTCTGCAGTCAGATAATCATTCCAAAATTAATACTTGGAAACAAAAAAGTCCCCACAAGCTTAGTCATTGAAAAGCAAGAAGAATTAAGCAACAGGAGAAACATCCCACATGAGCAACAGCACTGAATGAGATGAGAGCTGAAGTGACCCCAAATCATTCTTTAGAACCTCAAGTTCATAGACAAAACAAAGGCAGGGTAATCATCTTTTGACAGGAAAGAGTTCTCTGTAGGAGGCACTCTTTGTCTTAATCTTAAACCAGATATCCCTATGTTGTATGCATCTCTGGGCTTAGCACAACCTGCAGATTTTTCAGTCACACACTGTGCTATACTTAGTCACTCAGTCGTGTCTGACTCTTTGCGACCCTATGAACTGTAGCCCACCAGGCTCCTTTGTCCATGGGGATTCTCAAGGCAAGACTACCAGAGGGGTTTGCCATTCCCTCCTCCAGGGGATCTTCCCAACTGAGGGATCAAACCCAGGTCTGCTTTGTTGCAGGTGGATTCTTTACCATCTGAGCCAGCAGGACAGCCCTGATCACACAATACCTTGCTTAATCTGGTGATTCTTTCCATGGATCACAGTGGAAATGGAGAATGATTAAGTAAAGGATGACTTGATCTCTTCCCTAGCTTCCCCTTCACTAATCTTGTGAACAAGTTGGCATTGGAAGAAAGAGCATGAGAAGTCGACAAACCTGCACACAGTCGGGGATGGTGATAACTCTGACCTCCATCTCCCTGATCAACTGTAATTACTTCCCTCTTTCCCTTTAAAAACTTTCATGGTTGAGCAGACTCTTCAGAGGTAGATTTTGGGGTATGTTGAGTCCACCATGTCCCCATCTCCCAACTGCTAGCATTCATGTTAAAGGCAATTATTCTTCCTACTAACATTTATGAGTATTGNGAGAATGATTAAGTAAAGGATGACTTGATCTCTTCCCTAGCTTCCCCTTCACTAATCTTGTGAACAAGTTGGCATTGGAAGAAAGAGCATGAGAAGTCGACAAACCTGCACACAGTCGGGGATGGTGATAACTCTGACCTCCATCTCCCTGATCAACTGTAATTACTTCCCTCTTTCCCTTTAAAAACTTTCATGGTTGAGCAGACTCTTCAGAGGTAGATTTTGGGGTATGTTGAGTCCACCATGTCCCCATCTCCCAACGGCTAGCATTCATGTTAAAGGCAATTACTCTTCCTACTAACATTTATGAGTATTGATCTTGTAAGCGGTGAGCAGTGGGACCTGGTTGCATAACATCTGCATAGAAGATATTTCTGTAGGGTTGGTTGTTTGCTTAAATACCTTAAGTCACAGCACTCAACATGTGAAAAGCTACCTACAAAAACAAAATTTCTCAGATGACTTTGATCCCATGCTCAAATTATTGGCTTAGATGCACTTGCCTCTAAAGGCTTTGTATCTGCAACAACTCCTGTATACTAGGCTGGTAAAGGTATTATTTTCACCTTATTATTACATATCTTTCTAAGTAACCACACCTGGCTTTATCCAAAACAAAACAAAAAAGTTACAGTAAATATGTGTTCTTTGTGGTAACACAATGCATAATTTAGCTCATCTAAGCTATCTCTCTCTGAGAGGTGCTTGTTTCTATTATGAAATGTGCTTACAGTAAAGGGAATCCACACCAGACATCTGGAAGGCAGAGGGAGAACCACTTGCCCAGCATGTTGCTGCTTCAGACCAACCTTGACGTAACCGTGGAGCCACTTCTGCCCCAGGAGTTACTCATGTTAACTCAGCCTCCCAATCTCAGCCGCATCTTTCTCTCACAACCATGACCTTTACTGAAGGTAACAACTACATTGCCAGGCTGAAAGCCCACCCTTAGGCAGTGTGAAAAGGCCTTGAAAAACAGGCACTATACTATTCCCTGTGAAAACCTGACAGGACTGCTTTATTACCTGGATTAAATCTTGAAATGTCAGGGGCAGTAAGTCATCCATACGCCCAATGTCTTTGCAGAAACGATTTAAAATTCTTCCTGAAAGAACAGGATATGAGAAATTACTCATTTCCCCAGTCACACCCTTTGAGAGAAAGAATTCATGAACAAATGAAAACAGTATTTTTAAAGTACATATATATATTTATCATTTCTNAACTCACACCCTTTATTTTTTTTTATTTTTTATTTTTTTAATTTATTTATTTTTTTATTACAATACTGTATTTGTTTTTTAATTTGGAAAAATTTAGAAAATTCACTCCCCAAATTCTAAACTTACAAATAGAAGATTTAATCAAGTGTAAATTTTATTTTATTCCTTTTTATTGAAGTATATTTGATTTACAGTATCATATTAGTTTCAAGTGTACAAGATAGTGATTCAGTATTTTTACAGATTATTCTCTATTCATAGTCATTAAAAGGTAATGGCTGTACTTTCCTATTCTATACAATATATCCTTGCTGCATATGTATTTCAAACACAGTAGTCTGTACCTGTTAATCCCATACCCCTAATTTTCCCCTGCCTCCATCTGTTTCCCCTCTGGTAAATCTCAGCTTGTTTTCTATATCTGGGAGTCTGTTTCTGTGTTGCATATACACTCATTTGTATTATTTTTTAGATTCCGCATTTAAGTAAAATCATATCATATTTGTCTTTCTCTGACTTATTTGACTAAGCATAATATTCTCTAGGTCCATCCATGTTGCTGCGAATGGTAGAATTCCTTTTATTTATGGCNTATCATATTAGTTTCAAGTGTACAAGATAGTGATTCAGTATTTTTACAGATTATTCTCTATTCATAGTCATTAAAAGGTAATGGCTGTACTTTCCTATTCTATACAATATATCCTTGCTGCATATGTATTTCAAACACAGTAGTCTGTACCTGTTAATCCCATACCCCTAATTTTCCCCTGCCTCCATCTGTTTCCCCTCTGGTAAATCTCAGCTTGTTTTCTATATCTGGGAGTCTGTTTCTGTGTTGCATATACACTCATTTGTATTATTTTTTAGATTCCGCATTTAAGTAAAATCATATCATATTTGTCTTTCTCTGACTTATTTGACTAAGCATAATATTCTCTAGGTCCATCCATGTTGCTGCGAATGGTAGAATTCCTTTTATTTATGGCTCAGGAACTTCTCATTGAATATATATATGTGGAGATATATATATCACAATTTCTTTATCCATTCAACTGTTGATGGACGCTTGGATTGCCTCTATATCTTGGCTACTGTAAATCATGCTTCTGAGAACATCAGGGGTGCATGTATCCTTTTAAATTACTGTTTTCATTTTTTCTGGATATTTGCCCAGGAATGGAATTGCTGGATCATGTAACAGTTTTATTTTTAGTTTTTTGAGAAACTCCATAATGTTTTCCACACTGGCACACCAATTTACATTCCCACGAATAGTGTATATGAGTCCTCTTTTCTCCATATCCTCTCCAACATTTGTTATTTGTACATTTTTTCATGATTATCATTCTGATAGGCATGAGGTGATATCTCATTGTGGTTTTGATTTGCATTTCTTTAATAATTAGTGATATTACTGTCCAACTGATATAAAAAGTCAAAGCATTTCCAAATAAATCCCAATAGAATTTTTCATAGAATGCAACAAGTTGATTTTTAAATTTATGTAAAAGAATTCCTAAGCATTCTTGATGAAGAATAAGATGGCTGACCAACCACATCACACATCACAAATTATGATAAAGTCATAATTATTAAGGCACTGTGGCCTATAATAAATAAACCAATGGAACAGCAATGACAGTCCAGAAACAGACCCATGCACAGATGGAAATTTGATAGATGACAAACAGATACTGTAGACCACTGGGGAAAGAAGGGATTATTTACAAATNTTTTTAAATTTATGTAAAAGAATTCCTAAGCATTCTTGATGAAGAATAAGATGGCTGACCAACCACATCACACATCACAAATTATGATATAGTCATAATTATTAAGGCACTGTTGCCTATAATAAATAAACCAATGGAACAGCAATGACAGTCCAGAAACAGACCCATGCACAGATGGAAATTTGATGACAAACAGATACTGTAGACCACTGGGGAAAGAAGGGACTACTTACAAATGATATTTGGATATTTTGCTCAATATGCAAAAAAAATAAAATAAAATTGGATCCCTATTTCACATCATTCACAAAAATCAATTTCAAATTACACAAAAAATTTAAATATTAAAGTCAAAGCTTTAAAATCTTTAGAAGTAAATGTAAAGGAATATCTTTCTGCTTATGATCATAAAAGATATTTTCAACTAGGCACAATGACCAATAACCACAAATAAAGACTGATAATTCAAGTTTTAAATTTAATTATACTGAAGTTAAGAACTCTTTTTATATTAATGAATCACTTATTTTTTTCATTGAAAGCTTGCATGCTTTATATGTTTGAATATATGTCTTAAACATTAGTTACAAAGTACCATGTGTGCTTCTATTTATATATATATATATAATTTATTATTTATAAAGATTTATTTATATATTCTCTCTTTTTCTGACATTAAGAACTCTTATGCATGAAAATACACCATAAAGAGAAGACAAAGCCACAGAGTGGAAGATATTTTCAACATGTATAACTGACAAATGAGTACTATCTAGAGCACTTATAGAAATCCTATGAAGCAGTATTTTTATAATACACAAAAAGTTCGAAAGACAAAGAAGAGTATTTCCCAAAAGATATATTATTTTCAGGAGAAGGAAGAGGAGGAGGAAGGAGGATGTTGGTCATCACTACTAGCCAAAGTAACACAATTAAGGTAATTGACACTTAATCAGCAAAAAAATTAAAGAGTTTGACAATACCCAATGTTGGAAGAACTCATAAATTGCTGGAGGGTGTGTACAAATAAACATCTGCAAGCTCTACAACCAAGAAATTCCACTCCTTATTATATATTTTATTTATATACCAACAGGTGTACTTACAGATACAAAGCACTATGTTGTGATACCAATACATACATAGATACAGAATATCTCTCACAGATACATATACAAGAATAAGTTCTAAGGTACATGGTACAAGTATGTTTACAGTAATACTTCAAATTAGCAGAAAGCTAGAAATAACTGAAACATCTATCAAGAATAGAATGAACCAAACTGTGTGACATTCATATTGAAAAATCATACAGCAATGGAAAATGAAATATAGTCACATCTAACAATTTTGGATGAATCTTAAAAATGTTAAGAACAATGAGCAGGTTTATTTTTATGTGTATATGAAATATTGTACTATACCATAAAACTGTTTCCTTTCTGGACATGTTAAACATAAGAAGGNTGATCTTTCAATAGAAACTCTTCAGGCCAGGAGGGAATGTCAAGACATACTTAAAGTGATGAAAGAAAAAAAAACCTACAGTTCAGATTACTGTACCCAGCAAGGATCTCATTCAAATATAAAGGAGAAATCAAAAGCTTTACAGACAACCAACAGCTGAGAGAATTCAGCACCATCAAACCAGCTCTCCAACAAATGCTAAAGGATATTCTCTAAACAAGAAACACAAAAAGGGTGTATAAACTCAAACCCAAAACAATAAAGTAAATGGCAACGGGATCATACTTATCAATAATTACCTTAAACGTAAATGGGTTGAATGCCCCAACTAAAAGACAAAGACTGGCTGAATGGNAACAAATGCTAAAGGATATTCTCTAAACAAGAAACACAAAAAGGGTGTATAAACTCAAACCCAAAACAATAAAGTAAATGGCAACGGGATCATACTTATCAATAATTACCTTAAACGTAAATGGGTTGAATGCCCCAACTAAAAGACAAAGACTGGCTGAATGGGATACAAAAACAAGACCCCTATATATGCTGTCTACAGGAGACCCACCTCAAAACAGGGGACATATACAGACTGAGAGTGAAGGGCTGGAAAAAGATATTCCATGTAAATAGAGACCAAAAGAAAGCAGGAGTAGCAATACTCATATCAGATAAAATATACTTTAAAATAAAGGCTATGAAAAGAGACAAAGAAGGACACTACATAATGATCAAAGGATCAATCCAAGAAGAAGATATAACAATTATAAATACATATGCACCCAACATAGGAGCACTGCAATATGTAAGACAAATGCTAACAAGTATGAAAATGAAAAGGGAAATGAACAATAACACAATGATAGTGGGAGACTTTAATACCCCACTGACACCTATGGATAGATCAACTAAACAGAAAATTAACAAAGAAACATAAACTTTAAATGATGCAATAGACCAGTTAGACTTAATTGATATCTATAGGACTGCTACTGCTGCTAAGTCACTTCAGTCGTGTCCAACTCTGTGTGACCCCATAGACGGCAGCCCACCAGGCTCCCCTGTCCCTGGGATTCTCCAGACAAGAACACTGGAGTGGGCTGCCATTTCCTTTTCCATCTATAGGACATTTCACCCCAAAACAATGAATTTCACCTTTTTCTNAAATGAAAAGGGAAATGAACAATAACACAATGATAGTGGGAGACTTTAATACCCCACTCACACCTATGGATAGATCAACTAAACAGAAAATTAACAAGGAAACATAAACTTTAAATGATGCAATAGACCAGTTAGACTTAATTGATATCTATAGGACTGCTACTGCTGCTAAGTCACTTCAGTCGTGTCCAACTCTGTGTGACCCCATAGACGGCAGCCCACCAGGCTCCCCTGTCCCTGGGATTCTCCAGACAAGAACACTGGAGTGGGCTGCCATTTCCTTTTCCATCTATAGGACATTTCACCCCAAAACAATGAATTTCACCTTTTTCTTAAGTGCTCATGGAACCTTCTCCAGGATAGATCACATCCTGGGCCATAAATCTGGCTTTGGTAAATTCACAAAAACTGAAATCATTCCAAGCATCTTTTCTGACCACAGTGCAGTAAGATTAGATCTCAATTACAGGAGAAAAACTATTAAAAATTTCAACATATGGAGGCTGAACAACATGCTGCTGAATAAACAACAAATCACAGAAGAAATAAAAAAGGAAATCAAAATATGCATAGAAATGAATGAAAATGAAAACAACAACCCAAAACCTGTAGGATACTGTAAAAGCAATGCTAAGGGGAAAGTTCATAGCAATACAGGCATACCTCAAGAAACAAGAAAAAAGTCAAATAAATAACCTAACTCTACACCTAAAGCAACTAGAAAAGGAAGAAATGAACCCCAGGGTTAGTAGAAGGAAAGAAATCTTAACAATTATGGCAGAAATAAATGAAAAAGAAACAAAAGAGACCATAGCAAAAATCAACAAAGCAAAAAGCTGGTTCTTTGAAAGGATAAATAAAATTGACAAACTATTAGCCAGACTCATCAAGAAACAAAGAGAAAAAAAATCAAATCAATAAAATTAGGAATGAAAATAGAGAGATCACAACAGACAACACAGAAATACAAAGGATCATAAGTGACTATCATAAGTGACAGCAATTATATGCCAATAAAATGGACAATGTGGAAGAAATGGACAAATTCTTAGTAAAGTACAACTTTCCAAAACTGAACCAGGAAGAAATAGAAAATCTTAACAGACCCATCATAAGCACAGAAATGGAAACAGTAATCAGAAGTTTTCCAACAAACAAAAGCCCAGG
>SJYB01002858.1:73054-123370 GCA_006408585.1 Antidorcas marsupialis | reverse complement strand
AACACTGTAAATTTATTACTATTGTTAATTTTTTTTCACTGATGGTGAATCTAAGAGCCAGAAAAGTAGAAAGTATTAGTCACTCAGCTGTGTCTGACTCTTTGTGAGCCTATGGGCTGTAGCCTGCAAGGCTCCTCTGTCCATGGGATTCTCCAGGCAGGAATACTGGCGTGGGTTGCCAAGCCCTCCTCCAGAGGATCTTCTTGAACCAAGGATGGAACTCAGGTCTCCTGCATTGCAGGCAGAGTCTTTCCCATCTGAGCCACCAGGGGGGCTACAAGAGCCAGAGGGTGAAGACTATTTTTCGGAGGGCATTCTTTGGGTTAGGGGCTGAGCTAGAGTCAGAAGCAGGGCCCTGGACTTCCAGTCCAGCACTGCTTTCCCAAGACACCACCCCCTTGAGTTCTCCATGAGAAATTTCACCCCGTTCTCAGAGCTGGGGAGGTGAGAGTGTTTCCATAGGATTCCAGTTCCCAGCGTTTGAGATCAGCTCCTGAGAGGGGTAGGTTCTCTGAGGATGAATGCCCCCCATCCCTTGAAGAACCCCAGCACCACGCGGGGGTGAGACACACCTCCGGGAGGGACATGTCTGCTTCTCAGGGAGCTGTTCCCCATGGTCACCCCCTATTCCCTCGTACAGAGTGTCCCTCGTGCTCCACCCTCAGCCACAGCGCCTTCCACGAGGAGTGGACGCCTGAGGTCAGCGGGGCATTGGCAGGACTTATAGCCACTCAGTTTTTACTCTTAAAAACTTTGAAATAAGAGGCTTCCCTGGTAGCACAATGGCAAAGAATTCGCCGGCCAATGCAGGAGAAATGAGCTTGATCCCTGGTCTGGGAAGATCCCACATGCTGCGGAGTGACTAGGCCCGTGTGCCACAACTACTGACCTCATGTGCTACATCTACTGAAGCTCGTGCATCTAGAGCCTGTGCTCTGCAGCAAGAGGAGACTCCGCAGCGAGGAGCCTACGCACCACACGGAGAGGAGATCCGGGCTCGCCGCAGCTAGAGAAAGCCTGTGTGCAACAGCAGAGACCCAGAGCAGCCAAAAATGAAGAACTAAAGTTTTTCAAGTCTGAAATAAAAAATCATAGACTCTTCAGCCATTTAGTTGTAGAGAGCGCGACCAAAGCTTCTTTTTCAATGAGGACTTGAGCCAGGACCCCTAGGGTGAAACCACAGGCAAACCAAGTAATCCACAGAGAAGTTGAGACAGGAGACTCTGTAGCCCAGGAGAATTATGAGGCCTGGTTCTTCACTTATTTGTCCTCCAATAGTTTTGTTTTTGTTTTTGTTTTTTGGCTGCTTAGCATGCAGGATCTTAGCTTCCCCACCAGGGATCAAGCCCACATCCCCTGCAGTGGAAGTGCAGAGTCTTAACCACTGGACCACCAGGGAGTCCCTAGCCGCTTTTTGTTTGTGAATGGGTTTCTGCCTCTTGGGACCCAAAGCACTTTGACCAGAAGTGATGAGAAAGGGAGTGTTTTAGCATAAAATTCCCAAACAAGCCTGACTCAAATAAGACCAGACCAGAGCTGCCAATGGGCAAGGTATATTCCCACTCTGTCAAAGCAGAGATGGGACTCTGGGGGCAGAATTTAGGGACTGCTGCTATCCCATGCCATGTTACTAGGAGAAGAGAACTCGGTTACAGACCATGACTCACTCCTCCATCTTCTGTCAGAGAGAAAGCTCTGTTGTGGGGACTCTCGCTTGGGAAGCCCTCTGTATCCTGTTTCACCTCCTAGAGAGTGCTGGAATGAATGTAGTTTTTCTTGGTGGAGAAACATCTATTGTATCCACGACTTTCACCCAGTATTACTCTAATCTCCCAGGAGGCTCAGTGGTAAAGAACCCGTCTTCCAATGCAGGAGACTTGGGTTCAGTCCCTGGGTCAGGAAGATCCCCTGGAGGAAGAAATGGTAACCCACTCCAGTATTCTTGCCTGGAGAATCCCATGGACAAAGGAGCCTCATGGGCTACAGTCCATGGGTTCACAAAGAGTTAGACGTTACTGAACAGGCACGCACAATGGAAATACCATCATTTGTGTGTGTGCTGAGGGTGGGGGAAAGATAGTCAGGTGATTGCTGGAATGTGAATTTGAGGGTCAAAGATATGATCATGCCCATCTAAGTTGATTCAGGGACGTGGGGGGTTGGAAGAGGGTGACAAACCATGAGTGTACCCCACACTGGCTCCAAGCAGAGAGAGACCAGCCCCACCCCAGGTCCCATCTCCCATCTGGAAGACAGAACTGTATCTTGCAGCAAAGTTCCATCTGCCAGCCAGATGAACAGTACCTGTAAAAACTTCCCACATCAAGCCCCGTGGGGCTAAAGCCTCTTCCAGAGCCTGCTGACAACAGGAAAAACAATCCGAGAATGACATTTCCCGAAGGGCTCAGAGACACTTGCTGTCGAGAAGGGATCAGGGAGTTCAGCGTTGTCCACAGACATCTCAGGAAGGACTCCTGCAATGGGAGAGGGATGGGAGAGGCCAGGACGAACATGGGGAGAATATGCAAAAGCATGTTCTCAAAAAGGGGTCCCTACCTCCATTGTAACAAAAATCTCTACCATTTACTGAATGCCTCCAAAGTAGCAGGCCTCCTACAAACATCAGTTCATTTAGTTCTCATTACCCTCCAGAGTAAGCACGACTTTCCTCATTTCTCAGAGGAGGAAAGTGCAGCTCTGAGAGGGCAAGTAGTTTTCCAACGATCATGGGCATGCCACCCTGCCTGCTGCTTCATGTCTCTGAAACGGAATGTCTTCCAGATACTAGGGGACCACTATGGGACTTCCCTATAGCTCAGATGGTAAAGAATCTGCCTGTAATGCAGAAGACCCAGGTTCAATCACTGGGTCAGGAAGATCCCTCGGAGAAGGAAATGGCAACCCACTCCAGTATTCTTGCCTGGAGAATTCCACAGACAGAGGAGCCTGGTGGGCTACAGTTCATGGGATCACAAACAGTCGGACATGACTAAGTGACTAATATACATGGGGAAACAGGGATAAAACGGAGCTCGAAGATGTCAGCCAACTTCAGACCATGGTCTTGGTCCTCTTGGAAAGTGAAAGTGAAAGTCGCTCAGTCGTGTCCAATTCTTTGCAACCCCACGGACTGTACAGTCCATGGAATTCTCCAGGCCAGAATACTGGAGTAGGTAGCCTTTCCCTTCTCCAGGGGATCTTCCCAAACCAGGGATTGAACCCAGGTGTCTTGCATTTCAGGCAGATTCTTTATCAGCTGAGCCACAAGTGCAGCCCAACTGATGGTCTAAAGAAGGAAAGGCGAAGAGGAGAGTTCCTGAAACTAACAAGTGTCTTTTTAAAAAATAAACTTGCCAAAGTCTGACTGCTCAGAAATGCAGGCCACACTTTGGAAGCAGGTCCTTAGAAAGCTGATGTTTATCAGAGCTGCTCTCCAGCAATGGCCTTTGGGGCTTACAGGATATTCCTTGGGAAATCTTCACCTTCATTGTCTGGGGCAGCTTCAGTCTTTCGGGCAAGAGCCAGAAGTCATTTCAGATTTGGGTGAGTCATCAAATTGGGCTGTATTATTTCAGGTCCAACTGAGGTGTGACCCTCCTTCACTGAAGTACCTGGTGCCATCAAAAACACAAAGGAGCCCTTGGGCTTTGATGGAGCCCAGGATTCCGTGAAGTGAAGAAGTGAAAGTCGCTCAGTCGTATCTCACTCTTTGCAAACCATGGACTATACAGTCCATGGAATTCTTCAGGCCAGAACACTGGAGTGGGTAGCCTTTCCCTTCTCAGGGGATCTTCACAAACCAGGGATTGAACTCAGGTCTTCCACATTGCAGGTGGATTCCTTACCAGCTGAGCCACAAGGGAAGCCTCAGGATCCCATGGTGACTGGCATGTCCTTGAAGGGGCTGTGGGGAGGCCTTGAACAAGATCTAAGGGGTCTTCAGAGGGAGAGACACGATCAGACCCAATCAGGGCATAAGTAAAAACATACATGGTTCCATAAAGTGGCCTGGGAAAGATGCCACATTAATAAAAGGAAAAATGCAGAGGAATGTGTGAGGAGGGAGCCGCTGAGAATACACGAGTGCCTATAAACTTGGCTCTGCAAACCCCACCCCCCATCTCTGCTCCAACTTGTTTTTCATTAAGACTCAACGACAAGCCCTAAAGAAACCAAACTGTTCGTGGAGGCAGCAGGGGGTGGAGCTGGGCACCTGGCTTGGGTCTCACCTCCCTTAATCCTCTGTATGTCCCCTGACTGGTCTCTTCCCTTCCACACATCCCTGGGGCCAGCTGCCCTAAGTAATGCTCCCTCTGGGTGTTGTACGAGCACTGCCATCTTGGCAGGCCAGGATGCCTGGTGTAAGGAGGAGGGTTAGAGTGTGTGGGGTGCTGGAGGGCCTTCGTTTCCACCTGAAACACTATTTATATCATGGGAATCATTTTCCCCTTCATCTCCCCAACATTGGTCTTGGGGACCAGCCAGCCAAAACCTTATCACATTTCCAGGCCCCAGCCCAACAGAAAGTGAGCTGGAACTGCAATCAGAGGGTAGCTCCCAGGTGGAACTTGCTGAGAGTCAATAATCAGAAAGGCAAACACTGACAGCCGTTGAGAAGGGAAGGAGGAGAACTGGCCTGCATGCTGGAGGTGCTCCCAGTTTATGGAGTGTGGGGGACAGACACTGACATGAGCATGAAAGCAAAACTGAGAAAAGATAATGCAAAGGTAAGTGCCTCAGCAAAAATTATCAACTAAGCCCTTAGCATCGAGGAAGTGGCAGAGAAAGGACCATGAGAATGAACAGGCCAGCTTGAGTCTGCTTGGGGAGAAGATAAGTCTTGCAAACTCAGGTCTCAAGCCTTAAGACCTGAAGCCCAGAAGACTAAGGTAGCTAGGGAAATGAGTTGTTGATGTTCAGTTGCTAAGACATGTCTGACTCTTTGAGACCCCATGGACTGCAGCACATCGGGCCTCCCTGTCCATCACTATCTGCTGGAGTTCACCCAAACTCATGTCCATCAAGTCAGTGATGCCATCCAGCCATTTCATCCTCTGTCATCCCCTTCTCTTCCTGCCCTCAATCTTTCCCAGCATCAGGGTCTTTTCCAATGAGTCAACACTTAACAAACAAGAGATGGCCAAAGTATTGGAGTTTCAGCTTCAGCATCAGTCCTTCCAAAGAACACCCAGGACTGATCTCCTTTAGAATGGACTGGTTGGATCTCCTTGCAGTCCAAGGGACTCTCAAGAGTCTTCGCCAACAACACAGTTCAAAAGCATCAATTCTTCGGCTCTCAGCTTTCTTCACAGTCCAACTTTCACATCCATACATGACCATTGGAAAAACCATAGCTTTGACTACACAGACCCTAGTCAGCAAAATGATGTCTCTGCTTTTGAATATGCTATCTAGGTTGGTCATAACTTTCCTTCCAAGAAGTAAGCATCTTTTAATTTCACGGCTGCAATCACCATCTGCAGTGATTTTGGAGCCCCCCCAGAATAAAGTCTGACACTGTTTCCCCATCTATTTGCCAGGAAGTGATGGGACCAGATGTCATGATCTTTGTTTTCTGAATGTTGAGCTTTAAGCCAACTTTTTCACTCTCCTCTTTACTTTCATCAAGAGGCAGCATTTTAGTTCCTCTTCACTTTCTGCCATAAGGGTGGTGTCATCTGCATATCTGAGATTATTGATATTTCTCCCAGCAGTCTTGATTCCAGCTTGTGCTTCTTCCAGTCCCCCAGCAATCTTGATTCCAGCTTGTGCTTCTTCCAGCCCGGCATTTCTCATGATGAACTCTGCATATAAGTTAAATAAAGCAGGGTGACAATATACAGTCTTGATGTACTCCTTTTCCTGTTTGGAACCAGTCTGTTGTTCCATGTCCAGTTCTAACTGCTGCTTCCTGATCTGCATATAGGTTTCTCAAGAGGCAGGTCAGGTGGTCTGGTATTCCCATCTTTTTCAGAATTGTCCACAGTTTATTGTGNTCTTGATGTACTCCTTTTCCTGTTTGGAACCAGTCTGTTGTTCCATGTCCAGTTCTAACTGCTGCTTCCTGATCTGCATATAGGTTTCTCAAGAGGCAGGTCAGGTGGTCTGGTATTCCCATCTTTTCCAGAATTTTCCACAGTTTATTGTGATCCACACAGTCAAAGGCTTTGGCATAGTCAACAAAGCAGAAATAGATATTTTTCTGGCACTCTCTTGCTTTTTCGATGATCCAGCGGATGTTGGCAATTTGATCTCTGGTTCCTCTGCCTTTTCTAAAACCAGCTTGAACATCTGGAAGTTCACGGTTCATGTATTGCTGAAGCCTGACTTGGAGAATTTTGAGCATTACTTTACTAAGCGTGTGAGATGAGTGTAATTTTGTGGTAGTTTGAGCATTCTTTGGCATTGCCTTTCTTTGGGATTGGAATAAAAACTGACCTTTTCCAGTCCTGTGGCCATTGCTGAGTTTTCCAGATTTGCTGGCATATTGAGTGCAGCACTTTCACAGCATCATCTTTCAGCATTTGAAATAGCTCAACTGGAATTCCATCACCTCCACTGGGTTTGTTTGTAGTGATGCTTTCTAAGGCCCACTTGACTTCACATTCCAGGATGTCTCGCTCTAGGTGAGTGATCACACCATCGTGATTATCTTGGTCATGAAGATCTTTTTTGTACAGTTCTTCTATGTATTCTTGCCACCTCTTCTTAATATCTTCTGCTTCTGTTAGGTCCATACCATTTCTGTCCTTTATCGAGCCCATCTTTGCATGAAATGTTTCCTTGGTATCTCTAATTTTCTTGAAGAGATCTCTAGTCTTTCCCATTCTGTTGTTTTCCTCTATTTCTTTGCATTGCTCGCTGAGAAATGCTTTCTTATCTCTCCTTGCTATTCTTTGGAACTCTGCATTCAGATGCTTATATCTTTCCTTTTCTCCTTTGCTTTTCACCTCTCTTCTTTTCACAGCTATTTNGCTTCTGTTAGGTCCATACCATTTCTGTCCTTTATCGAGCCCATCTTTGCATGAAATGTTCCCTTGGTATCTCTAATTTTTTTGAAGAGATCTCTAGTCTTTCCTATTCTGTTGTTTTCCTCTATTTCTTTGCACTGATCACTGAGGAAGGCCTTCTTATCTCACCTTGCTATTCTTTGGAACACTGCATTCAAATGGGAATATCTTTCCTTTGCTCCTTTGCTTTTCACTTCTCTTCCTTTTACAGCTGTTTGTAAGGCCTCCCCAGACAACCATTTTGCTTCTTTGCATTTCTTTTCCATGGGGATGGTCTTGATCCCTGTCTCCTGTACAATGTCACGAACCTTTGTCCACAGTTCATCAGGCACTCTATCAGATCTAGTCCCTTAAATCTATTTCTCACTTCCACTGTATAATCATAAGGGATTTGATTTAGGTCATACCTGAATTGTCTAGTGGTTTTCCTTACTTTCTTTAAGTCTGAATTTGGCAATAAGGAGTTCATGATCTGAGCCACAGTCAGCTCCCAGTCTTGTTTTTGCTAACTGTATAGAGTTTCTCCAGCTTTGGCTGCAAAGAATATAATCAATCTGATTTTGGTGTTGACCATCTGATGATATCCATGTGTAGAGTCTTCTCTTGTGTTATTGGAAGTGGGTGTTTGCTATGACCAGTGTGTTCTGTTGGCAAAACTCGGACATGGGGTAGCATCTCTCGGCTGCCGACCCTGACTTTCCACATTTAGAAGAGCTGAATCCAAAGTCTGTTTTCTTTACTAAGGGTCACATGGATCCCACATGATATAGTGGTTCAAAACCACTATTGAAAAATAAAGAAAAACCTTTTAGTTTAGTCTGGGTAAAGTCTAGAATCATTTTAATTTGCTGGTTAATTTTCAAACTTTAAATTTCACAGCTCTTTAATAGAATCTAATAATATGGATCTCATTCCAGTGTGACAGTCTAATTCAAAAGGAGCCTTTCTCTCTCTCTCTCTCTCTCACACACACACACATACTACTCTGAATCAGTGCTGCTTAAGATAATTGTGCTTCTGTCAAAAGGATCTTGACTGTGCCAGTGAAGTGACTGGCACAACTATTACAAAGCTCTGTCCTAGCAGAACTGAGACATTGGAACATCTTCACCTTCATCCCAACTCCATGTCCATTAATATATTTTAAATGTATACTGATGACAATCAAAGTTTCATCTCTTATCTGATATCAAATTTTTTAAAAATGGACAAAACAATTAAGGGAAGAGAAAAGATGAGGTATGTTTTAAAAATACTCAATATTTATCCAAAATCTATAAGGTACTCATTTTAGTACCTAAGACTTCAAACCATAACCTCATCTAGAAAGCAGTCATTGGATACAGCAAGAACCAAGAGAAGACATACCTGAAAACTATGCCAATTAAGCATGAAATTCCTATAATTGCTTTGTGAAGGGAGATGGGAGTGGTTAGAAAATTTGGCACCAAAAGGAGTTAAACCTCCTTCAGTTTTTAGAATTTCCCATTGTATGAGTGAATTCTACTCACCTGGTCTAAAACATTGGACCATTTATTAATAAAACTAGCTGATCTTGTAAGATAAACCACTAATTGTCTAGGTTACACAGGTGCTGCCTTTTATACCTTTTGTTAATCTGGGTATTTGTGTCACAAATGTTTACTTAATCTTAAATCAAGGAAATAACAGTTTTCTAGTAACACTGATGACTCATCATTTTGAAATAGGTTATTTATTTCCCTTCCACTCACAGGGCTATGTCAAGACTAACACTTAAAAATCAGCATTCCTCCCTTTTACCTCTTTTTTTAAAAATTTTATTATTTTTTAATACTTTATTCTACATTACAATACTGTATTTGTTTTGCCATACAATGACATGAATGAGCCACAGGTGAACACGATCTCCCAATGCCGAAAAATAATTAGGTATCAAATATTTGATCCTCCTAAGATTCATCTTCAGTGCACATTAAATCCCAGGGAAATGTATTAGGTGTTTGGCAGTTTTGTCTCCTTTATTGGCAGAGAGCAGAACTTTGGCAATTTTATTTCTTTGACTGACAGGAAGCAGAACTTGGAAGCTTGACTGACAGACAACAGAACTTTATGGTTCCATGAAACAGCTTCCAGTGAACGAATATATGTGTTTTTCTCTTCATGACATCACATACTAGAAACAAAGTCCACCCTCAATTATATATTACAAATTCTACTTTTGAAAACAAGATAGGAAAGAGTTCAATTTAATCTACCATTAAATGAGTAGGTGATTGATGGGCCCAAACCTTTTGGGCAAACTAGGCTTATCTTTGTGGTAGTTATTTGGGCTTGAATTTTCTTGAAGGAATGAAGTCCTGCTAATAGATATAGGAGGGGGAAACAAGATAAACATTAGCATGCTGGCTGCTCCAAGATCAGTGAACTTGAAGATTTAAACTTGGTCCCAAATTATTAAATAATAAATTAATTCATGTCTAGAGAAGCCTATAGGTCTTGAACATGAAGAACCTGGCTAACTGTGGTCATGAGACCTCAGAGGCTGAGATAATAGAAATTCAGTTCTTTTTAATGCTCCCAACTTTACAAGTATAGTTTTCACACTAACAGGCAAAGTGGAGCAATTTCACAGCCATAATAGCAAGGGCTCCATCAGTCACTTCCTTGTTCTAACTTCCTAAGACAATGAGATCTGTGTGGGCCACTGCATTTTACCATCCTGTGCTCCTTACAGTGCCTGGACCAAAGAACATGCACTGAATAAATCTACATAAGACGCTGCCCTCAACATTCTTATTTAATCTTCACAACAGTCTTGTGAAACAGGAAGGGCAGCATCTCCGTTTCACAGGAGATGAAGTTCCCAGACACTTTGTCATCATTGTCACTAAGGCTCATTAGGCACTGACCATGTGCTAAGCACTGTGAATGCAATAACAAACTTGGCACAGTGATAAAGAATCTGACTGCCAGTGCAGGAGATGCAAAAGATGCGGGTTTGATCCCTGGGTCAGAAAGATGCCCTGGGGTCAGAAATGGCAACCCATTCCAGTATTCTTGCTTAGAAAATTCTATGGACAGAGGATCCTGGTGGGCTATAGTCCACAGGGTCACAAAGAGTTGCACATGACCGAGTGACTGAGCACAACAACAATGCCCGCCACATTAAGATCATTTAGGTGTAAATAGAATCTTCATTTTACAGATAAGAAAACCAACAAATAGAGAATTTAAGTAACACATACGTATTAATATAACTATAAATAGTTATTAGTATTAGTAACTTGCACCAGTACTAAACCCAGGCAGTTGGCTCCAGAGTCCATACTTTTAAACCAAGGCAGACAACATCCTTCCTTGAGATTTGTCTGCCCAATGGTGTCCACCTGCTTTGGCCTACAGTTCTGTGGCTAGTTGATGACTAGGCCAAGGCTACTTCTGTCCGACCTCCAGCCCACCTCCCATAACAGGTCCTGTCAATTATTACTTGCAGAAGCAAAGCCACCCTGGGCCTCACAAAAAATCTAACCAACTGGATAAAGTGGGCATGTACATTGATAAACTAACTCCTCAAAGAAACCCAGTATGGAGGCTACCTTCCAAAATAGGACAGGTAAAAGACACAGGGTGGAAACAGCAACCACTGGGAAACCTCCAGAGACACTCATATTGAGAAACTTACTACTGAGGATCCACCTGCTACGTACCACAAAGCCTCTTCTTACATGTCACCAAGTAAGGAAGTAAGTAAGTGTTAGTCACCCAGTTGTGCCCGACTCTTTGCGACCCCATGGACTGGAGCCCACCAGACTCTTCTGTCCATGAGATTTTCCAGGCAAGGATACTTGAGTGGCTGCCACATGTCACCAAAGTCCACTGTAAAACTATAGGGTTAATTTCATTGAAGAGGATATTTATATCTCATCAATCTTCTAATTAATTTATCGTTACCATTTTAGGTAAACCTCAAAGTGTCAGCTTATGCCAGAAGCTCTGTGATTCCAGAAGTGGATGGGAAATAAAAGAAAGAAACACACAGCTTGTCTCATGGAGAGAGATTCCATAAGAAGGTCCTTCCTAAAGAATAACTTAGCTTGTGGGCTGTGCTTAGTCACTCAGCCCTGTCTGGCTCTTTGCAGCCTAGTGGGCTACAGTCCATGGGGATTTTTCAGACAAGAATACTGAAGTGTGTTGCCATGCCCCCTTCCAGGGGATCTTCCCAACTCAGGGATTGAACCTAGGTCTCTCACGGTGCAGGTGGATTCTTTATCATCTGAGCCACCAGGGAAGCTTAACACCACATAACACAGCCAACATTTTAATTTTTTAAAATTTTTTAATTAGAGGAAAATTGCTTTACGATGTTGTATTGGTTCTGACATACAACAATGTGAATTAGCCATAATTATACATATACCCCCTTGCTCTGGAGTCTCCCTCCCCTCTCCCCATTGCACCCCTCTAGGTTATCACAAAGTGCCAGGCTGGGCTCCTTGTGTTTCATATCAACTTCCTACCAGCTGTCTATTTTACACATGAGAGTGTATGTACATCCGTGCTACTCTCCTTCCCCTGCTGTGCCCAGAAGTTCATTTTCTACATCTGAGTCTCCACTCCTTTCCTGCAAATAGGTTCATCAGTACCATCTTTCTAGATTCCATGTATATGCATTAATATACAGTATTTGTTTTTATCCATCTTTCTTACTTCACTCTGTATAACAGGCTATAGGTTCATCCACCTCACTACCACTAACTCAAGTAGTCAACAACATTGAAACACATTTCCATCAAATGTATGGCATTTTGTATGCCAGGCCACAAATGGGTTCCTTAATTATTCTGCAAAGTGAACATTTATTTTTCCACAAACACAAATTGGAATAAAAGCTTATATGTGTCTACATTCAGATTTTCTCTGGTAGAAGGAAAAATATCAGCTTTTTATAGAAAATGGGTCAACAAAAGACAGTGATTTTCTTCCAAGTATCTCCTCCATTTTCAAACATAAGCTATAATAAGGCACCAAATGGGTTTGTTACCAACCATTTTTACTGAGAAAACTTGGTGTCTCACTTACCTATTGAGTTTTTATCGAAGAACAATACCAGCGATCTCAAAATGGACTCTACCATTTTGTTGTGCAAAATTTGTGAAGACTGGACAAGGATGTAGACTAACAACAGAGATCTTGCGATGCCAAAAAGGATGGTAAATACATTTAAACCTGAAATAAAGAAACATCACTCAGCACAAGATCTCTGCTTTTTCTTCAATGATCCTAAAGCACAGCAAACACTTTATAAGTGCATTATATATTTTATTCTATAATTTATGTATAAATTCATATAATACAGAATAAATTACATATAACACATTCTATAAGAGTTTAATACAATCACAAATATATATATAAAGAATATAAAAATCACTGTTTCTCATTAAGTAGAAACCACATGGGGAAAACATCAGGTGTAAGCTACAATTTCAGGCTTTCCTAATTCCATTACAAGTCCTAATAAAACTGAGAAGAAAGAAAATGATAAAATGCAGTCATCTTTTTTTCTCTGAATATCAAATCTTACTAATTACAGCATGTCCCACAATTTAAAAGTGAGGTATGTTTTGGTACCAAGCAAAAGTTGGCTTTAAGGCAATAACTAGTAGACTGAATAATGTAGAAAATGAATATGTGATGTGAAAGACTGATCACTGGAAATCACCCAATCAGAACAGGAGACAGAAACACAAATGTTAAAAAAAAAAAGGCAATATAAGAGACTTATTTGATAACATAAAGCATGCCAATCTAGGCATAATAGAAATTCCTGAAGGAGAATAAAGAGGATAAAAGGATAAAAATGTATTTGAAGAAACTATGGCAGAAAACTTTCCAAATACAAAGAAGGAAACATATTTTAGTACAGAAGCAGAGGGTCCCAAGTGAGATGAGTCTGAACAGACCTAAACAAAGACATATATAATAAAAATGGCAAAAGTTAAAGAGAGATTCAAAGGCAGCAAGAGAAAAAAAAAAGTTAATTACAAAGGAATCCCACCCTCACCCCCAGCCCACCCTGGGCCAAGGCTATTAGTTGTTATTTCTACAGAAAAGTTGCAGGCAAGAAGGGAATGGCAAGATATATTCAAATTCCTGAAAGGGAAAAAAATCTGCAACCTAGCATACTCTGTCCAGCAAGATAAGCACTTAGAAGGAGGGATAAAAGTTCTCAGACAAGCAAACACCAAAACAATACCAAACTGTCCTAAAGGATATACTAAAAGGGAAAATGAAAGTCACTCAGTCTTGTCCAACTCTTTGTGACTCTGTGGACTACAGTCCATGGAATTCTCCAGGCCAGAATACTGGCGTGGGTAGCATTTCCCTTCTCCAGGGGATCTTCCCAACCTCAGGATTGAACCCAGGTCTCCCACACGGCAGGCAGCTGAGTCACAAGGGAAGTCCAAGAATACAGGAGTGAGTAGCCTATCCCTTCAGTGAATCTTCCCAACTCAGGAATCAACCCAGGGTCTCCTGCATTGCAGGCAGATTCTTTACCAACTGAGTTATCAGGGAAGACCAGCCCCAACCCCACCCCACCGTATATTATAAGGTCTTCACTAAATAGAAAAGAAGCAAGAGTCCATGGGAAAGAGAATAGCATAGTTGGGCAGTAAATCACTTAAATAAGCCAATACAGAGATTAAATTTTTTTTTTCTGTGAAATCGATGATAACCACAATGAACAGCAAAAGGATAAACATTAAGATGTATAAGAGACACATCAAAATCATAAAATGGGACAGGAGAGTAAGTAAATGCAGATACTTTTTCAGAATGTGTTTAAGCCTATATGTTGTTAAGTCATGTTCGACTCTTGTGAACCTATGGATTACAGCCCACCAGGCTCCTCTATCCATGGGACTTTCCAGGCAAGAATACTGGAGTAGGTTACCATTTCCTTCTCCAGGGGATCTTTCCCAACCCTAGAAGCCTTGTCTCCTGCACTGGCGGGTAGATTCTTTACCACTGAGTCATCAGGGAAGCCCTAAGCTTATATGACTACCACTTTAAAGCAAGCAGATATAGGAAGAAGTTTACATAAGTGAAAAAGAGGGTAACCATAAGTCAAAAACATGCAATAGATTCACAAAGCCAAACAGAAGAGAGCAGAAGCATAACACAAAAGAAAATCATCAAAGCTAAAAAAGAAAAAACAAAAGAAAAGGAACGAAGAAGAAACAAAAATCAACAGGAAAACAAGTTTAAGATGGTGATAAATATATACATATCAAAAATTACCTTAAATGTCAAAGAACTAAACACACAAAAGACACAAAGTGGCATACTAAATAAAAATAATAAAAGCATACAATATGCTGCTTATAAGAGACCTGCTTCAGGGCAAAGGATACACATAGATTGAAAGTGAGGGGATAGAAATAGATATTTCATGAAATAACAAAAAAGCAGAGGCAACAATACTCATATCAAACAAAATGGACTTTAAAACAAAGATTATACAGGAAAATACAGGACACTAGATAATGATGAAAAGATCAACATAGGAAGATATAGGAGCATCCAAATACATAGAACAAATGCTGACAGACATAAAGGGAGAAATTGATGGGGATGCGATAATAGCAGGAGACTTTAACACCCCACTCACATCAATTGGCAAATCTTCCAGATAGAAAATTGAGCAACAGAGATCTTAAATGAAACAATAGAAAAATCAGAGTTACTAGATATTTCCAGGACATTATATCCAAATAAACCCCCACATACTCATTCTTTTCAAGTGCAGATGGACCATTCTCTAGGATGGAGCCATACTATAGCACAAAACAAGCCTCAACAAATTTAAGAGGACAGAAATTATTTCAAGCATCTTTTCTGACCACAATTACATGAAACTAGAAATCAGCCACAGGAAAGTAAGGAAAGAAAGATTACATGGAAACTAAACAACATGCTGGATTTTCCAGGCAATGCAGTGATAAACTGATGCAAGAGATGTGGGTTCAATCCTTGGGTCAGGAAAATTTCCTGGAGTGGGAAACAGCAACCCACTCCAGTATTCTTGCCTGGAAAATCTCATGGACTGAGTAGTTTGGTGGCCTATAGTCCATGGGGTCACAGAGAGTCGACACAGCTGAGCAACGGAGTGCACATACACAAAAAAACATGCTACTAAGAAAAAATAATAATCAATGATTAAATCAAGGAGGAAATTTAAAAATACAAATGACAATAAAAACAGCCATCCAAAATCTATAGAGTGCAGCAAAAGCACTTCTTAGAGGGAAGTTCATAGTAACATAGGTCTTCTTCAGGAAACAAGAAAAACCTCAAATAAACAACCTAACCTACCACCTAAAAGAGTTAGAAAAAGAACAAAACCTAAAATCAGCAAAAGGATGGACATAATAAATATCAGAGAGGAAATAAATATTTAAAAAATAGAAAAAAAAATCAATAAAACCAAGAGCTGGTTCTCTGAAAGGGTAAAAAAAAAATGACAAGCCTCTAGTTAGGCTTACCAAGAATAAAAGAAGAAAACCCAAATAAAATAATAAATGAAAGAGGATAAGTAACAAATGATTCTACAGATACACAAATAACCATGAACTGTATTTACTAACAAACTGGACAACCTATGAGAAATGGACAAGTTTCTAGACACATGCTGCTGCTGCTGCTGCTGCTGCTGCTAAGTCGCTTCAGTCGTGTCCGACTCTGTGCGACCCCATAGACGGCAGCCCACCAGGCTCCTCTGTCTGTGGGATTCTCCAGGCAAGAACACTGGAGTGGGTTGCCATTTCCTTCTCCATTCTACAGCACACCAAAACTGAACCAAGAAGACATAAATAATTAGAACAGACTGATCGCTAGAAATGAAACAGAATCTGTAATTGAAAAAAAAATCCCTACACACAAAAGTCCAGGACCAGATGGCTTCACAGGTGAACTTTACCCAACAAAAAAGGAAGAGCTTATACCAATCCTTCTCAAATTCTTCCAAAAGACTGAAGCAAAAGGAATATTCCCAACGACATTCCATAAAGCCACCATCATCCTGATACCAAAACCAGATAAAGATACTACCCAAAATGAAAATCAGAGGACAATATCCTTGATGAATATAGATGCAAAAATTCTGAACAAAATATTAACAAACTGAATCTAACAACACATAAAAAAATCATGCACTATGATCAAGTTGGATTTATCCCAGGGTTACAAGTATGGTTTAACATATACAAATCAATTGATATGATCCATCATATCAATGAAAAACACAAAAACCACATGATCATCTTAAATACAGAAAAAGCATTTGATTAAATTGACCATCCATTCATGATTAAAAAAAAAAAAACTCTTATGAAAGTAAGTACAGAGGAAATAAATCTCAACAAAATGAAAACTATTTCTGACAAAGCAAAAGTATAAGTCTTTCATTCATGTCCAACTCTGCAACTTCATGGACTGTATGCAGACTGCTAGGCTCCTCTGTCCATGGATTTTTCCAGGCAAGAATACTGGAGTGAGTAGCTATTCCATTCTCCAGGGAATCTTCCCAACCCAAGGATCATGCATTGCAGGCAGATTCTTTACCATCTGAGCCACCAGGGAAGCCCATTTATGACAAAGAAAGCTGAACATCTTCCTGTTAAAATTTGGAGAAAGACAAGGATGTCCACTCTCACTACTTCTATGCAACATAGAACTGGAAGTCCTAGCTACAGCCATAAAACAAGAAAAAGAAATCAGAGTTATCCACATTTGGAAGGAAGAGGTAAAACTGATTTCCTAGGTCAGTCTCCCAAGGTGATAAGAAATAAAAGCAAAATAAACAAATGGGACCCAATCAAACTTATAAGCTTCCGCACAGCAAAGAAAGCTATAAACAAAATGGAAAGACAACCTACAGACTGAGAGAAAATCTTTGAAAATGATGTGATTGACAAAGGCTTAATTTTCAAAATCTAAAAAAAGCTTATACAATTCAATGACAAAAAAATGCAAACAACCTGCTCAAAAAATGGACAGGTGACTTAAATAGATGTTTTTCCAAAGAAGACATACACAGATATATGCCAACAGGTATGTACAAAGATACATATCATTGCTAGTTATGAAATGAAAAGCAAAACTACAATAAGGTACCATTTAACACCAGTCATAATGACATTCATTGAAAAATACAAATAACAGATGCTAAAGAGGGCATGGAGAAAAGAGAATCCATGTACACTGTTGGTAGGAACGTAAATTAAGGCAAACACTGTGGCAAGCAGTGGATGGTCCTCAAAAAACTAAAAATAAAGTTGCCATCAGTTCAGTTGCTCAGTTGTGTCCGACTCTTTGCAACCCCATGGTCTGTAGCACACCAGGCCTCCCTGTCCATCACCAACCCCCAGAGTTTACTCATACTCATGTCATTGAGTCAGTGATACCATTCAACCTTCTGATCCTCTGTCATCCCTGTCTCTTCCCACCATCAGTCATTCCCAGCATCAGGGTCTTTTCAAATGAGTCAGTTCTTCGCATCAGGTGGCCCAAATATTGAAGTGTCAGCTTTAGCATCGGTCCTGCCAATGAGTATTCAGGACTAATCGCCTTTAGGATGGACTGGTAGGATCTCCTTGCAGTCCAAGGGACTCTCAAGAGTCTTCTCCAACACCACAGTTGAAAAGCATCAATTCTTCGGGGCTCAGCTTTCTCTATAGTCCAACTCTCACATCCATATATGACTACTGGAAAATCCATAGCTTTGATTAGATGAACCTTTGTTGGTGAAGTAATGTCTCTGCTTTTTAATATGTTGTCTAGGTTGGTCATAACTTTCTTCCAAGGAGCAAGCATCTTTTAACGTCATGGCTACAGGCAACATCTGCAGTGATTTTGAAGCCCCCCAAAAAAGAAATACAGTCTGTCACTGTTTCCCCATCTATTTACCATGAAGTGATAGGACCGGATGCCATGATCTTAGTTTTCTAGTTTTTTCTTAGTTTTAAGCCAACTTTTCCACTCTCCTCTTTCACTTTCATCAAGAGGTTCTTTAGTTCTTCGCTTTCTGCCATAAGGGTGTTGTCCTCTACATACCTGAGGTTATTGATATTTCTCCCAGCAATTTTGATTCCAGCTGTGCTTCATCCAGCACAGCGTTTCTCATGATGTGCTCTGCATATAACTTAAATAAGCAGGGTGACAATATACAGCCTTGATGTACTCCTTTCCTGAACTGGAATCAGTCTGTTGTTTCATGCCCAGTTCTAACTGTTGCTTCCTGACCTGCATACAGCTTTCTTAGGAGGCAGGTCAGGTGGTCTGGTATTCCCATCTCTTTCAGAATTTTCTACAGTTTGTTGTGATCCACGCAGTCAACAGCTTTGGCATAGTCAATAAAATAGATGGTTTTGTTTTTTTTTTTCTGAAACTGTTTTGCTTTATTGATGATCCAATGGATGTTGGCAATCTGATCTCTGGTTCCATTGCCTTTTCTAAATCCAGCTTGGACAACTGGAAGTTCATGGTTCATGTACTGTTGAAGCCTAGCTTGGAGAATTTTGAGCATTACTTTTCTAGCACGTGAGATGACTGCAATTGTGCAACAGTTCAAGCACTCTTTGACATTGACTTTCCTTGGGATTGGAATTAAAATTGACATTTTCCAGTCCTGTGGCCACTTCTGAGTTTTGCATATTTGCTGACATAGTGAGTGCAGCACTTTCATAGCATCATCTTTTAGGATTTGAAATAGATCAACTGGAATTCCATCACTTCCACTAGCTTTGTTCATAGTGATGCTTCCTAAGGCCCACTTGCCTTTGCATTCCAGGATGTCTGGCTCTAGGTGAGTGATCACACTATTGTGATTATATGGGTCGTGAAGGTCTCTTTTTGTACAGTTCTTCTGTGTATTCTTGCCACCTCTTGTTAATATCTTCTGCTTCTGTTAGGTCCATATCATTTTGTCCTTTATTTTGCCCATCTTTGCATGAAATGATCCCTTGGTATCTAATTTTCCTGAAGAGATCTCTAGTCTTTCCCATTCTATTGTTTTCCTCTATGTCTTTGCATTGATCACTGAGGAAGGCTTTCTCATCTCTCTTTGCTATTCTTTGGAACTCTGCATTCAGATTGGTGTATCTTTCCTTTTCTCCTTTGCCTTTCACTTCGTTTCTTTTCTAAGCTATTTGTAGGGCTCCTCAGACAACCATTTTGCCTTTTTGCATTTCTTTTTCTTTTGGATGCTTTTGATCACTGCCTTCTGTACAATGTTACAATCCTCTGTCCATAGTTCTTCAGGCAGTCTGTCTATCAGATCTAATCCCTTGAATCTATTTCTCACTTCCGCTATATAATTGCAAGGGAGTTGATTTAAGTTATACCTGAATGGTCTAGTGGTTTTCCCTATTGCCTTCATTTTAAGTCTGAATATGGCAATAAGGGGTTCATGGTCTGAGCTACAGTCAGCTCCCAGTCTTACTTTTGCTGACTGTATAGAACTTCTCCATCTTTGGCTGAAAAGAATAAAAATCAATCTGATTCTGGTATTGACCATCTAGTGATGACTATGTGTAAAGTTGTCATATGATCCTGCAATCCCACTCCTGGGCATATATCTAAAGAAAATTAATTTGAAAAGATACACGCACCCTATGTTCACTGCATTACTATTTACAGTAGTCAAGACATAGAAACAAACTAAATGTCCATCAACAGATAAATGGATAAAGAAGATGTACTATACACACACACACATATATAATGGGATACTGAAAGAAACTATACACACACACACGCACATCTAATGGAATACTGATCAGTCATAAAAAGAATGAAATAATGCAGCATGAAATTTGCAGCAACACAAATGGGCCTAGAGTTTATCATACTAAGTGAAGTAAATCAGGAAGAGAAAGACAAACATCATATCACTTACATGTAGAATCTAAAATATGATACAAATAAACTTATCTACAAAACATAAACAGACTCACAAGAGAGAACAGACCCCTGGTTGCCAAGGGGACGGAGGGTGAGGGAGGGTGGACTGGGAGTCTGGGGTGAGCAGATGCAAACTATTAAACATAGAATGGATAAACAACAAGATCCTACTGCATAGCACAGGGAATGACAGTAAATATTCTGTAATAAGCCATAATGTTATACAACATGAAAAAGAATATATATATATACACACATATATTAATATATACATATATATTCTATATATATGAAACTGAATCACTTTGCTGTACAGCAGAAATCAACATAACTATACTAAATCAAGTATACATCAATAAAATAAATTTTTAAAAAAGTCTTCATTCAATCTCTTTCTTCTAGTTGATTTTAAAAATAATCATTCCAATTAATTAACAGAGTAAATGCAACTCAGACTTAATCTGTTAAGACATTACTGAATTACTCCTGGAAGCCCTAGTTGCTCACACAGGCTCACTGAAAGCATTTCACACTCTTGTATAATAGAGCAGAAGATTCAACTTTACCTGAATAAACTACTAAGTACCAGTTCAGACTTTTCTTCTCAGTTTCATTTCCTTGTCTACTAACACTGACGTGGTATTCATCCACCCTATGGAACAGGGAAGAGAAAAAAATGCAATAGACAGAATTAGATAAAGACTAAAAAAAAGTTAACCTCGATTTAGGAGACACGTTTTATGCTAGAAAACAATTCCCAGCTCATAGGGCCTGGTGTCCCTCTACCTTATAAAAATCCAACTTGAATCATGAGTTTCAGTTTTCAAAACTGTCTGCGAGGAAGCTGCTGAGGGTCAGACATGGGGAGGAACCATGGGAGAGTCACATTCCACCAACAGGAACTTTTTCTTCAGGGAAACTACGTGAGGGTCAGCCCCCCTGACTCTGTGGGAAAGGGGGCTCCCTGTAGACTTTCAGCACTTTGGGTCAGACCAGGAATCACTCACCAGTCTAAAAGCCACCAATCCTGCAGGACGTAGGCAACCTGGAGCAGACAACAACAGTCACTCACACACTGACATCACTGAGCCTCCCACCTTCTCACTAGGATGGGGGATAGAAAGGCTCCAGAACATGGACACGGTCCTTCCAGCTCAGGTCTGCGCCAAGCCCCACACCCCAGATGACCACAGGTCAGAGGAGGGCATGCTACAGTTTAGTATCTCTAAAAGACACTGTTCTTTCCTAGAAGCTCTCTGTCATGTACACACAACACCAGTAAAGCTCATTTATTTAGCTCCCCACAAAAAATGCTTTTCAATGCAAATCCAGATGGACTGCAAATACAGTAATAATAGTGTAAATGTTGGAGTTTTTCAAATGAAAGAAACTTAACAGGTACTGTGATGATTAGTTTTCTATGTCAGCTTGGCCAGGCCAGTCTCCAATGATTCAAACACCGGTCTAGACATTGCCTTGAAGGTATTTTGTGAATGTGGTTCACATCCATCATAAGAATGGAAGTAGAAGAGATCACCCTCAAAACTGTGGTGGTCTCATCCAGGTAGTCAAAAGCCTGAAAAGCAAAACCCGAGGCTTCTTGGAGGAGGAAGAAATTCTTCCTCAAGACAGCAGGGTAGCTCCTGCCTGAGGTTCCAGCCTTCAGGCCTGCCTTCCTGATTTCACATTCACCCAGCTAGATCCCACAACTGCATGAGCCAATTCTTTGAGATAAATCTCTTCATATGCATATTAAGAATAATGATAACATAAATAAAGTATAAATAATATGTAAATACCAAACTGAAGGCACACACCAAAAAAAAAGTCTCCTTATTTACCTGAGCTGCGATGTTCACTAGAATAAGGAAAATGATGATAAACCAGTAAGCACCGGCTGTGAAGTAATTCTTGTAGGTCTTACAACCAACTTGTCCCTTTGGGCGGTCCTCCAGGGGTAATGCAACCAGTATATCCTCAGTCTGTTAGGGAAAAAATGGCAGTGAGAGATAAAACGTTAAGTAATAGAACCCTGAATATCTAAAGTTCAACAGTAACTTTCATTGCAAAAAGGGGACACACACAAAACTCATATGCTGGCAGGAGCGAAAGATAGTCCATCTTCTAAAGAGAATGGTGTGGAAATAACTAGACAAACCACATATACATTTATGCTTGGACCCAGCCATCCCACTCCTTGGACCCAGCCATCCCACTCTTAGGAATCCATTAGAAATAAGAAAACGTCACCTGTATGAGGCTATTCACAGTTGGGTAGCTTTGCTTAAAGTCAATCACGACTCTCGATACAAGCACACCATACCCAATTCAAGTATAAATGCAGAAGCTTGTTCAAAATAATACATAAAATGATATGGAACTAGTGTTTAGCTCTTAATCTTTTATTTTGTCACTCAATGATGGAAACATAAAACATAACTGAGCNTCTTCTAAAGAGAATGGTGTGGAAATACACTCCTTGGACCCAGCCATCCCACTCTTAGGAATCCATTAGAAATAAGAAAACGTCACCTGTATGAGGCTATTCACAGTTGGGTAGCTCTGCTTAAAGTCAATCATGACTCTCAATACAAGCACACCATACCCAATTCAAGTATAAATGCAGAAGCTTGTTCAAAATAATACATAAAATGATATGGAACTAGTGTTTAGCTCTTAATCTTNTCTTCTAAAGAGAATGGTGTGGAAATAACTAGACAAACCACATATACATTTATGCTTGGACCCAGCCATCCCACTCCTTGGACCCAGCCATCCCACTCTTAGGAATCCATTAGAAATAAGAAAACGTCACCTGTATGAGGCTATTCACAGTTGGGTAGCTTTGCTTAAAGTCAATCACGACTCTCGATACAAGCACACCATACCCAATTCAAGTATAAATGCAGAAGCTTGTTCAAAATAATACATAAAATGATATGGAACTAGTGTTTAGCTCTTAATCTTTTATTTTGTCACTCAATGATGGAAACATAAAACATAACTGAGCCTCTAAATACTAGCCAAATACAGTAAACTGAGCTCACACAGCAAATTGGAATAAGGTGAATCTGGGTAGCAGGGGGCAGCACGTGATCAAAATCTATGTGGTTCCTGAATTTCAGAGAGTGATTCCTGAGTATGAACTGTGAGCAACTAATCTGAACCCTTATCAGAATCATCCAGGCTCGTGGGTTTGGATGTCAAGGAAGAACTGTGTACGTATAACCAGAGCAGACCGAAGGCTCACGAGGCCACCAACAGCAGACAGACACAGGTATGTTTCAGGATGAGAAACTCACATCATGGTCCTCTGGGGCCTCATCTTTCACTGACTCTGGAGGCTGGTCTAGAGACTTGGAAGATGGTTCAGACTCCTCAGTCTTCTTTGAAAGGGAGCCAGAATCTATTCCGGATTTAAGAAGGAACTCAATGTAAGGCCCCTTTTGCACCATTTCACCCTAAAATTTAAGAAAAAATTGAAAGGCATGTATTTGCATTTAATAATACTATAAATGGTAATCAAGAGAAGTAAACGGATCTTAAGTTATGAGTTTTGTAAGAAAGTGATCATTAGGTCTGAAATTCTGGTGGACAAATATAGTTTAGTTCAGCTTGATACAGAACTGAGCACTGTGTTCTCTGCCAAAACCTATGTTAGGTGCTGGGGGATATGAAAGAAATGTGTGCTCATGTGTTAAAGATGGAGACAATTAACATAAGAAATGGCAGGCCACTCCAGTATTCTTGCCTGGGAATCCCATGGACAGAGTAGCTGGGTGGGCTACAGTCCATGGGGTTGCAAAGCGTCAGACATGACTGAGCAACTAAGCAACAACATGTTTGAGAAATCTGAGCCCCAGATTCCTAGGGGAGTGGAGAATCTACACATGGAACTACTTCTAGGGAGGTAGAGGCTTTGCATTTTAATAATCTTTCCCAGAGTAGAACTTCCCTTGACAAGTGAGGGATCTGGCCACAGGCCTGTGGAGCAGACAAGGGTTTAGGACACTGTTGCTGATTCCCAGAGGCAAACAAGCCAACCAGTAAGCACGAACCAACCAGTAAGCCTGAAATATTCTCATTTATCTCCAGTCCACCACCAACCACGCTAGGAGTTATGAATTGAATGGTGGCCCCCAAAAAGTATGTTCAAGCCCTAAGCATGGCATCTGTGGGTATGACATTATTTAGATATAGGCTCTTTGCAGATGCAATCAAGTTAGGATGAGGTCATACAGGAACAGGGTGACCCTATATCCAGTAATACTGATGTCCTTATGAGAAGAGACCCAGACAGACACAGGGACAATGGCCATGTAACATCAGAGGCAGAAACCACAGTGCTGCAGCTAGAAGCCAAGGAACACCAAGGGAAGCAGATGAGCACTAGCGGCTGGANACAAGGGTTTAGGACACTGTTGCTGATGCCCAGAGGCAAACAAGCCAACCAGTAAGCATCAACCAACCAGTAAGCCTGAAATATTCTCATTTATCTCCAGTCCACCACCAACCACGCTAGGAGTTATAAATTGACTGGTGGCCCCCAAAAAGTATGTTCAAGCCCTAAGCATGGCATCTGTGGGTATGACATTATTTAGATATAGGCTCTTTGCAGATGCAATCAAGTTAAGATGAGGTCATACAGGAACAGGGTGACCCTATATCCAGTAATACTGATGTCCTTATGAGAAGAGACCCAGACAGACACGGGGACAATGGCCATGTAACATCAGAGGCAGAAACCACAGTGCTGCAGCTAGAAGCCAAGGAACACCAAGGGAAGCAGATGAGCACTAGCGGCTGGAGGGAAGGACTCTGCCCTGGAGTCTTCAGAGAGAGCACGACCCTGCCAGTGCCTGGATTTGGGACCCATAGCCTCTAGAACAGGGAAATGACAAACTTATTTTAAGTCACCCTGTTTGCAGTGCTTTGTTACAGCAGCTCTAGAAACTGACATCCTAGCTTAAGCCCTGCTGCTGTCTCCTCAGCTTTACTAACACTTGTAACAGCTTCTGCTGTCCCCCCTCCAGTGCATCAGAGGACTCTCCTAACTCCCACATCAGACCACATACTGCCTCTGCTCTGGACCGTACAAGGCTTCCATCCCACTTCCAGTCCCCTGCCCACTGCTCAGAGACCAGCTCCCTCCCGTCCCCCTGCTCACTCTCCTCAGACACGCTGGTCTTTCTGCTGTTCCTCCAACCTGCCAGGTCGGCTCCTTCCTGAGGACTCCCGGCCTCAGACCCCCTCCCCCAGGTGACTGTGCGGCTTCCACCTTCATGTCACTCAGACCCCGTGAGGCAGCCGCTCCTCAGGGAGGCCAGGGTGTCACCCTTTCTGTCACATCCGTCCCCATAAAAACAGGAACCCCGTGAGGGCAGGGCCTTGTCCTGCTGCTGCACAGGCTCCCATACGTATCAGGCACATAGAGACCTGGGCAGGGAGACCAGCAACTGGAGACACCAGCAGAGTGGGCATCTCTGACCCGGGTGCTCAGCTACCCAGCCTCGCTTCTGGAGTTAATGGAAGATGCTGTTTAGCAAACTGTGTTTGACTATCACATGGTTACAAACGGGCCTTACTATCTGTAATTGCAAAATTAGTATACTTTGACTTAAATCCTGGAAGGGGAAAACAAAATCTTGTACATAAAGTAGCATTATTATCCTTAACAAATTTCATTACAACAGTGATGACTCAGTAATTCTCTGGTAGCACTTTTATACATTTTAGGGTTTATGTGGCTTAGAGCATAATAGTGACATTTCTATGGTCTTGAGTACCATCAGCTCTGGGAAGAAGGGGGCAAAAAACTGAGGGAGAAGAGGGTATTTACCATGAATCAGAGGAGAGTGACCTATTGAGAGGATCTGGCCTTCAACATAGTACAAGCAAGTGCTGGCAAGTTCCACAGACTTCTAGAAACTACTTACATTTTCCAATGTCAGAGTCTTACTTGCAGCTTTTAGGTACTGCAACTGATGAGTCACTAAAATTATGATTTTATCTTTCAAGGCTTGGCAAATACACCTGTAAATATAAAAGGTATAGTATGCAAAACCACATTAATGGGGATACTTCAAAGTAAAAATTTATACTTTAAAACATAGTGAGACAAAGGCAACACATAGTCAAAGATCTGCAGTTTAAATATCAAATAAATGACAAAACTTAATACAAACATAAATCAATGAATTTGGTAAGGTCTTCAAATTCATCAGCAGCAAACTTGACTCCAGCTCCACTAAAAAAAATTCTAAAAAGCAGTCCAGTGAAGGAGGCACCAAGAGCTAAATTCTTTTACCTAAAACTCAGCTTAGCATTTATATATTTCATAAGGAAAAGCAATTGAGCAACACTGAGATTCCAAAACTCGACTGAACTAAAATACTATGTTATTTCTATGTGAGAATAGGAGAATAGGAATCTATGTCATGTAAAAATGTGTACATTTTTAGGCAGTTTTCTATGTGATTATTTATGATTTATGATATACAGATTAACCACAAAAATGAATAGTTTCTTGATAACCTTTGCCAGAGTGCATATTCTAGAGCCTTGCCCTCAAATAATATTAGACAGAAAATGAACATTGGCGTGGCCTCCATCAGTCTCTTCAACATTCCCAGTCCCATTCAGGAAGCAACTCTTCTTTCATTAGGACTGAACACCTTCCAAACACGGAAATGAAAGAACAGAATCCAGATGGCCCAAATCAGACTGGAAATCAACCAACAAATCAAAAGACATACCAATTCTCTTAGCCAAGAGCCCTGTGTGGTCAGACCACCCAAGATGGCTCTTCTCTTGTCCTCTGTACATCCCCTGCCTGACCAGTACCTGCTTCAACTACACCTCCTCACATGGCTGACCTTCCTAAATGCTTGTCCCAGAGCCCAGCGAATGGCTGTTCTAGCTTTAGATCAGAAGCCTCCACTATGCTCGTCAAAGGGGCAGGAGGGACATGACCCTCTGCTGGTTTCCATGGTAACCAACAAGCCAACTGGATGTCAATTCCCCTGAAACTGGTAACTACCTCCTGCCTGGTAAGAGCAACAGCTGCTGCCAAGTTCTGCCGAGGTGTAACCCAACAATCCCCTCACTATCCCTCACATAATTAAATGTGTCCTTTCACAGTAACCCCTCAATCTGCTCATTTTAAATGCAGACCCCAAGGGACTCAACCCCAGTTTCATCCTACTGGGTCCACAACCCCTCCAGGAAGTTATTGCCTGGGTCCAGGACCCTGGAGACTAGGCAGGGCTCCAGAGAGGTTACCTGGGAGTCCAAGCCCATCGCAGAGCAAATCTCAGGAACAAGGGCCAGAGCTCAGCCTGTGAGTGAGTCAGATGGAGAGTCTGGAGGCAGCAGACTGCAGCTCAGTCCCTCTCATGAGACTGATGACGTCAGACAAGCTACTAAACCTCAGTTTCTCCGTTTCAAACAATGTCAGTGACAACTCACCCTCATGTTCTGAGAAATCAAACCACCAATCCACCCAGTAAAGGTCAGCCCCCTTCCCCACTCCTCCCTAACCACGGGCTGTCTTGTGCTTTGGACTCAGGACAGAAAAGTCCTAAGGGGACACTCCGGACACTGGATCTGTGATCAGAAGGAAGACTCCAGGATGGAGACACATACACCATTGCTTCATTTAGTCCAAAAGAATTCATTTTTACCTTTTGAGATGTCTTAGTTCAATGTTTGTATCTAAGTTTCTTGACTGAGTAAGTCCTCTTCAGTCTTAGTACTAAAGCTTTTAATGTAACTGTTTCTCCTTAATTTATAATTAATTGCCAATGTCCCTGAAAGTGGTTGTAAATCAAATCTGATGGGCTACTATGTCCAAGATAGAGCAACAAAAAAGTTGTAAAATGTTTTCTTCCTAATATTCCATCACATATTAGTTCAGTTCAGTCATTCAGTCTTGTCCGACTCTTTGTGACCCTATGAATCGCAGCACACCAGGCCTCCCTGTCCATCACCAACTCTCAGAGTTCACCCAAACTCATGTGCATCGAGTCTGTGATGCCATCAAGTCATCTCATCCTCTGTTATCCCCTTTCCTCCTGCCCGCAAACCCTTCTAGCATCAGGCTCTTTTCAAATGAGCAACTCTTTGCATGAGGTGGCCAAAGTACTGGAGTTTCAGCTTCAACATCAGTCCTTCCAATGAAAACACAGGACTGGTCTCCTTTACGATGGACTGGTTGTATCTCCTTGCAGTCCAAGGAACTCTCAAGAGTCTTCTCTAACACCACAGTTCAAAAACATCAATTCTTCGTTGCTCAGCTTTCTTCTAAGTCCAACTCTCACATCCATACATGACTACTGAAAAAACCATAGCTTTGACTAGATGGACCTTTGTTGGCAAAGTAATATCTTTGCATTTCCTTCCAAGGATTAAGCGTCTTTTAATTTCATGCCTGCAGTCACCATCTGCAGTGATTTTGGAGCCCCAAAAAATAAAGTCTGACATTGTTTCCACTGTTTCTCCATCTATTTGCCATGAAGTGATGGGACTAGATGCCATGATCTTAATTTTCTGAATATTGAGCTTTTAAGACAACTTTTTCACTTTCCTCTTTCCTTTCATCAAGAGGCTTTTTAGTTCGTCTTCACTTTCTGCCATAAGGTTGGTGTCATCTGCATATCTGAAGTTACTGATATTTCTCCTGGCAATCTTGATTCCAGCTTGTGCTTCTTCCAGCCCAGCGTTTCTCATGATGTACTCCGCATATAAGTTAAATAAGCAGGGTGACAACATACAGCCTCTACATACTCCTTTTCCTTTTTGGAACCAGTCTGTTGTTCCATGTCCAGTTCTAACTGTTGCTTCCTGACTTGCATATAGGTTTCTCAAGAGGTAGGTCAGGTGGTCTGGTATTCCCATCTCTTGAAGAATTTTCCACAGTCTATTGTGATCCACACAGTCAAAGGCTTTGGCATAGTCAATGAAGCAGAAATAGATGTTTTTCTGGAACTCTCTTGCTTTTGTGGTGTTCCAGTGGATGTTGGCAATTTGATCTCTGGTTCCTCTGCCTTTTCTAAAAACCAACTTGAACATCTGGAAGTTCAGGTTTCATATATTGCTGAAGCCCGGCCTGGAGAATTTTGAGCATTACTTTGCTAGCATGTGAGATGAGTGCATTTGTGCAGTAGTTTGAGCATTCTTTGGCATTGTCTTTCTTTGGAATTGGAATGAAAACTGGCCTTTTCCAGTCCTGTGGCCACTGCTGAGTTTTCCAAATTTGCTGGCATATTGAGTGCAGCACTTTCACAGCATCATCTTTCAGGATTTGAAATAGCTCAACTGGCATTCCATCACCTCCACTAGCTTTGTTCATAGTGATAATTCTAAGGCCCACTTGAGTTCACATTCCAGGATGTTTGGCTCTAGTTGAGTGAACACACCATCGTGGTTATCTGAGTCATGAAGATCTTTTTTGTACAATTCTTCTATGTATTCTTGCCACGTCTTCTTAATATCTTCTGCTTCTGTTAGGTCCATACCATTTCTGTTCTTTATAGAGCTAATCTTTGCATATAATATAGTATAAATAATTCCAAAGTGACCAATTAATGGCTTTGAATTTTTTCTAAATAATGCTTTTTATTAAGCATTATTTACTTAGCATTATTACTGAGGACTGTGAGAAGACAGAGGGCACGGGTGCCCCCTGGAGGAATAGGAGCAAAGGCAGGACCCACCTTTCACCTTCCTCCTGTGTCCTGCTCACTGCTCCCTGGCTCTGGGATAGAGGGACCAGCGTGAACAGACAGATGGGGGAAGAAAAGACTCCACAGAGCCAGCAGAGCTGGACACCAAGTAAGGGGACGAGCTGGAAAGGCTGATGGGGGCAGATGGCAAAGAAGCCTGTTCTCTGTTTGAGGACCTGGAGGTGCTTCCTGAATGTGGGGTGGCGGGGGGGGGGGTGGCTTGTGAAGGGCTGGAGCAGGAGGGTGAGCTGTGTAGACAGGAGGGCTTGCTGTGTAGACAGCAGTGTGGCAGTCTTATCAGGAGAGACTCGAAGAGCTGATGACCAGGAGGCGAGGGTCTGGTGATGTGGGGCTGAAACATAGCATGGTGAGACAGCATCTGTTCACCTAAGGCCTCTCACCTTCTTTAGGTGACAGAAGCCACTTAGTGTTCAAGCACAAAGCGATAAAAACTTTAACAGCCTTGGATACAGCCTCATGATTGAAGGAAACTCTGAAAGTCAAGTAAAAGTGCAATTCACTCACTTTTAATAAAAGCCTCCAGCTGCCACATCTGCTTCTATTCAGCACTTACTATCCTATGTTGAAACTCTCTAAAGCTTGACTCTGCTGACCTTTCCCCAGGCATCTGTCTTAACAAGCTCCATGTAAAGGCAGCTTCCTCAGAGGTAGGAATGAGAGCTGGGTGTCCTAGTCTCCCTTATTCTGCCCAGTGTGGTCCTCCCCTGTTCTAGCTCACCGTCCTTCTTGTAAACTAAGAGGTTTTGTGCAGGGACATCTGTAAGAGCATCTAACTCAGTGCACACGGCAGGGTGTTAATAAGTGCAGCTGGAAGGCTCATTGGCTTTAATAAGGTAAACAGCAAGGGAACTAACTCTGGGGGAGATATGGAGGCTGTTTTAGCAAAAGCAAGTTCATGAGGCTTTCAAGGAGGCCAATCTAGACTCTATCAAAGGCCTCAGTCAGTATGTGTTAAGATATATTATACACAGAAAAGCATCATAGTTGTTCTACTTCAGGGGTTCTATGGCCAAGCAAGAGCCACTGACACCAAATTCCAGAATCAGAAATTGAAAGTCAGGATTTAAGAATGATTCTAGATAACTAGATTCATGTTCATGTTAACCCTATATTGTGGGTCTAAGTGTTAATTCCACAAGCATCCATGAAGCAACATTAAATGATTGAAGCCATACTCTGATATCGAGTATGGCTCTGATAATTACTCCTGAATTCTAGACTTTGCTAAAGTATTTTCAGACCTACAGAATAATAAGCATAAGCTAACAGGGCCTTTCCATGGAAGCTCTATGTCAGTACTGAAAACTTTGTACCTTCTAATGTGCCTTAAATGACGAGGGGATGATGGAGGGAAAGAACTGGCAGCCAAGTATCAGATTACAGAGTTCCACTCTATGATTTAAAAATCGGATACCATCCTTCTAATTCCTGGGGTATGGATCTGTCCACAGCATCTGGATCCATCAACTGCAAGTCATAGGGGAATCTGCCATCTATCCCTCATTCCCTAAAGCATGGACCCCACTCTCTTCCACACAATGGAAGCACCTGCTGTATTTGCCTGTCCTGACCTCATCATGATGTAAGATTTCTCTATGATGGATCTTCTGTGGAGGGGAGGGAGGAACACCAGGGGAGCGGGAGCTGAGTCTCCTGGAGCACGAAGGCTTTCCTGAGCTCCCTTCCCTGATCCCTACAGGGCTCTTGTAAAGAAGAAATGATAGAAAACGGGTAAACTCACTGTTCGAACAAGTGCCTGCTGACTTCTACGTCCACTGCGCTGAGCGGATCGTCCAGGAGGTAGATGTCAGCGTCCTGATACACGGCTCTAGAAAATGTAGAGAGACGTCAGGAGACGACACTTCACACTCCCTGGGTCTCATCTCTGAATCATGATGACGTCTCCAACAACTCCATGTTCCTTCTACAAGCCCAGGGAAAGGGCCAAGACCCTGCTTCACACAGGCCCACCCAGTGAGCGGGGTCTGCGTGCTCACGTCCACTAGGAACCACGGAGGAGGAGGGGCGGATGGCAACTGAAACCCCATTTACCTGGCGAGGCTGACCCGGGCTTTCTGTCCTTCACTCAGTGGGGTTCCTCCATCTCCTATCACAGTTTGATCTCCTTCCTTCAAATTCTGCAAATTCTATAGGAGATAGAAAAGGGAAAAAAAGAAAAAGATTTAAAATGTGTTCTTCTGCCCTCCTAACCTTTCAGCAGCTGTTCTCCCCACAAGTGTTTGATCAATGATAATGGGCTTATTTCATAGTGAATAATGATAACCTTGAACATTACAAAAACAAACCTCTCAGGTTTTTTTATCTTTTCTTCATTCTGTAGTTTTTCACAGCATTTATGCATTGACCATTTTAACAGATATTTATTGAGGATTGACTACACACTAGGCATCATTCTAGTCACAGTAAATTCAGCCACGAGGAAACAAAGTCCCTACAGTTTCTTTCCATGTTGAGCGCAAGAACTAAGGATGAGAAGGAAAAGGAAGTCGAATAGAGAGTGAAGGAGGGAAGTGAGTCCACATTGTGGGGGAGGGCTCTGCTCAGAGTGGGTGTGAGCAGATATGGGGAGGGGGCTCAGGCAGACCTGGAGAGGCTGCTCTTCACAGAGGGAGGGGTGGGTGCAGGGGCCATGGGGAGATGCCCAAGGGTTTCAGGACAAGAAGGCAGGAGAGCAGAGCTGAGTAACGATGAGGGGGCGAGGGTGGAGACAGAGCGGGAGGAGCCCTGGGGTCACTCCAGTAAAGGAGNTTTCTTTCCATGTTGAGCACAAGAACTAAGGATGAGAAGGAAAAGGAAGTCGAATAGAGAGTGAAGGAGGGAAGTGAGTCCACATTGTGGGGGAGGGCTCTGCTCAGAGTGGGTGTGAGCAGATATGGGGAGGGGGCTCAGGCAGACCTGGAGAGGCTGCTCTTCACAGAGGGAGGGGTGGGTGCAGGGGCCATGGGGAGATGCCCAAGGGTTTCAGGACAAGAAGGCAGGAGAGCAGAGCTGAGTAACGATGAGGGGGCGAGGGTGGAGACAGAGCGGGAGGAGCCCTGGGGTCACTCCAGTAAAGGAGGAAGGGAAGGACTTACACAGTCTTGGGTTTTTAAAGAATCACTCCTATGTTTTGCAGAAAACAGGCAGTAAATGGGGAAGGGGGAAAGAGTGAATATAAGTAAAGAGGCTACTGAAAAAATTTAGGTGAGAGATGACCGTGGTCAGGACCAGAGTGGGAACAGTGAGAATGGAGAGACAGGGTCACACTCCAGACACATTTGGAAGGTGTCCATGTCCCGACCACATAGAATAGGAGATCAGTCCATGTTTATAAAGGTCACATCACATACAGAAGAATCGCTGTGCAGCCCGGTCCTGCAGGGCCCCTTCCCTCCAGACTACCGCATGGACACCCGAGAGTGGGGGAGGCCCCAGAACACTGCCCACATTACTGGTCCAATCAGCCCATGTGGCTATGGCAAAGCATTGACCTCCAGGGAAAAAGCTGAATATCAGCCGCTGTCCCAGCTCTTCTGCAGAGATGCTCAAATGTAGGGAAAAAGAAGGACTGAGCTTCACCAATAAGGCGAGGTCATAAAAGAAACACCCCACCCTGGCCTGGGTCTCTGTAGTCTGATCTGGGCATCAGGGGCTGGACGTGATTAAAGTAAATAGGAAACGCCTGAGATCTGTTTACTCCACACCCCACCTTACACCTTTGTCTATCACCTGCTCTTCAAAAAATTCTTCCTTATACACTTGCTCAACTGAGAGGCAGCACAGCATGGAGGACAAGCAAGGAGTCTAGAGTCATGCAGAAAGGGGTCTGAACTGGAGCTGAGATGAGCTGCTTGATCCCCCAAGCCTTGGTTTTACCAACTATAAAATGAGGATGTTAATGCTGAAGACACTGATAAAGAATAACTCATATAGCCTCTTACATGTGTGCACACACAGGGGTGAAAGACAGAAAATGATTTGCACATGGACTCTGAATAAAGGGAGCTACTCTTCTCACTGTTCTGCATGTGCTTCACTCTTTTCTTATACAGTCTCTACACCATTTAATACAAATCTAGCTCATTCCTGCTAACTTGACATTGTTTCTACAAACACAATCTCCCATTAATAAGAACCCAAGAGAAAGAAACAGAAGCCCATTAAAGGAGCAATTCTGTTTTAACCACATTATTGCAAAATGCTACTTACATGACACAATCTATAATGTTCAAGCTGTGGTTCAAGCAAAATTGCTATTTTCTATTTCCTCAGGAGGAAGGGTTTGGAGTCTTAACTCCTCACCTCTGAAAGTCTGTCCTGGGCTTTTTCTTACAGTATAGAAGAATATTCAGATGTCCAGACTGGACTCAACGGACTCAAAGGGAGCCCTTTAACAGATAGTTAATGGATTTTTATAACCCAGGAGAGTAACATACTGTTTAATCAGTATTTACATTGTTCTTCCTTTCTGCCAAATTACATTCCCCTCTCAAGTTCAGTTTTCATCATTCATTCACTGCTGCTGCTAAGTCACTTCAGTCGTGTTCGACTCTGTGCTACCCCATAGACGACAGCCCACCAGGCTCCCCCATCCCTGGGATTCTCCAGGCAAGAACACTGGAGTGGGTTGCCATTTCCTTCTCCAATGCATGAAAGTGAAAAGTGAAAGTGAAGTCACTCAGTCGTGTCCGACTCTTCGCGATCCCATGGTCTGCAGCCTACCAGGTTCCTCCGTCCATGGGATTTTCCAGGCAAGAGTACTAATTTCATCTAAATCCCAAGGTAGAGTTAAATGTTTCATTTTGTCATTTTCTGTGAAACTCAATGCCATTTCTGAAAACAATCTCTCCCCCAAAGAAAAGATGCAGTATTAAGAAGAAATGTTAGAGCATTCTATTTTCTTTAAATAAAAATGCAAGTCAAAACCAAGTGGAGAGGGAAACCTAGAGACTGAAAAGGCCTGAAGAGGCACAAGCCAAGTGTCGGGGGTGAGACCTCCTGTGCAGGCTGCCTCCCTCCAGCAGCGCTGAAGGAGATTCCTCAGTGAGATGACTAAGGACATATAAACAGAGACTAGCAGATCAATGACATTGAGGAATCTGGGTTATTTTTCAGGTGAAATAATGTGATTTTTTCCCAAAGGCTTTCCTATCTTTCAGAGAAAACTAATAATACGTTTGCAGATGAACTAATCTGAGGTCTAGGATCTTCTCCAGAATAATCTGGGGTGGGGGTGGGGCTGGCAGAGGTGGAGATACAGCAAGACTGGCCACCAGCTGCTCCTGGCTGAAGCTGGGGGTGGGTACATGAGGGTTCATTACACCATGCTCTCTATTTTTACAAAGTTTTGCAATTGTCCATTAAAAAAAAAAAAGAAGAAGTTAAAAGTGAACAAGGGAATTCCCTGGCGGTCCAGTGGTTGGGACTCTGTGCTCTCACTGCCAAGGGACCGAGTTCAGTCTGTCGTCAGGGAACTAAGATTGTGCAAGGCGTGTGGCACAGCCCTCCATACCAAAAACAGTGAATGAAATTTCACAAAACGAAACAACCACACCACCCCCCACCAAAGTTATTCTGTGAGTGTTGTTATCACATCAGGATTAAAACAGCAACATACATGCCTGCATATTTACCTAGAAGACCAGCAAATACATTAAGCAACAATCAAAGACCTTTCAAATTAAAAAGAAATTTCACTTGCTGCTTTTAATATTTGTTCTTTGTGTTTGATATTTGTTAATTTGATTAATATGTGTCTTGGGGTGTTTCGCCTTGGGTTTATCCTGTGGACCTCTCTGGGTTTCTTGGATTTGGGTGATTATTTCCTTCCCCATTTTAGGGAAATTTTCAACTATTATCTCCTCAAGTATTTTCTCATGGTCTTTCGTTTTGTCTTCTTCTTCTGGGACTCCTATAATTCGAATGTTGGAGTGTTTCATATTGTCCTGGAGGTCTCTGGGATTGTCCTCATTTCTTTTAATTCATTTTTCTTTTTTCCTCTCTGATTCATTTATTTCTTCCATTCTATCTTCTATTTCACTAATCCTATCTTCTGTCTTCTGCCTCCATTATTCTACTATTTGTTGCCTCCAGAGTGTTTCTGATCTCATTTATTGCATTATTCATTATATATTGACTCTCTTTTATTTTTTCTAGGTCCGTTAAACCTTTCTTGCATCCTCTCAATCCTTATCTCCAGGCTATTTATGTGTGATTCCATTTTGATTTTAAGATTTTGGATCATTTTCACTATCATTATTCAGAATTCTTTATCAGGTAGACTCCCTACCTCTTCCTCTTTTGTTTGGTTTGGTGGGCATTTCTCCTGTTCCTTTACCTGCTGGGTATTCCTCTGTCTCTTTATCTTGATTATATTGCTGCGTTTGGAGTGGCCTTTCGACATTTTGAGAATTTGTGGAGTTCTCTTTATGATGGAGTTTCCTCACTGTGGGTGGGGTTGTATCAGTAGCTTGTCAAAAGAGACACAGATGTATAGAATGGACTTTTGGACTCTGAGGGAGAGGGAGAGGGTGGGATGATTTGGGAGAATGGCATTGAAACATGTATACTATCATGTAAGAAACAAATTGCCAGTCTATGTTCGATACAGGATACTTGGGGCTGGTGCATGGGGATGATCCAGAGAGATGATATGGGGAGGGAGGTGGGGGGAACTCATGTACACGTGTGGCAGATCCATGTCAATGTATGGCAAAACCAATACAGTATTGTAAAGTAAAATAAAGTAAAAATAATTAAAATGTAAAAAAAAAAAAAGAAATTTCAACTAACTTTAGAGTTTAAACCAACATTATCACTATTTGAAATTTGAGTATATGTAGCTCAAAAGTCATTATTCACCTTTTCCAAAGCACACGCCTTTATTACTTCTTTATATCTGTCTTCATCATATTTCTTCCCAAATAAAATGTTACTCATCACAGTTCCTGGAAACACCCAGGGCTGCTGAGAAACATATGCGATCCTCCCATGGACGTTGACCTTCCCCTGGATCAAGGGCATCTCTCCCAGCAAAGCACTTAACAGTGATGACTGAAACAGACAGCAACACACAAATGAACAGGCAGCACTCAGGATGGAACACACCCCGCAGCACAGCTGACCCCACCCTGGTGCTTGATACAGGATAGAACCCTTTCCTTCAGAACAGGATAAAGTACTGCTCTGGCGATTGTGATAAAAATAAAAATAATACCATTGGTCAAGGTAAACTAAAGGTTGATAAGGAATTTGAATAGTATAACAATCTATGCTGCCTGAATTTTCCCCAAATGAAGTGCTCTGCTTAGCAAAGACTAATTAACAATATTTAACATCTTTCTCTAGTAGAGTAGCCCCACAGGATGTATAGTTCATATATCTGATGTTTAATGCAGTTGTTCCTACAACTGGGATATCCTTTATTTGACAAATACTTGTTCTTAAAAAGCTATGTATGGGGAATTCCCTGGTGGTCTAGAGGCTGAGACTCTGAACTCCCAGTGCAGGGGCTGGGATTCAATCCCCAGTCAGGGAACTAGACCTCATATGCTGCAGCTAAGATCTCATGCAGTCAAATAAACAAATACTTTATTTTTTTTAAGTTATGTGTAAAGAATATATCCAAAGACGATGGACTAAAAGAACTATGAATTGAGTTGTGTCTGCAGAGCAAAAGTCCATGATAAAGGAAATCATGACCCTTTCGTGTATGTATCCCACATTTAGGTTTCTGTATGTTGTTGTACAAAACACATGAGACTAAGTCAACATGCAAATTTCAAATTTTTTACAACACATAGATGTGTTGTGTCTGTGTCCACACATCAGAGTGCTCATTGCCCTGGGCTGAAATAACCTGCCTGTGTATCTGTCTCACCCCAGAAACTTGTTGCTCTGGAGCAGAAGCGTCGAGCCCTGGCTCATGTCTGTACCTTTAGCTCCAGCACGTGGCTGCGCATTCACTACAGTGCACTGACAGGATCAAGTCAAGTCATGTGAGGAAATGCTCAGAGCTTCCTGGAAGGACCTGCACCACCTCCAGACTTCCTGGAGGGGCCACTGTGACAAAAAGAAATCCCCATTGTCTCCATCCATTCTGAACAGCTGTCACATCAATAATTTCCTTCACTGAGATATTCAGTGCTTGACAAGTGGTTCCCAACTGGGCAATGTGAAACACCAAGAAGGAGAACACAGTGTGCATTTATTCAGATTTATTTGCCATGAAACCTTCTCGCAAAATGAATGCTCCATAGAACACACCTAGAGAAACACTGTTCTAGACACACTGAATTCAAACTGAGTCACACTCAGCTCTGGGCTCCACTCTGGGAATATAACAGGGGCTGGTTATTAAGCTGCCAAAAGGCATCAGAACGTACCTTTCCTGCACCCACAGGTCCAACCACAGCTAACAGTTCACCGGGTCTGACAGTAAAGGAAAGGCCTTTTAGGGCTGGGGTTCCTGATTCCTGTAAATGAAAGTTACAAAAATGTACCCACGTCAATTAAGGAACACAAATTATTTCAAATAATGGGGAAAAGACTATAAGATGATTAAAATGCTAACGTAGCTCACATTTTCTCTTTTTAAGGCATTGTTTTACAGGTCTTTTCATTCACTCCTATCTTTTGGGGAGTTGAAACAGCTTTAGTTGCCTTAGGAAGGCTTCTTTTACCAGATTTCCATATGGACTCAGGTGTAGACACCCACAGAAAGGAGTTGCAATGACAAGGAACCTGCTTGAAAAGCAAACTGAATGATGTACATAAGCTTATTAAAATAATGTACTTACTAGAGTATTCAGTGCAGGAGGTTTTTACCACTTACCCTTTCATAGCCACTAATATCCTTACTTGGAAATTGAGGAGCCTGGTAGGCTACAGTCCGTGGGTTTACAAAGAGTCTGATACAGCGACTGAACACACACACACAATGATCTTTGGTTTTAATTATCTCATTAATTTCCACAAAGTGGCAGCAGAACATAGCGTGCCTGGTCCTATACTAATAAACACTGTAATTTGAAATCTCCATTAATCTCTTTATTCTCATTTGATAAAGAAAAAAAAGCTCAGTAACACTCAGCAGGAAGGAGACACTTTGTATAATAAAATCACTCTTGGTAAATTAACTCTTGTAAATAATGGTCTAATTTCACAAGAGCTCTAATTTAATACCAATAACACCAAACAAAATGGGGAACAAGGAAAATTATGACATTGAGTCAGAGGAATAAAGCCTCAGTGTTATAGATGTTACATGCATTACCTGTCCTGGCTAAACAGGGACAATAAAATACCTCTACTGTAAGGAAAGCAAAAACATGAAAATGCAGTTGATAGCACACAATCCACTGTGAGGAAGAGGGACAATGTGCTCATCATGCCAATCACAGGTCACATTCCTGGGAGACTTGAGGGTATGTGTACTTCTTTACATATCCTAAGTGTTAAGAAAATCGTAACTGTTATATTTAAACACACACACTCACAGTGGTTACATGTAATTAAGTAAAATGCCCAAAAGACTAGAGTCTGTATAAAAAAGTCTAGATAATCTTCAAAATGAAAGATTTCTTTGTAAACAGCTGAACTGATAATAAGGCTGCTGCTGCTAAGTCGCTTCAGTCGTGTTCAACTCTCTGCAACCCCATAGAGCCCACCAGGCTCCCCCATCCCTTGGATTCTCCAGGCAAGAACACTGGAGTGAGTTGCCATTTCCTTTTCCAATGCATGGAAGTGAAAAGTGAAAGGGAAGTCGCTCAGTCGTGTCAGATTCTTAGTGACCCCATGGACTGCAGCCTACCAGGCTCCTCCATGTACTAAAAATAATAATTAATTTTCATCACCAAAACAAAGTCTCAGATTTTAGGAATGAAAAATCAGTAAGAAGCTGGATTTTAATATACGAAAAGCATCTGTTTAAACGTCTCCACTCCTTTCTTCGTGTTGACACTTAGGGTTCCTGTTTTACTACTTCTCACTCAGGTATGACAACAAAACAATGAGCCACATACAATCATCATCCCTGTCCCCTCCCCTCATAGTTTGTCAGGACAGGACATTGAGTTCCCTCCCTGTTCAGGCTTCAGGCAGGCACTACTCCGCCATGACCAGAAGGGGGCAGCACTCGACAGCTCAGAGGCACCTGGTCCCCTCCCCTCCTGGTTACCCAGGATCAGGGGACACTGATTCAACAAGGATCATCAGCTGAACCCTGACTCTGTGCAGACAAAGTTGGAATCCCCTCTCCCATGAGATCTGGAGGCTCACACAGGACCATTTATTTTAGAGCTTAAAGACAGACCAAGTCCCACCATTTCATGAATGAGACTTGGGTGCCTGAGAGCTCCCCTCATCTGCCCACCTGGCTGTCTAGGGGAGCAGGTTACAGAGTCTCCTGCCTCCCAACCCAGCAAGGGCTTCATTCAGACTCAGCTTCTCTCCAAAACCCCAATATCTGTGCCCCTCTCCCTCCCGAGGGCTCCCTCACCCATGACCTAACCTACCCTCCTGTGGTGTGGGTTCAGTTTTCCTGACTAATCCACACTGACATGGGAGGGTGTGCACAGAGGACCGTGGAACCAGGTTGCAGGAGAGCATTTCCACTGTCGATAAAGGGGCTGCACTGGGGGTGCAATACTTGAGAGCAAATTCTTCTGTTTTTCCTGTTTGCCTGATTATAAATAAACCAAGTGTTGGAGCATCGCCAGTTCTCCATGTCAGCTTCCATATAGTGAAAGCTCTAAATAGAATCACTGGGGCTCACAATGACCACCTATTCTCTCCTCCTGTCCCTGGCTGCCACCAAAGTAGCCAGAAGCTTCCAGAAGATTAGGATGGGAGAGCCCCCACTCTACCCCACAGCCAGGATCCAGATCACAGCCTCACTCCACGTAGTAAGATGGTCTGCGAAGATCAGTATATTGAAAATGTACATTGATTCCCCAAAGGCTGTTGTCTCTAACAACTGACTGTGTATTTGTTAGTTAACCCACATCACACTGCTGCATTTTGTATGTCCAATCCTGTAAATTCTAACAGTACCAATGTATGTAATTTAAGTTCAAGATGTGCTAATACTTTAAAGCTCTGTTGAAAATGAGAGAGAACAACCTGTCAGATGTCTTAGGCTGATTTTACACTTAATCTCCAGTAGCTGCAAACCTTATTCCTGATTTTGAGAAGTTTTATAAAATTTTCAGTATATGAGTAAGTCACATTTTACACCATGTGTAAAACCTCAACATTTTCTTATAAACGTCACAGTTGTCTTATTAGCAGTCATGATTCTGAGGTGGAGGACTTGTTACCTTATCCCAAAAAGCAGTTAAATCTTGCACGTCCACAATTGTTTCACCATCTGATGGCAGCAGCTGATGGTCATGCGGTGGAATCTCTTCGAGTAACAGAAAGTCCTACAGAGAAAGGAAGAACAGACAGTTTAGTTTGCAAGATGAAAGCACAAACAAACACAACTGCTTTCCTGGAGTGTATAACAAACATCATATAGCCTACGTAGCATTTTCCAGCTGCACTTAAAGTGTTGGTTCACATCAGAACACACTAAATAACATACAGAATAAAATATACAGTACACCATATATAAAGCAACATAATGAATAAAGGATACATAGAGTATTATATATATATATAATAGGTTTGTGTGTGTATATAATACACACACATAATATATAGGTGTGATATATATATACGTGTGTGTGTGTATATATATATAATATGAAGAGTTTCAGGCCATGAGGAAAGTTGTAAGTTTCTCAATAAGTGGACTAGTTTTCTTCAAGAAGAAAGTCTGGCTCCAAACTCCAGCACATTTAGAATCTGCAGCCAGAGGGAACTCTTGAGATGATAAAAAATATTAATGTTACCTGTAGGGACTTACATATTCCCCTGATCAGGCCTCTAGCACTCCATACTCTGCAGGCTCAGACATTTTTGGTTCCTCCAATGCATGAATGCCCTTCTTATGAACTAAAAGCCTTCATCACATCACCTTCCCCAGGAAAATGAGAAGCATCAGCCTCCAACCTCCCCCAGCCCTACACACGGAATTCCCCAGGTAATTAATTTCTTCAACCTTCCCGGGAAACACAACCTCCAAAAGTATACCAGTGACTCTGTCAAAACATTTCATGGCACCTCAGATTTTTCCTTCCAAGGATTACTGACACACAAATGTGCATCCACCATGAGTTTCACTGTTTGATTCTATTTTAAACCCCCACTTGATAAAATATACATTCCAAGCAGGAAGGACTTCTCTGCATGTGCTTACCTGCCACTGTACACACTCATCTAGCCTGCTCCAGACTTCAGGTAGGTAGTAGTCAATTATTTCGTGAAGTGATGAAATAGGTGGATAAATTTCAAATCTACTCCCCTGCACCCTGCCAAAAGTCTAGCATAAATTAAGACAGGGCTTTCCTCTCAAATTATTTTAATCTCAACAACATCCTGTCACACTTTATATTTGCCAAAATACCTGGTGACTTTGCATGTTTCTTTCTACAACTAGGGCAATGGTTCCCAGGTTTGGCTTATTTTCAGATGCATGGCACACTGACTAAAGACACAGATACTTTGGGCCCCAGCAAAAACCTAGCGAATCAGAAACACCAAGGTGTGATTTTTAAAGGCATTCAGGGGATTCTGATGAGCTAGAGAAATAAAAATTTGTTAAGCATTGCAGAAATTTTATGGGCTGAATAGGAGTCTAATATGTAAAAGGAAAACAAAATAGTTCAACAATTCTTTCTACTCACCTTGGAACAATTTGTCATGCTAACACCAACCTTGTCACCATGCTTATTCTCGGCCAATGGCCCCGCCTTTACTGAAAACAACTATTGCCTAGAAGATGTCTAAATTCCTAGACCATCATCCCACCAGAAAATGTATGAACATGAGAGAAAATCTAGTTTTCTTGCTCATATCAATGATGTTTAATTAGGACACAAAGCATCCTGACAAAGCCCCAGGAAAATTCGAAGTTCTCAGCAGGTTATAATTTTAATGTTATCACACACATTTACATGGAAAGGAATTTTAAGCCTCAAACATTGTTCAGGTACATTTTGGTGGGAAAGAAAAAATTCTACTCAAATATTTTTGAGCACAATACTCCGAAAAACTCTGCAGGTCCCCTTTAATGCATCCCCTTTAAGTGTGTCACATAATTGATTTGAGAATCAGAGTTACCACTGTCTCCACTACAACCATGCTTAATAGTTAGGCATCTGCAGAAGCCTAGACTTGATGGAGCTGGAAGGTCATTTCAATTGCACAGTTTTCTGAGCATCGGCTATTTGTGAGGAGTACAAAGATGAACAAGGCACTGTAGCTGCCTTTCAGATAAGTCTGGAGTTCAGGGAAGGACAGAAATCCACAAACATGTGGCTTAGTCAGGACAAAGTCACATCCAGGAGCTTAAAGAAAGAGACGTAGGGCCACAGATGAAGAAAGCCACACTTAATGAGAGATTCCACACACCAGAATATACTAACAAAGCAATGCAAGAAACCAGGCTTTGGGCAGAATCCTAGTTCTGTCACTCAGGAGAGATGAAAAAACAGGTGAACTATTTCATCTGTTATAGGACCTGCTTCTTTACCTGTAAAATGGGGACACTTATGCATTCAATTGCTGTCAGGATTCTATTTCTGTTGTCCTTTCATTACAGTAAATTAAAGGTACATCATTGGTAACAACAGAAACAACACTGTACAGGAGATAATCCAAAATATATTCCTTTCTTACCTGAAATTTTATGCCTATTGATCAGTAACTCCCTATCCCCTCTTTAGCTTTGACTCTGATTCTATGAATTTGATTATTTTTGATACCTCTTACAAGTAGACTCATACAGCATGTGTCCTTACGTGACTAGCTTATGTCACTCATGTCTTCTGGTTTCACCCATGTTGTTGCTATTGCAGTTTCCTTTTTTCCTAACACTGAATAATATTCTGCATTATGTACACACTTACTTCATACTCATTCACCCACCAGTGAACATTCAGGTAGTTTCCATATCTTGGCAATTATGAGTAGCATTGCAATGAACATGGGAGTACAGATATCTTTTGAAAAGATACCTCTTATTTCATTTTATTTGGGAAAATACCTAGAACTGGAATCGTTGGATCATATGGTAGTCCTTTGGAGAAGGCAATGGCACCTCGCTCCAGTACTCTTGCCTGGAAAATCCACGGACGGAGGAGCCTGGTAGGCTACAGTCCAGCGGGTCACGAAGAGTTGGACATGACTGAGCGACTTCATTTTCACTTTCTACTTTCATGCATTGGAGAAGGAAAAGGCAACCCACTCCAGTGTTCTTGCCTGGAGAATCCCAGGGATGGGGGAGCCTGGTGGGCTGCCGTCTATGGTTGCACAGTCAGACACAACTGAAGCGATTTAGCAGCAGCAGCATGGTAGTTCTTTGGGCTTCACATATGGCTCTAGTGGTAAAGAACCCATCTGCCAATGAAAGAGACAAAAGAGAAGCAGGTTCTGTAGGTCTTAATGATCTGGATAACTGCAATGGTGTGATCACTCACCTAGAGCAAAACATCCCACAGTGTGCAGTCAAGTGAGCCTTGGAAGCATTACTAAGAACAAAGCTAGTGGAGGTGATGGAATTCCAGCTGAGTAACTTCAAATCTTAAAAGGTGATGCTGGTAGAGTGCTGCACCCAATATGCCAGCAAATTTGGAAAACTCAGCAATGGCCACTGCTGCTGCTTAAGTCGCATCATTTGTGTCTGACTCTGTGCAACCCCACAGACGGCAGCCCACCAGGCTCCCCCATCCCTGGGATTCTCCAGGCAAGAACACTGGAGTGGGGTGCCATTTCCTTCTCCAATGCATGAAAGTGAAAAGTAAAAGTGAAGTCGTTCAGTAGTGTCCGACTCTGTGCGACCCCATGGACTTCAGCCTTCCAGGCTCCTCCGTCCATGGGATTTTCCAGGCAAAAGTACTGGAGTGGGGTGCCATTGCCTTTTCCAAGCAATGGCCACAGGACTGGAAAAGATCAGTTTTCATTCTGATCCCAAAGAAGTGAAAGTCTCTCAGTCAGGTCTGACTCTTTGCAACTCTATGGACTGTACAGTCCATGGAATTCTCTAGAATACTAGAGTGGGTGGCCTTTCCCTTCTCTAGGGGATCTTTCCAACCAAGGGATCAAACCTAGGTCTCCTGCATTGCAGGTGGATTCTTTAACAGCTGAGCCACCAGCCCAATCCCAAAGAAAGGCAAGGTCAAAGAATGTTCAAACTACTGCACAATTGTGCTCATTCCACATGCTAGCAAAGTAATATTCAAAATCCTTCAAGCTTCAGTAGTGAACTTAGAAATTCCAGATGTACAAACTGTATTTAGAAAAGGTAGAGGAACCAGAGGTAAATTGCCAATATCTGTTGGATCACAGAAAGAGCAAGAGAATTCCAGAAAAATATCGATTTCTGCTTCACTGACTATTCTAAAGCCTTTGACTGTGTGGATCACAACAAACTAAAAAATTCTTAAAGAGATGGGACCAGACCACCTTACCTGCTTTCTGAGAAACCTATATGCAGGTCAAGAAGCAACAGTTAAAACCAGACAGGGGGCAACGAACTAGTTCAAAATTTGGCAAGGAGTATGTCAAGGCCGTATATTGTCACCTTGCTTATTTAAATTATATGCAGTACATTATGTGAAATGCTGGGCTGGATGAAGAACAAGCTGGAATCAAGACTGCCAGGAGAAATATCAATAACCTCACATAGGCAGATGACATCATCCTAATAGAAGAAAGTGGAGAGGAACCAAAGAGCCTCTGGATGAAAGTGAAAGAGGAGAGTGAAAAAGTTGGCTTAAAACTCAATATTCATTGTTGGGGAGTGTTTAACAGGAGGATTCCTACGTACTGCTACTGCTGTTGTTAAGTTGCTTCAGTAGTGTCCAACTCTGTGCAACCCCATAGATAGCAGCCCACCAGGCTCCCCCATCCCTGAGATTCTCCAGGCAAGAACACTGGAGTGGGTTGCCATTTCCTTCTCCAACACATGAAAGTGAAAAGTGAAAGTGAAGTCGCTTAGTCGTGTCCAACTCCTAGTGACCACATGGACTACAGCCTACCAGGCTTCTCCACCCATGGGATTTTCCAGGCAAGAGTACTGGAGTGGGGTGCCATTGCTGTTTCTCATAAATCCTCTGTTCCTTATCAGCTTTTGCCAGAGGTGAGTAAAACTGCACACAGCTCTCAGGACTGAGGTCATTGTGCGAGACAGGCTTGGATCTCCTTTAGTAAACATTCTCTTTACAACAAAACTGCTTAGTCTCACCACCACCACCCGACCCCCTGCCTTTTTCTTGAGATATGGATTGTCTCTTGACCTTGTGACCATTATTATCTCTTTTTCCCTTGATAATGGTTACTGTATGTTTGGTTTTCTGATCTTTATCATTGTCAAAAGAAATTTCGTGTACTACAGCCTATATATGCTCACAGAAAAATCATTAAAGCACCTTTGCTCCATCAAAGTTTGGGTTCCCTTGTCTTTCTTTCTTTTCTCTCTCTCTCTCCCCCTCCCTCTGGCTTTCTCTTTCACTTTCTTATCATTGACTCCGGACCACTAGGTCCCGGTCCATTAAAGGATTCCAACAATTCAGAAAACTAAGATCATGTCATTCAGTCCCATCACTTCATGGCAAATAGATGGGGAAACATGCAAACAGTGAGAGGCTTTACTTTTGGGGCTCCAAAATTACTGCAGATATGAAATTAAAAGACGCTTGCTCCTTGGAAGAAAAGCTATGACCAACCTAAACAGCTTATTAAAAAGCAGAGGCATCACTTTGCTGACAAAGGTCCATATAGTCAAAGATATGGTTTTTCCAGTGGTCATGTATGGATGAGGGTTGGGCCATAAAGAAGGCTGAGCACCGAAGAACTGATGCTTTTGAACTGTGGTGCTGGAGAAGATACTTCAAAGTCCCTTGGACAGCAAAGAGATCAAACCAGTCAATTCTAAAGGAAGTCTACCCTTTGAATTGAATGAATACTGAATATCCATTGGAAGGATTGATGCTGAAGCTGAAGCTCCAATACTTTGGCCACCTGATGCAAAGAGCTGACTCACTGGAAAATACCCTGATACTGGGAAAGATTGAGGGCAGGAGGAGAAGTAGGCAACAGGATGAGATGGCTGGATGGCATCACCAACTCAGTGGACATGAATTTGAGCCTACTCTGGGAGAATGATAAACTCAGGCAACCAGAACTGAACCCGCATGATTGATCTGTTTCATGGGTAATAGTTTTGTATAGTAGAGAAAACTAATCACACACACACAAAAAAAACAGCTTTGATAACCAGACCCAAAAATAAAATATAATCACACCCAGAGTGATTTAACTTCACTAAAGAGCTATTATCAGCCCATCCATCACTGTAAGAAAGTAAAGACAAAACAAATCGGAGTTTTTGTAAAGCCCAGACACTCAAACTCATGCCCAGGCCAGGGCACAGTGCCAATTCATCCTCATTTTAGACCTACTCATAAAGACATGAATAATTGAGCACTTACTGTGTTCCAAGTCTTTGTCTTGATGAGGTAAATTATTTTCCCTTGGAAATTTACAGACTCTTAGGAAAAGAAGACAGTGGGTATGATAAGAATCACAAATTTGAAAGGAAGAGGGCAGCTAGAAATAAGATTAAGCAGAAAGGGAAAATGGAACAGGGATGAAAAGGCAGATTCAAAAGGCAAGCTCAGCAATTAAGAAGAAAGGCATCTATGGAGGAAATAACACATTTTTAAACACAGAGAACTGAGTGAATCTGTGCTACTCTTCTTGCCCAGGGAACAAGGATCTCTCAGCAATCTCCTCCCCTCCCGGCTCAGAGAGGAATCCTGTTCATACCCAGAATGTGCAGTCACTACCTCGTTGCTCCAGTCAGTGTAGGAGATGCAATCTGTTTGCTGCTCCTGCTTTTAGATATTTCAACCACCCTGCTGTCATCACTGCACATCAAGAGCCTGTGCCCCTGCTACTGCCACCCATAAACCAGCAGGGATCTTATGCTATTTGTAATGCACTCTATATAAGAAGAGAGGGGAATATGTATGACATTTTGGAAACACTGCGAGCTTTGGCAATGAGAGTTAAATGTCACCATACTGGCACACAGTGACTCCAAATAAGACGTTGTTCATAAAGTTCACCTACAACTAAAAAATTTGCTTTTCATCAAACCTTGATTCTGTTGATGCTGACAACGGCCTCTGACACCTTCTCGATGGCCATGGGGAAGTAGAGGCTGCCTGTGAACCTCACAGTCTCGAACAGCATCACCACCAGAAACACTTGGCTGGCTGTGATTTGGTTGCCAAGGACCACAGCAATGATGAAGGTGATAAAAATCATGATTTTGCTAACAGCAAAAAAAATTGTCAAATTCATTCCTCTAAGGTAGGAACTTTTCCGAATCTTGGAGATTTCATCCCTGGAAAAGAGTAGGAAATCAGTTTTAAAAGGAACACCAACATCAACCCATGAATTCAGTGCCCTGTGTAAGTGGTCCCTTTCTAGGCAATGGACACTGCCTAGATTAAGATTAAGATAAACCATCCCTCACGTCACAGAGACGCTACACAGTGCACACCCAGGGGTCTGCCCTGACACCAGGACCACACACTGCATCGCCACTTCACTCTTCCAACTAAAAGTGACCTTAATGTCATACTTTTAAACATTTTGGGTCAATTAGATTGGATTTGAATATTCATTCAACATGCATTTGTAATCACAAGTCGTGTGCCAGGTACCTTGAGAATGTCTAAGACAAAGCCTGTACCTGCAGGAGCTCATTAACTTGTTGGGGGAGAAAATGGTAATTCTCTAGTGACTGACATGGGTTAAGGATGTGGTAAGAAAATTAGAGCTACCAAGGGAACATTTCATGCAAAGATGGGCTCGATAAAGGACAGAAATGGTATGGACCAAACAGAAGCAAACGATATTAAGAAGAGGTGGCAAGAATACACAGAAGAACTGTACAAAAAAGATCTTCATGACCCAGATAATCACAATGGTGTGATCACTCACCTAGAGCCAGACATCCTGGAATGTGAACGCAAGTGGGCCTTAGAAGCATCACTATGAACAAAGCTAGTAGAGGTGATGGAATTCCAGTGGAGCTGTTTCAAATCCTGAAAGATGATGCTGTGAAAGTGCTGCACTCAATATGCCAGAAAATTTGGAAAACTCAGTAGAGGCCACAGCATTGGAAAAGATCAGTTTTCATTCCAATTCCAAAGAAAGGCAATGCCAAGGAATGCTCAAGCTACTGCACAATTGCACTCATCTCACATGCTAGCAAAATAATGCTCAAAATTCTCCAAGCGAGGCTTCAGCAATACGTGAACAGTAAACTCCCTGATGTTCAAGCTGATTTTAGAAAAGGCAGAGGAACCAGAGATCAAATTGCCAACATCTGCTGGATCATGGAAAAAGCAAGAGAGTTCCAGAAAAACATCTATTTCTGCTTTATTAACTATGCCAAGCCCTTTGACTGTGTGGATCGCAATAAACTGTGGAGAATTCTGAAAGAGATGGGAATACCAGACCACAAGACCTGCTTCTTGAGAAATTTGTATGCAGGTCAGGAAGCAACACTTAGAACTGGACATGGAACAACAGACTGGTTCCAAATAGGAAAAGGAGTACATCAAGGCTGTATATTATCACCCTGCTTATTTAATTTATATGTAGAGTACATCATGAGAAACGCTGGACTGGAAGAAACACAAGCTGGAATCAAGATTGCCGGGAGAAATATCAATAACCTCAGATGTGCAGATGACNGAAAGCTCCTGAGAGTCCCTTGGACTGCAAAGAGATCCAACCAGTCCATTCTGAAGGAGATCAGCCCTGGGTATTCTTTGGAGGGAATGATGCTAGAGTTGAAGCTCCAGTACTTTGGCCACCTCATGTGAAGAGCTGACTCACTGGAAAAGACTCTGATGCTGGGAAGCATTAGGGGCAAGAGGAAAAGGGGATGACAGAGGATGAGATAGCTGGATGGCATCACTGACTTGATGGACGTGAGTCTGAGTGAACTCTGGGAGTTGGTGATTGACAGGGAGGCATGCTGCGATTCATAGGGTGGCAAAGAGTTGGACACGACTGAAAGACTGAACTGAACTTTCAGTAGGATGTGGTAGGGACAGAAGGGAAGTAGGTGTGCTATAGAAGGACAACATGTGTAATCCTGGTCCTGATGAAAATATTTTGTATCTTCCCTGTGTAGTTGTCAACATCCTGTTGCAATATTGTACTATAGTATTTCTAGAAATTACCACTGAGGGAAACTGAGCAGTGGATACACTGGAGGTCCCTGTTCTATAAGCAACTGCATATGAATCTATGATTTTCTAAAAATAAAAACAATTACAGTTACAATTACAGTTAAAAAAACCAGTATTTCCATGGCTGTTTGGAATGAAAAATACTGATTCATAAAGTTGGGCCTGATACAGTTACACCCAACCATTATAATCTCTCCTTTGTACTACATTAACATAAATTGCAGCTTTAGTTTAAATATC
>SJYB01002858.1:0-64470 GCA_006408585.1 Antidorcas marsupialis | reverse complement strand
TTTCTTTGGAAGGAATGATGCTAAAGCTGAAACTCCAGTACTTTGGCCACCTCATGCGAAGAGTTGACTCATTGGAAAAGACTCTGATGCTGCGAGGGATTGGGGGCAGGAGGAGAAGGGGAAGACCGAGGATGAGATGTCTGGATGGTATCACGGACTCAATGGATGTGAGTCTGAGTGAACTCTGGGAGATGGTGATGAACAGGGAGGTCTGGCACGCTGTGATTCATGGGGTCGCAATGAGTCGGACATGACTGAGCAACTGAACTGAACTGAACTGATAGGGGAAAAAAAGAAAGCTATAAAAAACACATATGGAGGCTAAATAACATGCTTCTAAATAGCCAACAAATCATAGAGGAAAAAGGAAATCAAAATATGCATAGAAACAAGGAAAAAAATATGCATAGAAAAATGGAAATCAAAATATGCATAGAAACAAATAAAAAGGAAAACAGAACAACCCCAAACCTATGGGATTCAGTCACATCACTGCTAAGAGGAAGGTTCATAGCAATACAAGCCTACCTCAAGAAACAACAGAAATTTAAAATAAACAACCTGACTTTACACCTAAAGCAACTAGAAAAAGAAGAACAGAAAAACCCCAAAGTTAATGGAAGGAAAGAAATCATAATAATCAGAGCTGAAATAAATCAAAAATAAATGAAGCAGACTACAGCAAAGATCAACAAAACTAATAGCTAGTTTTTTGAGAAGATAAATAAAATAGAAAAAACTGCTAACCAGACTCATCAAGGAAAAAGAGGAGAATCAAAAAATTAGAAATGAAAATGGAGAAATTACAACAGACAACACAGAAATACAAAAGATCATAAGAAGCCACTATGAGCAACTGTATGCAAATAAAATGGACAACTTGGAAGAAATGGACAAATACTTAGAAAAGTATAAACTTCCAAAACGGAGCCAGGAACAGATAGAAAATCTTAATGGACCTATCAAAAGCATGGAAATCAAAACTGTAACAAAAAATCTTTGAATAAAAAAAAAAAAGCTCAGGACCAGATGGCTTTCCAGGTGAATTCTACTAAAAGTAGAGCTAACACCTAACCTACTCAAACCCTTCCAGAAAATTGCAGAGGAAGGCAAACTCCCAAACTCATTCTATGAGGCCACCATCGCACTGATACCAAAACCAGGCAAAGATGCCACCAAAAACAAAACAAACAAACAAACAAAAAAACCAACAAACTATAAGCCAGTATCACTGATGAACAGAGATACAAATTCCTCAACAAAATTCTAGCAAATGGAATGACAATATATTAAAAATATCATACATCATGACCAAGTGGGATTTATTCCAAGGATGCAAGGATTTATGCTAGGATTCTTCAATATTTGCAAACCAGTCAATGTGATACACCATATTAACAAGTTGATAGATAAAAAAACATCTGATTATATCAATAGATAGAGAAAGCTTTTGACAAAATTAACACCTATTTAAGATATAAACATTCCAGAAAGCAGGCATAGCAGGAACGTACCTCTAACACCACAGTTCAAAAGCATCAGTTCTTTGATGCTCAGCTTTCTTCACTGTCCAACTCTCACATCCGTAATGACCACTGGAAAAACCATAGCCTTGACTAGACAGACCTTGTTGGAAAAGTAATGTCTCTGCTTTTTTTTTCTCTCTTTTTTTAATTTTTTTTTCTGCTTTTTAATATGTCATCTAGGTTGGTCATAGCTTTCCTTCCAAGGAGTAAGCGTCTTTTAATTTCATGGCTGCAATCACCATCTGCAATGCTTTTGGAGGCCCTAAAAATAAAGTCTGACAGTTTCAACTGTTTCCCAATCTATTTCCCATGAAGTGATGGGACCAGATGTCATGATCTTTGTTTCTGAATGTTGAGCTATAAGCCAACTTTTTCACTCTCCTCCTTTACTTTCATCAAGAGGATCTTTAGTTCCTCTTCACTTTCTGCAATAAGGGTGGTGTCATCTGCATATCTGAGGTTATTGATATTTCTCCCAGCAATCTTGATTCCAGCTTGTGCTTCTTCCAGCCCAGCGTTTCTTATGATGTACTCTGCATAAAAGTTAAATAAGCAGGGTGACAATATACAGCCTTGACGTACTCCTTTTCCTATTTGGAACCAGTCTGTTGTTCCNTCTGCATATCTGAGGTTATTGATATTTCTCCCAGCAATCTTGATTCCAGCTTGTGCTTCTTCCAGCCCAGCGTTTCTTATGATGTACTCTGCATAAAAGTTAAATAAGCAGGGTGACAATATACAGCCTTGACATACTCCTTTTCCTATTTGAAACCAGTCTGTTGTTCCATGTCCAGTTCTAACTGTTGCTTCCTGACCTGCATACAGATTTCTCAAGAGGCAGGTCAGGTGGTCTGGGATTCCCATCTCTTTCAGAATTCTCCAGAGTTGATTCTGATCCAAATAGTCAAAGGCTTTGGCATAGTCAATGAAGCAGAAATAGATGTTTTTCTGGAACTCTCTTGCTTTTTCCATGATCCAGCAGATGTTGGCAAGTTGATCTCTGGTTCCTCTGCCTTTTCTAAAATTAGCTTGAACATCTGGAAGTTCACTGTTCACGTATTGCTGAAGCCTGGCTTGGAGAATTTTGAGCATTACTTTACTAGTGTGTGAGATGAGAGCAATTGTGCGGTAGTTGAGAATTCTTTGACATTGCCTTTCTTTGGGATTGGAATGAAAACTGATCTTTTCCAGTCCTGCGGCTACTGCTGAGTTTTCCAAATTTGCTGGCATATTGAGTGCAGCACTTTCACAGTATCATCTTTCAGGATTTGAAATAGCTCCACTGGAATTCCATCACCTCCACTAGCTTTGTTCATAGTGATGCTTTCTAAGGTCCACTTGACTTCATATTCTAGGCGAGTGATCACACCATTGTGATTATCTGGGTCGTGAAGATCTTTTTTGTATAATTCTTTCATGTATACTTACCACCTCTTCTTAATATCTTCTGCTTCTGTTAGGTCCATACCATTTCTGTCCTTTATTGAGCTAATCTTTGCTTGAAATGTTCCCTTGGTATCTCTAATTTTCTTGAAGAGATCTCTAGTCTTCCCCATTCTGTTGTTTTCCTCTATTTCTTTGCATTGATCGTTAAGGAAGCCTTTTTTATCTCTCCTTCCTGTTCTTTGAAACTCTGCATTCAGATGGGAATATCTTTCCTTTTCTCCTTTGCTTTTCACTTCTGTTCTTTTCACAGCTATTTGTAAGTGTGGCAGCTGCAACGGACTACACAGAAGCACGGCTGAGAGGAGCTACCCCATGCCTGAGGTCAGGGGTGGCAGCCAAGAGGAGCAACCCCACTTCCAAGGAGCAGTGGCTGTGTGGGCACAGGAGGGCCAAGAGGAGTTACTCCACATTTAAGGTCAGTAGGGGCGGCTGTGAGGAGATACTCCTCATCCAAGGTAAGGAGCAGCAGCCACACTTTTCTGGAGAGCCATGAAGAGATACCCCACGTCCAAGGTAAGAAAAGCCCAAGTAAGATGGTAGGTGTTGTGAGAGGGCATCAGAAGGCAGACACACTGAAACCATAATCACAGAAAACTAGCCAGTCTGATCATATGGACCACAACCTTGTCGAACTCGATGAAACTAAGCCATGCCATGTGGGGTCACCCAAGATGGATGAGTCATGATGGAGAGGTCTGACAGAATGTGGTCCCCTGGAGAAGGGAATGGCAAAACACTTCAGTATTCTTGCCTTGAGAACCCCACAAACAGTATGAAAAGGCAAAAAGATAGGACACTGACAGATGAATTCCCCAGGTCAGTAGGTGCCAAATATNAATGGCAAAAAACTTCAGTATTCTTGCCTTGAGAACCCCACAAACAGTATGAAAAGGCAAAAAGATAGGACACTGACAGATGAATTCCCCAGGTCAGTAGGTGCCAAATATGCTACTGGAGATCAGTGGAGAAATAACTCCAGAAAGAATGAAGGAATGGAGCCAAGGCAAAAACAACATCCAGCTGTGGATGGGACTGGTAATATAAGCAAGGTCTGATGCTGTAAAGAGCAATATAGCATAGGAACCTGGAATGTCAGGTCCATGAATCAAGGCAAATTGGAAGTGGTCAAACAAGAGATGGCAAGGGTGAACGTCAACAGTCTAGGAATCAGCGAACTAAGATGGACTGAAATGGGTGAATTTAACTCAGATGACCATTATATCACTACTGTGGGTAGAAATCCGTCAGAAGAAATGGAGTAGCCATCATGGTCAACAAAAGAGTCCAAAATGCAGTACTTGGATGCAATCACAAAAATGACAGAATGATCTCTGTTCATTTCCAAGGCAAACCATTCAATATCACNTATATCACTACTGTGGGTAGAAATCCGTCAGAAGAAATGGAGTAGCCATCATGGTCAACAAAAGAGTCCGAAATGCAGTACTTGGATGCAATCACAAAAATGACAGAATGATCTCTGTTCATTTCCAAGGCAAACCATTCAATATCACAGTAATCCAAGCCTATGCCCCAACCAGTAATGCTGAAGAAGTGAAGTTTAACGGTTCTATGAAGACCTCCAAGACCTTTTAAAACTAACACCTGAAAAAGATGTCATTTTCATTATAGGGGACTGGAATGCAAAAGTAGGAAGTCAAGAAACACCTGGAGTAACAGGCAAATTTGTCCTTGGAGTACAGAATGAAGCAGGGCAAAGGCTAACAGAGTTTTGCCAAGAGAACACACTGATCATAACAAACACCCTCTTCCAACAACACAAGAGAAGACTCTACACATGGATATCACCAGATGGTCAACACTGAAGTGAGATTGATTATATTTTTTGCAGCCAAAGATGGAGAAGCTCTATACAGTCAGCAAAAATAAGACTGGGAGCTGACTGTGGCTCAGATCATCAACCCCTTCTTGCCAAATTCAGGCTTAATTTGTAGAAAGTAGGGAAAGCCACTAAACCATTCAGGTATGACCTAAATCAAATCCTTTATGATTATATAGTGGAAGTGAGAAGTAGATTTAACGGACTAGATCTGATAGACAGAGTGCCTGATGGACTATGGACGAGATTCATGACATTGTACAGGAGACAGGGATTAAGACCATCCTCATGGAAAAGAAATGCAAAAGAAAAAATAAAAGAATAAAATATTTAGGAATAAATTTACCTAAAGAAACTATATATATATACATATATATATATATACACACACACACATATATATATATACATATACACACGCACACATACATATATATACACCACACTGTTGAAAGAAATCAAAGATGACACAAATAGATGGAGAAATACACCATGTTCATGAATTGGAAGAATCAGTATATTGAAAATGAGTATATTACCCAAAGCAATCTACAGATTCAATGCAATCCATATCAAGCTACCAATGGTATTTTTCAGAGAACTAGAACAAATAATTTCACAAGTTGTATGGAAACACAAAAAACTTTAAATAGACAAAGCAATAATGAGAAAGAGGAAGGGAACTGGAGGAATCAACCTTTCTGACTTCAGACTATACTACCAAGCTACAATCATCAAGACAGTATGGTATTGGCACAAAAAAACACAGAAATATATAACAATGGAACAAAATAGAAAGCCTGGAGATAAATCCACACACCTACAGATACCTTATTTTTGACAAAGGAGGCAAAAATATACAGTGGAGAAAAGATAATCTTTTCAATAAGTAGTGCTGGGAAAACTGGTCAACCACACGTAATAGAATGAAACTAGAACACTATCTAACACCATACACAAAAATAAGCTCTAAATGGATTAAAGATCTCAACGTAAGGCCAGAAACTATAAAACTCTTAGAGGAAAAATTATGCAGAATACTCTGACATAAATCACAAATCACAGAAAGATCTTCTATGAACCACCTCCCAGAATAATGAAAATAAATAAATGGAACCTAATTAAACTTAAAAGCTTTTGCAGAATGAAGAAAAATATAAGCAAAGTGAAAAGCTGGCCATCAGAATGGGAGAAAATAATAGCAAATTAAACAACTGACGAAGAATTAATCTCCAAAATACACAATCAGCTCATGCAGCTCAATGCCAGAAAAATGAACAATTCAATCAAAAAGTGAACCAAAGAACTAAACAGGCATTTCTCCAAAGAAGACATACAGAAGTCTAATAATCACATGAAAAGAAAATATGCTCAACATCATTATTAGAGAAATACAAATTAAAACCACAGTGAGTTGTAGAGATTACTTAAAAAACTAGAAATAGAGAGAGAAGTAGAATGGTGATGGATGTAAAGGGGAGTAGCCTGGGGAGTTAGTGTTTAATGGTTGCAGAAGTTTGTTAGGGAAGATGAAAAGTTCTGGAGATGAATAGTGGTGATGTTTCCACAACCAGGTGAATGTACCTAATATCACTAAATGGTGCACTTAAAATCAGTTAAATGGCAAATTTTATGTTGTATATATTTTATCATAGTTTTTAAAAATCAAGGATCAAAAGTAAATTTTACTGAAGCTGTGAAAATGTAAATAAATGACAAGTCATTTTACATACGATCCCTCCCACAAGATCAAAATGCAGCTGAAAAGAGCATGAAAATGCTAAATGGGCCATTTTAGGAGAGGCAGATGTGCAGCCTTAGAGATCTCCTTGAGATGTGCCCAAGCCTGGAGTCCACAGTGTAGATAAAGTACAACTATGAGCTGAGCAGCCATTCCATTTTTAACACCTTCATCTGATTTCTCCCCAGGACCAAGGATCAGGAGATGGGGCCTGAGTATGAACCATAAACATTCAGAGGGCCCTTTCAGAGCCACTTGGCAGCACCAGATTTTCTCTAAGGAATCAGCCCACCTGTAACCTGCAAAGAAAAAGTGTCTTATTTCTGTACCCAAGCAGGACTCTAGATGCAAGGCTATGCATGAAGAAATTTGTCTTTCCCGTGTTTCTGGAACTACTTCAGGTTATGTCCATAGCTTAATCCCAATAATTCTTGATTTGATACAGGGACAATCTTTTCAAGAATAATCAAGCTGGCAAATAAACACCTTGAGAGATGTTTACATTCACACATGCATATGTGCCAAGTTGCACTGGATTTTCCAAAAGCAACTTTCTAATTGTCAGTGGGAAGAGGAATAAATACAGGTGAACAATGGCTCACCTGTGCAGCAAAGAGCCAGCTTTGACTGAACCATTACCTCAAGCCTAACTTAAGGTTTTCACTGTGCTGTGTTGGTGAAATTTCCTCTTTATGGGCACTAAGCATGATCCAGAAAGATAAATATCTAAGTAATTTATTAGGAAATCTGTGTATTTGTCTAATAGTTGATGCAACATAATAAAAAAAGATGGTGAATGACAAACCAGATCTCTGACTAAAGTGTACAGTCACTGTTGCCCTTTCCACATTACCCAGGAGGAAACTGGCTTAGACACAGACAGTGAGATGCCGGGGCTCCGAGTTCACACAGCCCTGAGGTTAAGAACACTTTGCTCAAGGGAAGATGAGAAGTCACCCTGCATTTTGCCAGGACAAGTACTCCCAAGAAACAGAAGCTCTAGGGAAGGAGCAACCAAGTAAAAGTGGTGATAATTTCAATTTAAGTGTTTTGTTTTTAGCTTTCAATGAGGATTTTTTGAAAATAAAAACTATATATGTTTATGGTGTGCAACATGATGTTTCGATATAAATATACACTGAGAAATGATTACTGTAGTAAAACCAATTAACATATCCATTGCCACATTTTTTTTGTGTGTGGAACACTTAAAGATCTAATTTCAAGAATACAACACAGTTAAATAAGAATTTTTTTTCTAAAGCAAATAGCCCAGGGCAAAGAGGTATCCAGGATCAAGTTTACAAAGGGCCCTTCAACTACTGACAGTGTATTTGTGTCAATTCCTTTGTAAAGACATCTGAAATCCTTACTCCTTTTATATCATTTAAGATCAGAGTAAACTGTAGAATAATGTTATGGCATTTTGCAATATAAAGTCACTGAACACATCAACGTAGGTCTTATGAGAAGTGCTATAATGCAGGGAAGGCCCTGGTGGTTCAGTGGTTAGGACTCAGTGCTTCTACTGCCTTGGGCCTGTGTTCAGTCCTTGGTTGGTGAGCAGATCCCACACTCCATTCAGTGCAGAAAAAAAAAAAAAAGTACTATAATCTTTATTAAAGAAAAAAAGGAAATACTGTTTTACTAAAGTAACTTGAATGAAGAGCAACAAATGCTCTCCAAAATTACTAAAACCAATGACAAATTTCATGCTTTGTCCTGAATATCCAACTATTTTCTCTAATACCATTAAAAGTAATCTTAACTGTAGAACACAGTGAATCTGTTTTGGCATAGATTCCATTTATATATATTTTTTTTGAAAGGGAAAGTGTTAGTCACTTAGTTGTGTCCAACTCTTTGTGACCCCATGGGCTGTAGCCCACCAAACTCTTCCATCCTTGGGATTTTCCAGGTAAGAATACTGGAGTGGGTTGCCATTTCCTTCTCCAGAGGATCTTCCTAACTCAGTGATTAAACCCAGGTCTGCTGCATTGCGGGCAGACTCTACCATCTGAGCCACCAGGGGAGCCCATATATATTTTTAGTTAAAACAATTATATTGAATATGATCAAATGGGTAATTCAAAAGTAAATCATAAACTTTCTCAAATACACTCTTGTCTCCTAGATTTAATTTTATAGATCCAATCACTAAAACTCATTTTTAAACAAAATTTGATGTAAATGAAGGTTTTAATGATCAACAATAACAAAATTTCCATAAATACCACTGAGATTTAGGCAGGGAAATCATTGGAAATCAACTAGATACTTTTGATAATTATTTTTTAATTAGATTTCATTATAAATTTTGTGGGTATTATGCAATAGCCTATAGATAAAATTTATCAAAGGTGGCCTTGACTTGCTCTCAAAAACTTTTTGTTATATATTGGTAAAGTTTGCTTAAATGAAAACAAACTTGACTTGATGCAAATAGCAAGCTCTAGTAAAGCATCAATGATGCCAGTTTCAAAACACTTCTGATGCTTAAGCAGAGTTACACAGTGCGGTACCAAGTGACACTTACCTTGCGGTAGATCATATGGGATGTGGCCACTCTAAGCCTCATCCCCACACGCTGAAAATGATTGAAGTACAAGTGATGCAGAATAGCCCACAGGAGCACACAGGCACTCAGCACTGCAGCGCAGACAAAGGCATTGTACAAAGCATCACCTTTGGGTTCTTCAAAGTAACTAATGATTTTCTCCAAAAGTAATGGCAGAACTACTCTGGTGCATTCCTGAAAGAAAAAAGTCTCCATTAGAAATTCAAGCCATACCCATTTTTCTTAACACAAGCTTAACTTGTATTTTTGCTCATTAAAAAGCATTTTAACAAAATGCTATATCCATGCTCATCTAAAAAAAAATAAATGTACAGATCCACTATCTTCTATGAGACAAGTAGTTTTAACCTTAGGCAAGAATTTTATGTTGAAAGACAATAAAGCCTTAGTACACTGTGCTTAAAACACTGTGGATACTCAATAAATATCACAACTAGTGCCTTAGAATGGAGAAGGCAATGGCACCCCACTCCAGTACTCTTGCCTGGAAAATCCCATGGATGGAGGAGCCTGGTAGGCTGCGGTCCATGGGGTCACGAAGAGTCGGACACAACTGAGTGACTTCACTTTCACTTTCCACTTTTATGCATTGGGGAAGGAAATGGTAACCCACTCCAGTGTTTTTGCCTGGAGAATCCCCGGAATAGGGGAGCCTGGTGGGCTGCCGTCTATGGGGTCACACAGAGTTGGACACAATTGAAGCGACTTAGCAGCAGCAGCAGCCATGCCTTAGAATGCATTTGGCAAGATGCCATGCGACTCTTTGCCTAAGATGAACAAAGAAAAAGGTGGCAGAGAAGGGTAAGAAATTTGTTTCTCTATGAACAAGCCCTGCTCACAGCTGGCCCTTGTTCCCATTCTCTCATCATCCCAGCCCAATATAAAATAAAGATGGTTTACGTACAGGAAGCATGCTCTTGCCATCACCTTCTGCTTGAAGAGTGTTTTTGAACTGAGACATTGGCACAAGAGCTTCTTATGAAAGTTGCTCAGTCCTGTCCAACTCTTTGTGACCCCATGAACTGTACAGTCCATGGAATTCTTCAGGCCAGAATACTGGAGTGGGTAGCCTTTCCCTTCTCCAGGGGATCTTCTCAACCTAGGGATCAAACCCAGGTCTCCCACATTGCAGGCAGATTCTTTACCAGCTGAGCTACAAGGGAAGCTCAAGAATACTGGAGTGGGTAGCCTATCCCTTCTCCAGAAGATCTCCCAATCCAGGAATCAAACCAGGGTCTCCTGCATTGCAGGTGGATTCTTTACCAACTGAGCTATATGGGAAGCCCAAGACATTGGCACAAACATATCCAATCTTTTCCACTCTAAATTGTATATGTTCAGAGATTAAGAGAATGGAGCCCAGCTTCGGTTGAAGCATCACAAGGAAACCAGGCTGGGGAGGTTTCTAGGCTCTCAGCCCCAGGGAACACTGTGTTAATACGTCTCTACCCTCTAGAAGCTGGGATGTTCCTTGGAGTCAAAAATTAAACATGGCAGAAGCCAAGCTAAAAAAAAAATGGCATCCACGGTTCTCTAACAAACACTGCAGGTGCTGCCTTGGAAGAGATATTACAAATCATCTCTTTCCTAAGGCAAAAGTCAAACCTTTTTTTTTTTTTTCCCCTAGAAAGTATCTATTACTATGGCTATATTTTAAAATTATTTTAATTGGAAGTTAATTGCTTTACAATATTGTATTGGTTTTGCCACACATCAACATGAATCCGCCATGGGTGTTCCCCATTCTGAACCTTAAACCAGTGAGTTGCAAGGCATTGAGGCTTAATTCCTGAGTAAGACTTAGGAAAAGCAATTTTCTTTCCCAAAACTAAAGAAACACTTGCCCATCCTGCCAAACGGTCACTCCATCCCACACCCTACCTCTTCCCTTTAGTCACCCCCTAAAGGTTCCCTTCTCCCCTATTAAGGAAAATCAAACACTCAACATGAATCCAAGTCACCAAAAATAAACACCTCCATCTTCAACATCATTTCTTCCACAGACTTCTCAAAAGACAAAATGCCAAAAGTCTGGAAATGTTTCAGGAACTTGACTTTCAGAAAAGATTTTCCTTTTAAGCAACACTTTTTAAATTTAATGCAGAAAGTCAAGGTGGCTCATGTACAGGAGACAAAGGTGGACCATTTCTAACAATCAGGAGAGCAGGACATAAGCCCCACCACTCATCACCTCTCAGGGGAGGGGACTGGACAAACTCACATGGGCTCTTTGAGGTCACCCCACTTACACACCAGCATGTGGAAGATGTATCTCTCAGAGGGAAACCCTGATGACCTGGGGATGTCTGTGGGTCCCCATGGAGGTGTATGCAGGGGCCAGGCATGCTGGGGACTTGCTGGATGTTCTGTTTTAATTATTGTTAGTTTTTCAAGAGCTCCACATCAACATCAACCTGCCATTTGCTTTTCTGAGCATCATAATTCATTCTTTCATAGGACAGAGATTTTCATACTTCAAAATCCTAACTCCAAAAGCCTCACCTTGGGCTGACATTGCCTGCCTCTTCCCTCTGGTGCTGCCAGGAGTGCCTGCACTGTGGGTGGTCACAGCACATGGCTTGGGAATCATGGATGATCTACAAGGTGTTCTGTGCACCAGAGGAATTAAAAGAGGGCTGGAGGTCATAAAGAAAGTGTATTTGCATAGAGCTTCCCAGGTGGTCCTAGTAATAAAGAACTCGCTTGCCTGCCAATGCAGGAGATGTAAGAGTTGCTGGTTCAATTCCTGGGTCAGGAAGATACCCTGGAGGAGGGCATGGCAACCCACTCTGGTATTCTTGACTAGAGAATCCCATGGCCAGAGGAGCCTGGTGGGCTAAGGTCCATAGGGTCTCAAAGAGTCAGACACGACCAAAGTAATTTAGAAGGCAGAATATTTGCATTTTAGCGAATCCTGGGCTGAGTTTAGATCTTCTACCATCTCAAATATAATGACCAACAAGCAGCATAGACAGAAGATCACAAAATGAGACATTGCTTCATAAAATCAGTTACTTAACTAACATTCATTCCATCCAACTTAGTAACTAGTTTTAATCATCCCAAATTCAAAATAGCACCTGAAAAAGATCTTTAAAATGTTAAAAAAAAAAGCTAAATCATTACTAGCTTTGTCATGAGAAATCATTTTTTTTGTAATTTCTCCGAACAGTAGATTGTCAACAGCCAAGATCAGGCAAACAGGAGTATGTGTGTTGTATTTCAGGCTTCTTTTGGTGGACAGGAAAAAACAAACAAACAAACAAACAAAAAAACCTCTAAGGCTCACTTCTCCTTAAGTTTTAATGGCCCTCAACTTCTGGAATATCACTACATTAGAATGAAGAGCTCTGCCAGTTATTACTCTAATACCGCAAAGTTAGAAGGAGTTTCATAGGCCAGTCAGCATCCTTACCTGGGGAATCAAGGCCACACTGCCTAGTTTTACACTGTAAACCACCAAGACATTGGCTTAAACAGCATGAATAAGCAAGCTCCCTCCTGAGAGAAAGTTCAGTCCTGGCACTTCACAGCTGATTTATCTGCTATCCACCCAGGTTCAGTCTTGCTTCACCCAACTCTCACCCTAAGACCTAGGTCTGGAGTATACCCTTTGTGTGGGGAAGTGTATTTGGAAAACAGGAGAACTGCTCCACACTCTAGTAACTGACCTGGGGTTCTCATTCTCGCTTAGCAAATGCACCCCCAGAATTACAGACATACTGGGTCTCAGCAAGCAACCAGGAGCACTTAGTAACAATACAGAGGACTCAACCTCTGCCCAGATCATCAGTTCCAGCATAGTCACCATCTAAGACCCAACATCTTCTCACTGGTCCATGCAGGGAGCCCATCTGGAGCAATGTCTTAAGAGTATGGATGGATTTACAGTTAGCTCTCCAGGGCAGCCATAACTCATCCATTGGGAATAGTAATGAGGGCAAGGTGGCTTACTAAAGGGCTCCTGATCCATCTGAACTCAACATGACATGCTGCCAGTGTCAGAGTCCTAGTCACTTCCAGTATTGGGGGGAGATGTGGTCCAATCTGGACTCCACCCTCATTTAGGATCCTTAATCTGACATCCTGTTCCAGGGAGTTCTTAGTATTCCATTTCTCATCCTTAGGCCAAGTTCAGGACACATGTGTCTGAGATCGTGAAGACAAAGCTCTCAAGATGAGCCTTCCTGATCACGGACAAACTTCCAGTCATCGAGATGATCAGGCTCATAAGTCAGAGCACCTGAGAGGGAACCTCAGTCTGTCCTTGACTCTTCATATGACTGCAGATACAACAGAGTGTCCTCTCTTCTAAAATGGAAGTAACATAATATCTATGACTTAATTGAATTAGCGAAAGGATTTGGTGATATGACATGCAAAGTGCTTATATCATTTTTGATTCATAATGTTTTTGGAGTACTTACTATTGCACTACTACACTATTAATAGTACTGCTGCCCCTGCCACCACCACTACTACTGAGTATGATCCTCTGTTACTGCCACTAGTACTTCTAGTACTACAGAGGATGAGCCCCTGCACTTGGCAGGTCCTTGACTCCCCACTTCTCTGCCATGACCACCCAACAACCAGCCTCCTGAAAGAGGTGCTGGGGTTCTGCCAGTTGCACTTTATGCAGCCCCAGGCCTGGCCTTCCTGGATCCTTAGCAGGAAGCATGACTGGGGCTGGGAAACCGTGGAGTCAACACTTCACCTTGCCACAAGGCACTGCAATATCTGGGTGGTCATAGCCCTCTTAAAGGTAGCACTCTCCCCCATATACCTGTCCCCAGCCTCTGGCACAATGGCTAATCCAGCCATGTCATTAATGAGAATTCAACCTTCCAGGACCATCCAGTCACTAGTGAATTGACAGATTTTCTAGTTTCTTCAGTCGTGCAGGGTGAACTTCACCTACCCATCTGCCTGCATGCTCATTAGAAAACAACCTTTAAATAAGAGCCACACTTTCACCTGTAAACCACCTGTAAATCACCTCACCCCCAATACAATGGAATGATGACAACTCACCACCTTCTCCACCTAAAACACCCCTTTCTCAGCAACTGTATCTTCCATCCCTCCTGCTCCCACATACTCACAGGCCATCTGTGTCTCTAAGGCAGCACTAAGGGACCACAGAGAGCGTGAGCCCCCCAGGGGGGTCTGCAGCAGACCGCCAGCAGGCTCAGCCAGAACAGGGGGCTGACAGCATTGTGTCCCCAGGTGAACTGTCACACTGTGGGACCTTGACCCAGGTTCTTCAGGGTCATGGAGGTCACTGACCTCATGGCTTTCTACTCTGGTTTTCCTTGCTCACCCCTTTTTCCACACTCTGCCAATCCCAGTTACCAAGACTCCCCCTTCTACCAGAAAACCACCCCCACAGCCAGGACAGAAAGCAGCATGGAGGGTGAATGAATGAAAGGTGAAGCTGGAGCTCCTCCACACGGAGGTTCTGGCTCACAGTGCCTGCCCTTGGGGAAGTGGGAAGCCCAGGGAAGGATGTGCTTTTGGGAGTTCTGGGCGGCTCCAGCCCAGATACAGGGTCCCGGGTTCTGTTCCCTTGGAAGGGGAAAGGTGATGATCCTATCTTAGGAAAGCATTTATCACATGGCTGAGTACTTATAATGAACTCCTTATTGCAAAATTCAGACTTAAATTGAAGAAAGATGGGAAAACCACTAGACCATTCAGGTACAACTTAAATCAAATCCCTCATGATTAGACAGTGGAAGTAACAAATAGATTCAAGGATTAGATCTAATAGACAAAGTACCTGAAGAAATATGGACAGAGGCTCATGACATTACAGCAGGCAGGGATCAAGACCATCCTCAAGAAAAAGAAATGCAAAAGGGCAAAGTGGTTGTCTGAAGAGGCCTTTCAAATAGCTAAGAAAAGAAGAGAAGCTAAAGTCAAAGGAGAAAAGAAAAGATATACCCATCTGAATGCAGAGTTCCAAAGAATAGCAAGGAGAGATAAGAAAGCCTTCCCTATTGATCAATGCAAAGAAAGAGGAAAACAATAGAATGGCAAAGACTAGAGATTTCTTCAAGAAAATTAGAGATATCAAGAGAATTTCATGCAAAGATGGGCACAACAAAGGACAGAAACCATATGGACCTAAGAGAAGCAAAAAATATTAAGAAGAGGTGGAAAGAATGCACAGAACTATACAAAAAAGATCTACATGAGCCAGATAGTCATGATGGTGTGATCACTCACCTATAGCCAGACATCCTGGAGTACAAAGTAAAGTGAGCCTTAGGAAGCATCACCATGAACAAAGCTAGAAGAAGTGATGGAATTCCATTTGGGCTATTTCAAGTCCTAAGTGATGATTCTGTGAAAGTGCTGCACTCAATGTGCCAGCAAGTTTTGAAAACTCAGCAGAGGCCACAGGACTGGAAAAGGTCAGCTTTCATTCCAATTCCAAAAAAGGCAATGCCAAAGAATGTTCAAACTACTGCACAACTGCATTCATCTTGCACTGTAGCAAAGTAATGCTCAAAATTCTCCAAATGTGGCTTCAACAGTATATGAATGGAGAATCTCCAGAAGTTCAAGCTGGATTTAGAAAAGGCAGAGGAAACAGAGATTAAATTGCCAACATCCACAAGATCATAGAAATAGCAATAGAATTCCAGAAAAACATCTGCTGCTGCTGCTAAGTCACTTCAGTCTTGTCCGACTCTGTGTGACCCCATAGACGGCAGCCCACCAGGCTCCCTTGTCGCTGGGATTCTCCAGGCAAGAACACTGGAGTGGGTTGCCATTTCCTTCTCCAATGCATGAAAGTGAAAAGTGAAAGTGAAGTCACTCAGTCGTGTCCGACCCTCAGCGACCCCATGGACTGCAGCCTACCGGGCTCCTCCATCCATGGGATTTTCCAGGCAAGAGTACTGGAGTGGGGTGCCGTTGCCTTCTCCATCTACTTCTGCTTTATTGACAATGCCAAAGCCTTTGACTGTGTGGATCACAGCAAACTATGGAAAATTCTTAAAGAGATGGGAATACACCAGACCACATTATCTGCCTCCTGAGAAATCAATATGTAGGTCAGGAAACAATTAGTACCAGACATGTAACAACAGACTGGTTCCAAATTGGGAAAGGAGTTACATCAAGGCTATATATTGCCACCCTGCTTATTTAATTTATATCCAGAGTACATCATGCAAAATGTCCGACTGGATGAAGCATAAGCTGGCATCAAGATTGTCAGGAGAAATAGCAATAACCTCAGATATCCAGATGACATCACGTTTATGGCAGAAAGTGAAGAGGAACTGAAGAGCCTCTTACTGAAAATAAAAAAGGAGAGTTAAAAAGCTGGCTTAAAACTCAACATTCAAAAAGTGAAGATCATTGTATCTGGTCCCATCACTTCATGTCAAATAGACAGGGAAACAATGGAAAAAGTGAGAGACTATATTTTCTGGGGCTCCAAAACCACTGCAGTTGGTGACTGCAGCCATGAAATTAAAAGACACATGCCCCTTGGAAGAAAAACCATGAACCACCTAAACAGCATATTAAAAAACAGAGACATTGCCAACAAACACCTGACTAGTCAAAGCTATGGTTTTTCCAGTAGCCAAGAATGGATGTGAGAGTTGGACCATAAAGAAGGCTAAGCAGTGAAGAATTGATGGTTTTGAACTGTGGTGTTGAAGAAGACTCTTGAGAGTCCCTTGGACTGCAAGGATATCCAACAAATTAATCCTAAAGGACTCGATTCTGAATATTGACTGGAAAGACTGAAGCTCCAATACTTTGGCTACCCGATTCAAGGAACTGAATCATTGGAAAAGACCATGATGCTGGGAAAGACTGAAGGTAGAAGGAGAAGGGGATGACAGAGGATGAGATGGTTGGATGGCATCACCTACTCGATGGACATGAGTTTGAGAAAGCTCCAGGAGTTGATGATAGACAGGGAAGCCTGACATGTTGCAGGCTCAAAGAGTTAGACATGCCTGAGCAACTGCACTGAACTGAGCACCTGTTAAATGTCTTATGTTACTGGGGCCCTGCCCCAAGTTTACTTCCTCCAAACTACATATTCCTTGAGGTCTTAGGATACTCTTTTGATCAAGGGTTAATTTTAGCATTTATATAATTTACTGAGCACCAATGATGTCCAAACATGGTCTAAAATGTCTTTGCTTTTCAGTCTTTCCTCCCATGACACTATGTGTTAATTGGTTAAAGACAAATAGTAATCTCCAGAGGATCAATTCCCTAGGTAAACACCTGTTTATGCTGAAGATAAACACAACCACTGGGCTACAGGATGTTAAACCATTGATCTCTCTCACCAGTCGCATCCATCTCAGTACTGGCCCATGTACAATGAAAGCAATGCACTGTATATAAAAGTTTTTACCTCAAAAAATATATAAATTGCACATAACAAACAGGATTCCCAGTAGCAGTTTATGATTGCTTTCTTTAAAGAAGGCTTCTGTCCACTTTTCTCAGCTCTCTCAACTTCTTGGTTCCAGTACCTGTGATGAGAAAAAACACAGTAAAGAACAGCCCTGCCATAGGGAAAATAGGGGAGGGGCCAGAGTGGAAGATAAGCCTTCACTGCACGGCACTTTGTGGCTACCCCATAGATACTGGCTAACTGCTCACAGGGCTCCTGAAAGATGAATGGTGTAGACTGAAGCCCCAGAAAAACAGGCCTTGAGGCTTTGCTGGATTCGCAGGTCATGAGCAGCTCAAAAGGGCGCACACTGTCCTCCAGGGACCCCACCTCTGGGGACAGAGCTTGGCCTCCAGGGCCTTGGCTACAGCCTCCCTTCACATCCACAGGTGCACAGGGAACACGGGCTCCAAAGTGGGCTAAGTCTGGGGTCAGCCTGAGGGGGTGAGCGTGCAGAGTCAGGAGAGGAAGCTCAGAAGAACCTGGAGGAAGGCAAAGCCCCCGCACATCTTTAGCCTCACATGGAAATTCTCACTCTTCCTCCCCTTCTCCCTGCTGTGTGTGCTCACCCTTGCAGCTCTTCTCCAAGGTGCTGGGAGCAATCTTCTGGAAGCACTGAGTGTATCTCATTTTCTTTCAATCTCCATTTGTGACCAAATAGGAAAAAGGGGTTTATCCACCTGTTAAAAATTAAGAGAAAAGGAGAGTGGTATATATTCAAATTATACAACTCTAATTAGAATCCTACATTCATGGGCTTTGTGAAAAGAAATAGTCTGCACTGTAAATATATAGATATATGGAAGAAAAAGACTGGATATTTACACATACAGATGACACCATCCTTATGGCAGAAAGTGAAGAGGAACTCAAAAGCCTCTTGATGAAAGTGAAAGAGGAGAGTGAGAAAGTTGGCTTAAAGCTCAACATTCAGAAAAGGAAGATCATGGCATCTGATCCCACCACTTCATGGGAAATAGATGAGGAAACAGTGGAAATAGTGTCAGACTTTATTTTGGGGGGCTCCAAAATCACTGCAAATGCTGATTGGAGCCATGAAACTGAAAGATGCTTACTCCTTGGAAGAAAAGTTATGACCAACCTAGATAGCATATTCAAAAGCAGAGACAAAGGTCCATTTAGTCAAGGCTATGGTTTTTCCAGTGGTCATGTAGGGATGTGAGAGTTGGGCTGTGAAGAAAGCTGAGTGCTGAAGAACTGATGCTTTTGAACTGTGGTGTTGGAGAAGACGCTTGAGAGTCCCTTGGACTGCAAGGAGATCCAACCAGTCCATTCTAAAGGAGACCAGTCCTGGGTGTTCTTTGGAAGGACTGATGTTGAAGCTGAAACTCCAATACTTTGGCCACCTCATGCAAAGAGTTGACTCATTGGAAAAGACTCTAATGCTGGGAGGGATTGGGTGCAGGCAGAAAGGGGGAAGACAGAGGATGAGATGGCTGGATGGTATCACCAGCTTGATGGATGTGAGTTTGAGTGAACTCCGGTGTTAGGTAAAGACAACTAGGACCCTGAAATGAGTGTCTAACAGGCTTTTTAATGGCGAAGCACTACCAGGTGGGATTCCTGGACATGAATGAGGCAGGTCGAGGAAGTCCACGCCCAGACCGTGTTAGAAGCAGCTTGTAAAAGTTTGTTGCTAGGGATGGTCAGGTTAATGGGCGGGGGTTCGGACAGGTCCTTTTACATGGCTGAGGTGGGGTGGCTTTAGCTGGTTAAGTGTGCTGTCACTGGGATCTGGGAGGCTCCCTCCGTTAAGGACTTCCCTCGCCGCTGGGGGAGAGGAGGAGTGGCTCATCATGGCAGCCAGGGAAGTGTGCTGTCATTGGTCCCCGGGATCTGGGTGGCTCCTTCCATTAGGGACCTTCTCGCTGGCGGCAGGGAGAGCAGGGGCAGCCCATTATGGCTCCCTGGTATGACCTTACATCCGGGAGTTGGTGATGGACAGGGAGGCCTGGTGTGCTGTGATTCATGGGGTCACAAAGAGTCGGACACTACTGAGCGACTGAACTGAATTGTCTAGCTCTATATCCTGAAAGACCCTGGAAGCAATGACACACTAGTAGCAAAGAACAGTCCAGACTCAGATCTCAAAGTTATTTTTTTTTTTAACATACAGGATTATTTTTCTTGTGGTGAGAACTTTTAAGGTCAACTCTCAGCAGCTTTCAAATATGCAATAAAGCACTATAACTGTGGTCACTCTACCAGACATTACATTCCCATGATTTACTTATTTAGGGAAGTCTGTCCCTTTGGCCCCCTCCACCCAGATCCTGACTTATTAATATCTTTCTTCTCTAAAAGGAACCAAGGTTCCTTGAAGAAATGGCTGGTTTCAAGGTTGGGGCAGTGTGTTTTAGCACGTGATAATCACTTTTTTTAATTGCAATATAAATGCCTGACCTTAAGGTTTGGAGACATACACCTCAAAACTATCCATCTCCAATGAACATGAGTCAGTTATACAACTAGATAAAGAGCCAAACCGCCCCACCCATGAAGTTTCCTTTTTCAGAAAGTGCTGGTTGACCTGATAACAGACCATCTCACTGAATGCTTGCTTCTCCCTTCCCGCACTTTAATTCCCGCTCTTATTTTTTAAATTCACCAATAGAGTGAACTTGCTAAATCCTAGTGCACCCCACCCTCGATCCCCAAAAGGTAGAACACCAGGTCCAAGCTCTTTCACTCACTAGTTTTCAGTCTCTTTCTCTCTCTTTCTGCCTAGGACCTTGTTAGGTAGCTCCAGGCATGCCTTGTACTCTTCAGGTCATGTGAGTGATACATCTTGGCATTTGAAAGTTCCCTGATGGTTGCTGCTGAGACGTGTCTCACGGTCCTAGGAACCACAAGGGCCAGTCCAACCACCACCCTGGCTCTGGAAGGGGAATGCCTGTGGGGGCTGCTGTAACTAGTACAGGTCAAGATAAGCAGAGCCCCAGGCATTACCACCAACTGCATCACTATCTACAGGCTGAAACCAACAGGCAGAGAAAGTAGAAGATGGACCTGGGACAACTTGCACCATAAAATAAGGAAGCATTCAAGGAATCATGAGGATGTGTAGGAGGACAGAGAAGCCAGACTGAATGGCTCTTGCTAAACAAATCTTTAGGCATCAAAATAAATGGCATGAATCACAGTCCATTAAATAACAAAAGGATCCATGAATCCATACTGCTACATATACATGAGAGAAGGGAATGCTCTTGCATTCAATAATGCAAATAAACATAGAATGAAAGATGGAGTTAGAAAATTATCAATGAAAGCTAAATCTAGCAGTTGAAAGTTTGATGTGCAGCATGGTATTCATAGAACCTCAAATTATCTTTCTGCAAATTACTTATTAACTATAAAATGAAATGGGCTTCCCTGGTGGCTCAGCTGGTAAAGAATCCGCCTGCAGTGTGGGACACCTGGGTTCGATCCTTAGGTTGGGAAGATCCCCTGGAAGAGGGAACAGCTACCCACTCTGTTATTCTGGCCTGGAGAAGTCCATGGACTATGTAGTCCATGGGATCATAAAGAGCTGGGCATCACTGAGTGACTTTCACTTCACTTCATAAAATGAAAAACAGTAACTGTATAGAGGATTCCTCCAAATCCTATTCAAATTGCTTATGTATTAGTTACATGTTAATAATATGCAGAAATAGCCCAAGGATTAACACTATTTTACTGGGTAAGGAAATTTCCAAAGCCAAACAATAACCCACGAGCAAAGATCATGTTTCTCTTATTTATTGATTATTCCTAGTACAATATGGATACAGAGGAGATATTTAAGAATTATTTTTAAGTAAAATGAACGTCTGTGAACTATTAAGGAATAAGAGAGACTGAATTTCAGATTTTGCTAACACTGGTAACTTGGCACCTCTAAAGAACTCGTCAGGAATATGAAGACTGGACCGAAGCACTGAGGACCCAGGGCCTCAATTGTCCTCTACTCCAATTTTCCACTCCAGGTGAGCATCACCATGACCCTTAATATCTGTTGCTCTGAATTTCCTTCTAAAACAAAAGCATTTGTCTCTGTGCTTTAACCACTTAACAGATTTGAAACACTTGTGTCATTCATCTTACAGTTATTCCCTATAGGAAATACTCAGACAATTAGCAGGAGGACTTACTCTGAAAGACCCTCTTTAAAAGTCTGCTTGCAGATTTTTATAGTCAGTGTGGGCCACTGAAGACCAATTAGATGTCATTAGCATAAATACTACAATTTGGGGAACTTAATGGTTAATTTGAATTTATAATTTGATTTGTGCCCCAGAGTTTTCTTTTGTTCAGACTGTTTATAGGCTTAATGAGCTAAATGTCATGCACATTTGTAAGAAATAGCCTTCTTGGTCCCTTTTGGGAGTGAGAGGCATTCCTTGGTCTTTATGAGTGACAGGTTACTGTTTTGCCTTATTGCTTAACTTCATGTAGTGAAATAAAGCAGACAAAGCTTGAGAAAAAAAAAAGGTTTCCTTGCAGAGCAAAAGATGCTTAACATTACAAATCCTTGTGTGTGCTAAGTCACTTCATTCGTGTCCATCTCTGTGTGACCCTATAGACTGTAGCCTACCAGGCTCCTCTGCCAATGGGATTCTCCAGGCAAGAATACTGGAGTGGATTTCCATGCTGTTCTCTAGGGGATCTTCCCAACCCAGGGATCGAACCCTTATCTCTTATGTCTCCTGCACTGGCAGGCATGTTCTTTACTAGAGCCACCTTAATCCTTAGGGAAATGCAAATCAAAATCACAATCAGACACCACTTCACACTATTAGGAGGGGTAAAGGAGGAGGAGGAGGAGGGAGAGGTAGAAAGAGGAGGTGAAAGAAGGAAGGAGGGGGGACGAGGCGGGGGAGAGGAAGGAGGAGAGAAGGGAGGAAGATGAGCAACAAAAGGAGGTTTGGCAAGGATATGGAGAGACTGGAACCCCTGCACACTGATGGTGGGCGTGTAAAACACTGCAGTCACAAAGGACAAACTCCGTATGATTCCATTTTCATAAAGGTGCTGAGAGCAGTCAAATTCAGAAAGAAACAGAGACTTTGTGGTTGTCAGAAGCTGAGGGAAAGGGGAGTGGGGAATTAGTGTTTGATGACATACTGATGCAGGATGAAAAGAGTTCTGGAAACCGATTGCACAATAATGTGAATGTACTTAAAAACACTGAACCAAATGCTTAAAAATAATTCAGATGGTAAATTTTATGTTATGCACACTTTATTACTATTTTTTTTAATTAAATGAGAAAAAATTCTACTCTATACACCTCAGGTGTGAAATCTTCCGTGTTAAAGTCTAGATCACAGCTTTCTCGTTGTAAGAACTTGAACTAGCCACATAAGCTCTCAGTATTGGCCTCTGACAAACAGGGGGAACGTGGAGGTAACACTTGCCAAAGCTGCTGAGGGGGTCCTCTGAGAGGATCACTGATGCTCTGAACAAAGTCCTGTCAGACAAAGGGAAGCTGTCACCCCCGACACTGCTCTCTAGTAATCCCATGTGGTCCCCAGCAGAAAGCCTCCGATAACTTTGATAGATGAGGTTACAACAATAGCAGAGTCCAACAGGAAGAAGAAAGACTCCTCTTCCTTCCTGGCAAGGACTCAGCCAATGAAAAGCCATGGACACCGTTTTCGACAGTCCTCCCAACTTCGTTTTCCCTTTTATAAAGATGCTCTTCATCTCTTGCCCTTTGGGGACTTGCACATGGCTTACTCTGGTTGCAGGTATGGAACTGCAATTCTCTGCTGATCCCGAATAAAGCCATCTTTGCTGCAGAAATATCTGATAGTCAAGGCAACAGAGGAAAGAGAGTCAACATGATCAGGGGACCCATGGACAACTCAGAAAGGCAAATTATCCACTTGACACATCTGAGTGGACACTAGCTAATACCTCTCAGGCTGACCAGATGCGGAACTAGAAAGACCAAAGAGATCAAGCACAAACTATAGGCGATAAACTTGGATATGTTAGGCTTTTTATTTTGCCTTAAAGACATGGTAGTAAATTTGAATATGCCTTTGGGATGTTCTACATCTTGCTTGGGGCTGTAGTTATTGAATAAAGTTACCAAAACTCATCAAATGAAATGCTTAGGAAAGGGGAACAGATCAAGATCAGAGAAAGAGCCCTGGAGAGCTCACCCAGCCTGCATCAACAACATGTGGATTTTCTGACTGTTAATGAAGAACAAGTTTCATACAAGCAGTAGTCTGAAAATGGTGCCAAGAATCCTGGTTTGATATTAAACATTTCTATGCTTTCATTGTTGAGTTACTGAGGACCTAACAGGACCAAGCTCTCTAAACCATCTTAGCACTCAGCCAGTTCATGTCCCGCTCACGTCATCAGTTTCTCTGACAAGAATCTCTGGAGTCTGTCTTAACACCAGTGACAATTTCCACACTCTCTTTGCAAGGGGACAGTTCACTGACTGTGATGTGACCAGTGTCAGGGGAGTGAGGATGTAATCACTCCCTGAAGGGCCAAGTGCTTCTGGTCCAAGGCCCTGCCCCACCCTCATCTCTGGGGACAGGTCCTGCACTCACCCTCAACCTGCTGGCCTCTGGGACAATGGTGGAGAGAAACGCAGAGCTCACCCCAGAGGCTGCAGTGAGGACAGCGGGGACATCGCCAGGGAGAATCTCAGCAGACTGGACATGGTTCATAAATTGTGCCACTGATTTCCAATAATGGGTAAAAGGAAGAATCATTCAATAAACCATGATGAGAAGAGCTGTTTCAAAAAAAAGGAGGAGGACTACCTTATATCTAATACTAAAAGAAACTTTAGCTGCCTTTATTCTTAGAAATGAAACAAAAATGCTGAAATAAAGTGTTTACAGAGAGGTAGATGATGCTGGAATTTAAAAAAGGTTAAAAAGCAACAGGAAAAACCAACATAAATAATGATAGCTCTAAAGTAAAGGACAAGTGAAAATCTGGAAAAATATTATAAGTATTATTGAAAATTATCTCAAAATATAAATTCCTCAGAGAGAAAAAAATCTATTAATAGACAATTCAAAGAAACACAAATAAATGGTCAATAGATGTGTTTCCAAAAAAAGTTCCATCTATATAGATCAATAAATTCAAATTCAAAACCAATACAATATTAAGTAAAAAAATAAAATAAAATCTGAAAAAAAATTGTCTCACTTTTTTTTTAACTTTAGACCTTGAAAAAATGTAATTCACATACTCAAAGTTGGCAATAAAATAGGCACACTAAGAGCTACTATGAGGGCAAACTGGCAGTTCCCTAGTGTTACAGATATTAAGACTCAGAGCTTTCACAGCCAAGAGCCTAGATTCTATTACTAGTCAGAAACCTAGATTCCACATGCAGTGCAGTGTGGCAAAAAAATAGAAGAGGGCAAATTGATCTGAACATTGTGGAAAACAATTCAACCTTTCACCAGTTATCGTATCCCTCAGACTATAGAAAAAGGAAAGATACACCAAAGTACATGTTCATGGTTATGCATATCATAATTAGCAATAAACTACATTAAAGTACAAGATTTCATAAATGACAATTAAATACCATGCTCTGAACATAACTTAATGTCATAAATAACTATTAAACACAGAAAATCAAGAAGGAATCAAGATTCAAAACTAGTTTTATAGAAAAAATGGATGCATGTGCACAAGTATACAAAAAGAGTTCTGGAGGAAAGATTAAGAAACAACCAAAATATCAGAAAATCTATATGGTAACAGAAATAAATCCTACTTTCTTCTATAGCTTTAAATGTCTTACAGAAATAGAAAAATGTTTATCGTTTTTAAAAATCCACAACAATTACCATTAGCTATAACGTCAACTTCTCTTAGACCCTAACTAAACTGTGTTGTGAAAACACTAAAAAGCCAGTGAGGCCATTTGTATAAAATTAGTAAGCTAGTTACTGGCATCACTTACAAGTTTAGAAAGCTGATGAAATTTGAGAAAAAAAATATCCAGTGAGAAGATGAAAACATAGTTTTTCTCTACAAGTTGGGTCTTGTCTCTGGGTGGCATTTTCTGGCTGGACTCATTTCCACTTTCCCGGGTTAGCAAGTGGGGGACACAAGGAAATCATGAGAGCACCTCAGACTTTACATACAAGATGGCAATCATGGTCAACAACCAACTTCACAAAGTCTAAACCCCTTTAAAAAAGTTTAATAGTGAAGTAACAGTGCCAATGGGAGGAATGACTTAAAGCAGAAGCCAGCCTCCACCTTCCATCAGAATCACCTGGAGCTTGTTTAAGAGTTTCTAACTTTACAGAACTGGTCTACAACGAGCACGGTGGGGAATTTCATTTCTAACAAGACCCCAGGTGACAAGGATGCTGCCAGTCTGATAGCCAGATTCTGAGAACAGCTGTCCTAAAGCTTGATTATAGAATGTTTCACATGCATCATCTCCAACAGCAAGAACTTTAAGAACTTTGAGAAACTCCTACCAACAAGACCAAAGAAGTTTCTGGAATTGCCTTCTCTCTGCATTTAAGAACAAGTGTCCACAAAGGCAGCTCAGTACAGCAGTTAAATACAGGATAACACAGTCTGGGGAGACAGATGGCCTGGTTTGAGATCCAACTCCACCACTTACTAGCTGTGTGATATGGGCAATTTACTCAGCCTCTCTGCTTCAGTGCCTCTCTTCCTTCTGGTATAAGGTAAGAAGTACTAGCTTCTTCCCCTCCAGCAGTAAAATTGGAAACAGGTGGCTACCCAAATCAATAAGGAGTCTTCACTTTCCCATTTCCACACATACACACACATTTTGCAGATCTACAAACAGAACATGCCCAGAGAGTTGCCTGCCCTGCAGAAGTTAAGGAGATATGTGTCTATTTTATTATTTACAGTAACCACCCCTACACTCCTACTTCTAGGCCTCTCTTGCCTTAAGGGCTGCCAAATGGCCAAGAGATGTAGCTACACACACTGAACACATACCATGAAAATAAGCACAGTGGCTCCCATCCCATGAGGATCCCCTATATCTTCCCCTTAAAAAAGGAAATGTCAGAATTTATGGGAAATATGAATGGGTTAGGGTCTAGAAACAAAAAAAATCCAATTATCATCCAAAAGCAATTAAAACACGAAGGTTCAGGTCCAGCTAGTTAGTAGTCCCAGTTACCAGAGGGAAAACTTTCTTACACCTCTCTGTGCTGTTTTTCATCTGTGTGTGTTTCCTCCCATCTCAGGGACCCCTGAGTGGTTTCAGGACCAAATGACTCCTAGGTAGAACTACCTGCATCAAGACCTTTCACCTCTTATCCAAAGGCTCAAGATTCAGATAAGACCCACAGCCTTCAGGGACCTTATCCCCCAGGAGGTCGTCAAAGGTGAAAGCAGAAATATTCACAACAGGGAAAGGAGCTGTGATCAAATGCACACTCTACTCCAAGCTGTATATCCCAGGCAAAAGCAAAACATGTTCAAGAACAGGGTCCCCATTCATTAAACAAAAAACAATAGAGTTTTTTTTTTTACATACATGAAATTTGTCACAACTAGGTACCGGGACATGCAGTGTGAGCCACACAGGAAGAGAGAGAGGGAGGGAAAGACATGGTCATAGACACAGGGACAGACAGAGCCCAGTGCAGCTGGAACCCAGGTGTCACCTAAGTTACTTGGGAAATGGTGGGAACATGACTGGAAGATGGCAAAGACATCTAATGGCAGGGCACTAATTAGATAAAGGAAGCTGTTCATAAACTGCTTGCTTAGTGGGGGAAAGGGTGCAAATTAGTTTAGAACTGGAAATCCTGAACTGTACTGGGGAAGCCCGGTAAAGGTGGAATGTAGGGATCCAGTTCGTTCTCCGTGTGGGTGGCGACTCCCCGGGGGGCAATCTGGGTTTTAACCTCCCTGCTTCCTGCTCCCCGGGCTCCAGGGCCCTGGAGGATGCTGGAGCAGCGAGAGGCCAGGCTGGGAAATCCTGCGCTCCGGAAACCAGGTTTCTGGGTCCCGCTCCTACGACCAGGACTTCCGCTCACTCCTCACTCCTCAAGCCCAGGCACAGGCGGGGACCACGAGGCCGGAGTAGGGAGGCTCCACCAGCTGCCTGGGCGCCCGCTGAAAATGCTCCCTCGCCCAGACTCTCCCCTTGGTCACTGAAATGTGCCTGCGGCGGGCGGGTCACAGCTCAGACGGGGCGCTCACCTGATAAACAGGAGGGAGCAGAAGTTCGAGTGCAGCAGCGGGTTGGGATTCACCTCCGGGTACACCAAGTGCATCTTGCCAGCGGCCATGGGCGAGGGAGCGGGAGCCGGCGAGGGCGCGGGGATCGGCGAAGGCTCTGGCGGGGGCTCCGGCGTGGGCTCCGGGGCCGGCGTGGACTCCGGGGCCGGTGTGTGCTCCGAGGCCACCGTGGGCTCCGGGGCCGGTGTGTGCTCCGAGGCCACCGTGGGCTCCGGGGCCGGCGTGGACTGGGGCGCGGGCCCCGCTTTGGCAGGGGAGTTGCTCGGAGTGCTCATGGTGGCGCCGACGGGGATGCGGAAGGCTCAACCACAGTGCCAGTACGCTAGGCGGTACCCCAGAACCACCTGCTTCTGGAAATGGAGCGGCAGCTCTTGCCTGGTCCCAGCCTTCCAGACCACCCTCTAGGCGCCTCTGCCACCACCGCCTGGAGCCCTGAGTCGGGAGCGGTGCGGAGAGCGGGACGAAAGGGTGGCCAGACAGTAGCCACACGCAGGTGCGCGGAGAGGATGCTGGCGCAGCTGATGGAGGCGGGTAGGACGGTGCTGCACTCGGAGTCCTGCACCAGGCGCCCGCGTTCAGGCACCTGGCTGCAAACTCTGCCGAAGTGAGAGCTATGAGCCCAGGCACCCACCCGGAAGGTGGAGAAAGGAGCTACCAACTCTATCAGCCGCATCTGCTCAGAAACGCCCTTCAGCTGTGAAGAGACCAGGAGCGAGCTGGCCGAAAGAGATAGCAGCACCCCGCCTTCTGGGCACTCTGCCCTCATCAGGACCAGACAAGGACGCTGTGGGAAGTTCTCCAGATGTAATGGAGCAGGTCCCTATGGGGCCTTCCTGGGATGGAGCACACCACCTCATGCCCTCTGCCTGCTTCCCTTTTGTAGAAAAGCTTTAGTCTCCCAGGTCTCCTCTGAATTACAAGAGGTGGCTCAATAATTGATGATTGGGGCTTCCTTAGTGGCTCAGTGGTAAAGAATCTGCCTGCTAATGCAGAAGACAGAGGTTGGATCCCTGAATGGGGAAGATCCTATATGCCTTGAAGTAACTAACCCTAAACTCTTGAACCTATGCTCTAGAATCTGGGAGCAGCAACTATTGAACCCACCTGCCACAGCTATTGAAACCTGCATGCCCTAGAGCCCGTTCTCTACAACAAAAGAAGCCAGTGCAATGAGAAGTCTGCTCAACTGCAATCAAGAATAGCCCTCTGCTTGCTGCAATTAGAGAAAAGCCTGTGCAGCAGTGAAGACCTAGCATAGCCGAAAAGAAATAAAACTATTTTTTTAAAGACTGAAAGAATGTGAACATGTAGTTTAAAAACAAAATTAAACACTAGATAAGCCATGCAGCAGTCACAGAATCTATAGTTCCTCCCTGAAGGACATATTAATAGATAACAATATCAAATGTACATTCCTGAGTTATTCTGCAGATACTACAACCCCCACCAGATGGAAGAAGTTAACTATATGATGGCCACAAGCAGGAAGCCCCCACACCAGCTAGAGCCTAAAGACTGATGATGTAAAACCCTGTGACACCACCCTGTTACCTCACCATCAACCAGTCAGAAAATAATGCAACAGTTGATCACATACACTGGACTTTCTCCTTCACCTTGCTTTTTATTATTTTTTTTTCTTTTCATGGGCATTTTATTTTATTTTTTGTTTGTTTTTAATTTTATTTTTACTTTATTCTACTTTACAATACTGTATTGGTTTTGCCATACATTGACATGAATCAGCCACAGATGTACACGAGCTCCCAATTCTGAAACCCCCTCCCACCTCCCACCTTATATCATCTCTCTGGATCATCCCCGTGCTCCAGCCCCAAGCATCCTGTATCCTGTATCGAACATAGACCCTGAAGTCCATCAGAGAGTTCTGATCTTTATAGCATGAGCTGCCTGTACTCTTTGCTTAATCTTTTCAATAAACCTTTCTCTGCTTCAAACTCCAATATTTTGGTTTGTTTGGCCTCACTTTACCTCAAGCACAGGAACTTGGGTTGGACAACACAACTGGTGCCTAAGCATTTGACTTCCACCAACAGCAGGACTTAGCACAGATTATGTGTACAGAGCTGCAAGTCCTAAGGAAAGGAAACAGATGATTAGAAGAGCTTGAACGATTTTAGAAGATGACTGAATGCTGTTATTCGAGATAGGCTTTTGGCATCTCACACGTTGATCTGTGCAGTGGACCTCTGTAAGCTTTTTGCTGCCCTCTTAGATTGGGAAAGGGGATTATGGGGAGAAAAAGACTGCTTTATGATTTCTTTAATCATGTGCTCAGGGCCTAGCAGAATAAGAGTGACATATGTTACAGAACACAGGTATGTGCATTTGTGGGGAACTTCCATCATTTTTAACTCTAACAATGCCCCATTCAAGAAGGTATTATTATCCCTATTTGACAAAAATGAGAAAGATGAGGCTCAAGGACAGCACTTCTCCAAAGTAATAGAATCAGTAAATGACGAATCCTCACTTGGACTCAAGTCCAAGTCTAGTGTGGTCTGTCTCACTGGTGGATGGTCACTGTGTAGGGAAGGTGCCTGGAGTGCACTGTTTGAATGAATGACTGTAGGGCTGAATGAACAAAATCTTGGACTCCCACTCAGAAGTCTAGTTATTTGTGTGGCCATCTTCCCAGCTCAGCAGTTTCCCTTCCCTTCCACTCTAAAAGAAGGAGATCAAAGTTTGTGGTGCTTATAATAGGATCACTTTATTATGCTCATGTACCTTGGCTAAAATGGTATGATTAATTAAGGCTTTTGGCTTCATTGGGAAGATCCCTTGGAGTAGGAAATGGCAACCCACTCCAGTAATCTTGCCTGGAGAATCCCAGGGAGAGAGGAGACTTTCCAGCTACAGTCCACGGGGTTGCAAAGAGCTGGATATGACTGAGCAACTTAGCAAGTACACGGGCAAGTTATAAATAAGTTCTGGAGAACTGGTATATAATAATGTGGTTACAGTTGACAATACTGAACTGTGTACATTGGGCTTTCTAAGAGAGTAGATCTTGGATCTTTTCAACATAAAAAAAGAAAAAATATGGTTAATTTATGCAGTGGGGGCCACACTGATTAATTTGGTTGTGCTGAAAAGACCTTGATGCTAGGAAAGATTAAAGGCAAAGGTAGCAAAGTGGGAAGTGGAGGATGAGATGGTTAAATAGCATCACCGACTCAATGGACATGAATTTGAGCAAACTCCAGTAGATAGTGCAGGATGGGGGAGCCAGGTGTGTTGTAGTCCATGGGGTCAAAAAATGTCAGACAGGACTTAGCAACTGAACAGGAACAACAATATGTGTATTAAGTCATTGGGGCTTCCCAGCTGGCACAGTGGTAAAGAATCTGCCTATCAATGCAGGAAACTCAAGAAACATGGGCTCAATCTCTGGGGAAGATTCCCTGGAAGAGGAAATGGCAGCTCAGTCCAGTAATTTTGCCTGAAGAATCCCATAGACAAAGGAGCCTGGTGGACTACAGTCCATAGCGTCAAAAGAGTCAGACACGATTCAGCACGCATGCACTGTCAAGTTATCAGGTTGTACATTTTAAACATAAACTATTATTGATTGTCAGTTATACCTCAATAAACCTGGAGGGGAAATAGCTTTTAAAGAAAGCATTAATGTAGTTAAAAATTTTTAATATGGCAAAATATTGACAATTTTCTATTGATGGGCATGATAGGGGTTTATTATACTATTTTCTTGATATTTCATGCATGTTTGAAATTTTCTGTTACAAAAAAGAAAATGATTAGAGCTGAAAATTTTAATTTTTCAATTACCTACCTTTCTTGTGTTAGCTCTTTCTCAGATAAGGCAGTCTACAATGTATGTAACCAGACCTACCTGATTTACAGTTCTCTTTTACATTAACTACCTTTTCCAGCACTGTAAACACTCAGCTACTAGTTCTCCTTCAAAGATGAAAGAATTGCTTACTGAGGTTGAAAATTTAGTGACTTCCATGTCAGACTGCCACAGACTGTTCCCTTCAATCCTCACAACTATCTCAGGATAGTAAGTGTGTATGTGGTATCTGCTACATTGTTTCAGTCATGTTCGACTCTGCAACCCTATGAACCATAGCTTGCCAGGCTCCTTTGTCCATGGGATTCTCTAGGCAAGAAGACTTGAGTGGGTTGCCATTTCCTTCTCCAGGAGATCTTACTGACCCAGGGATTGAATCTGCATCTTTTACATCTCCTGGATTGGCATGCGGCATTAGTGCCACCTGGGAAGCTTCAGTTCAGTTCAGCTCAGTCACTCAGTCATGTCCGACTCTTTGCGACCCCATGAATCGCAGCACGCCAAGCCTCCTTGTCTATCACCAACTCCCAGAGTTCACTCAGACTCACGTGCATCGAGTCAGTGATGCCATCCAGCCATCTCATCCTCGGTCGTCCCGTTCTCCTCCTGCTCCCAATCCCTCCCAGCATCAGAGTATTTTCCANAAACACTCAGCTACTAGTTCTCCTTCAAAGATGAAAGAATTGCTTACTGAGGTTGAAAATTTAGTGACTTCCATGTCAGACTGCCACAGACTGTTCCCTTCAATCCTCACAACTATCTCAGGATAGTAAGTGTGTATGTGGTATCTGCTACATTGTTTCAGTCATGTTCAACTCTTTGCAACCCTATGAACCATAGCTTGCCAGGCTCCTCTGTCCATGGGATTCTCTAGGCAAGAAGACTTGAGTGGGTTGCCATTTCCTTCTCCAGGAGATCTTCCTGACCCAGGGATTGAATCTGCATCTTTTACATCTCCTGGATTGGCATGCGGCATTAGTGCCACCTGGGAAGTTTCAGTTCAGTTCAGCTCAGTCACTCAGTCATGTCTGACTCTTTGCGACCCCATGAATCGCAGCACGCCAGGCCTCCCTGTCTATCACCAACTCCCAGAGTTCACTCAGACTCACGTGCATCGAATCAGTGATGCCATCCAGCCGTCTCATCCTCGGTCGTCCCGTTCTCCTCCTGCTCCCAATCCCTCCCAGCATCAGAGTATTTTCCATTGAGTCAACTCTTTGCATGACGTGGCCAAAGTACTGGAGTTTCAGCTTTAGCATCATTCCTTCCAAAGAAATCCCAGGGCTGATCTCCTTCAGAANCTGTGTGTGTGTGGGCATATGAGCATGGGTGAGTGTGTCTCTATGGGTGTGTGCCTGTATGTGCTTGTGTATGTGTATGAGTCTGTCAGCCAGTTCAGTTGCTCAGTTGTGTCTGATGCTTTCCAACTTCACTATAAGGACTCTGAGGCTTGAGACCAGGAAGATGGGAAGGCCCAACACCCCTCACCATCTCAGTTCAGTAGGAAGTAGCTAGAGAGTCCTCGACACCCTAATTCCCAAAGAATTGGGCTGCTGATCTCTCTCTCTTTTTTAAAATCAGGGTTGATTTTATTTTTAATTTTTTAAATATAAATTTGTTTATTTTAATTGGAGGTTAATTACTTCACAATACTGTATTGGTTCTGCCATACATCAACATGAATCTGCCACAAGTATACAAGTGTTCCGCATCCTGAACATCCCTCCCCCCTCCAGGTCGTCCCAGTGCACCAGCCCCAAGCATCTATTTTCATGCATTGAACCTGGACTGATGATTCATTTCATATATGAAAAGACAGCTTTCAGAATGGGAGAAAATAATAGCAAATGAAGCAACTGACAAACAACTAATCTCAAAAATATACAAGTAACTCCTGCAGCTCAATTCCAGAAAAATAAACGACCCAATCAAAAAATGGGCCAAAGAACNAAATATAAATTTGTTTATTTTAATTGGAGGTTAATTACTTCACAATACTGTATTGGTTCTGCCATACATCAACATGAATCTGCCACAAGTATACAAGTGTTCCGCATCCTGAACATCCGTCCCCCCTCCAGGTCGTCCCAGTGCACCAGCCCCAAGCATCTATTTTCATGCATTGAACCTGGACTGATGATTCATTTCATATATGAAAAGACAGCTTTCAGAATGGGAGAAAATAATAGCAAATGAAGCAACTGACAAACAACTAATCTCAAAAATATACAAGTAACTCCTGCAGCTCAATTCCAGAAAAATAAACGACCCAATCAAAAAATGGGCCAAAGAACTAAATAGACATTACTCTGATCTCTTGAGATGGGAATGTTAGGTAGTTAGAAAAGGAAAAAGGAGTCCAAAATAACAGTGGCTAAAAGACAAAGAAAGGAAAAAGCCTGCATAAATAGAACAAATCAAGGTCTGAGGACCAGAGTGAGAACCTCAGATGGAAGCAAACAGCCTTCCTGGCTCACACAATTTACACAGGGCAGGCTCAGGGGGAGGAGAAAACAACAACAACAACAACAACAACAACATAAAAAGAAGAGTCAAAATAGAGCCCCTCACTGCTCTGCTCTCTCTTCTCTTCACATATTTTAGGTTGGCCTGTTTTGTGCTTTGAGGACTTATTTTCCTTTGCTTGTCAAATAAAACTGAGCTGTAACACTGGTCCATCCATTGCTTCAAATTTTTGCTGCAGCAAGACAGAACCAAGGAAATTACAAACTCCCCCAACACCACAATGACAGAATGTTATTGTACATTTGTCCAAAATTGTAGAGCTAACACAAAATACCAAGAGTGAACCCTAATGTAAACTATGGAGTTTGGGTGACATGATGGGGCAAGGTAGATTCATCTGTTGCAGCCAGTGTATCATCTGGTGGGGATATTGTTGGTGGGAGGCTATGGATTGTGAGGTCAGGGAGCATATAAGAAATGTCTGTAACTGATCCCGTTCAAATAAAGAAAAAAAAATCAATTAAATACTGGTAAGATATTGGTGAAAATTACATATCCAAATGGTGAAATAACACAATAGAGAAAATGGAGAGTTGTTTTAAGTTATAGACCAAGATTCATAGTCCATTAATCCCTTAGAGAATTTCACAGGCTTTCACATCACCTGATACAGATACAGTTTTCTCCAATTCAATAAGGAAAATTAGAAGGCTAGACTTAGCCTTTCTATAAGTAATTTACAGAACACTACTAAAGTTATCATCATAACCTCCTTTGCATCCCTTGCAAATCACCATTAGCAGGTCCATTTTTAATTGATTAAAATATTTTTTGTCTTTATTAAATGTGACTTTCATTTAACTGAAAGAAATAGAACTTAAGGTAAGAAATACATTTAAAAATTAACTTTCAATGCATATTATTAATATTTAATCTCTATTTTATATACTTCTAGATCTATTATACATTCAGGGGTTAAAAAAGCTGAAGCACTCTTCCCAAGCATAAAGAATTTTAAAATTCTTTTTTGATTTTGCATAACAGACTTACCTTCGTTCCTTTCAAATACTCTAGTTTCAACTGCACTCCCAGAGAAACTGCAGGAACAAAAGTAGAAAATGTAAATTAAATGTATATTTCCTATCCTTACAGAGCTTACAATTTTTACTATGTGTGCAATTACTAATGACAAGTGTTTGGCATCATTACTGGCAGGTAGTATTTTGCCATGTAGAACAATATGCCTAGGACCTAGTGAAACATAGATGTAGAGGTTTATGGATTTACTTATACACTTTGAATAGATATGATTTAACATTTTAAATTTTCATGACAATTTTTAATATATTTTAACACAAATTTATTTATTTTAATTGGAGGCTAATTACTTTACAATATTGTGTTGGTTTTGCCATACATTGACATGAATCCACTACAGGTGAAAATATTTTATTTAAACTTCCTTGTAAAGTAAGTTTTAATAGGCTTTAAAATAAAGATCTGCAGATTTCTGCTAGGAATAATAATGATCACTTTGGGCATATAATTTTAGCAACTTAGATGCCTCTGGGTCTCAGTTGTCTTCTGTGAGACTGAAATTATCCAAAGAATGACAGCTGAAGAAGTGGATATTATCAGAAGACACTTTGGTTTGTTAATGGCTTAATGAAGTGAAGTGTTAGTTGCTCAGTCATGTCCGACTCTTTTCAACCCCATGGACCCACCAGGCTCTTTTGTCCATGGGATTCTCCAGGAAAGAATACTGGAGTGGGTTGCCTTTTCCAAGGGATCTTCCTGACCCAGGGATTGAACCCAGGTCTCCTTCATTGCAGGCGAATGCTTTACCTCTGAGCCACTGGAAGTGAAAGTTGATCAGTTGTGTCTGACTCTTTGCAACCCCATGGACTATGTATATTTCTTTTAGTCCACCAATTCAAGCAATTCTCCAGGTAAGAATACTGGAATGGTGAGCCTTTCCCATCTCCAAGGGTTCTTCCTAACCCAGGGATTGAACCCAGGTCTCCTGCATTGCAGGAATGTTCTTCACCATCTGAGCCACGAGGGTGTTGCTAAACGTTTAGTAAATTGCCCTCTTCTTTTAACATTAAATATATCAAGATGCTAAAAATATCCAAATTTTAAATTTTATTATATATATATAAATCTCAGATTATATAAGATGCTGATAGTTTTTCTACTCATTTAAGAATTTTTGTTAAATAAGATTTAAGAAAGAAAAAAGTGAGAGAGCAAAAGACATAAAGAGATAGAAGCCAAAGACTGAGACCCGAGGTCAACATTTATTTGCAGGTAGAGACTCATCCAAGGAGTCTGAGGTGAAAGAGAACGTTCTGTCACAGAGGTCAAGAGTGTGTTCCTAGAAGGAGAAGCTGGAGTCCATGCTTCTGAGTAAGATGAAGACAGAAGAGTGACAATGGGATTTGGCAAAGCAGAGGTTTTGGTGAGTTAATAAAAGCAGTATTTTAAAGAGAGACAGATTGTCATTTGCAGTCTCACTCCTTCAGGAACTGGAAGACATTTTAGAGTATTCCTGGGGAATGGGGGATTGTGCAGCATCTGGATCCCTAACTATGATCTAATAGGCTAGACCTTTAGAGGAAAAGTCGAAAAGATAAAACGACGGTCTGTCTGAATAGAATTCAAAATGCAAAGGGCCTTTCAAGAACTGGAAAAGCAATTACACCAGGCCACTGCCCTGTGCCTCTCAGATTTAAGTAAACCTTGACCTTTAAAAAGGAAAGGAAAGGAAATGAAGTCACTCGGTGGTGTCCAACTCTTTGCAACCCCAAGGACTGTAGCCTACTGGGCTCCTCTGTTCATGGGACTGTCCAGGCAAGAGTACTGGAGTTGGTTGCCATTGCCTCCTCCTGGGAATCTTCCTGACCCAGGGATCAAACCCAAGTCTCTCACACTGCAGGCACATGTTTACCATCGGGGTACCAGGGAAGTATGAATGTCAAGCTTAACCTTTACATTCATGAAATAAGGGGAATTGCCCCTGGGGTATTAGCTCAAAGACTGGGACTCCTCCCTGAAGAGACTGTTTATTTTTCAAAACAATTAGATCAAACTGGGCTGGAGGAAGCACAAGCTGGAATCAAGATTGCCAGGAGAAATATCAATAACCTCAGATATGCAGATGACACCAATCAGAAAGTGAAGAACTAAAGAGTCTCTTGATGAAAGTGAAAGAGGAGAGTGAAAAAGTTGGCTTAAAGTTCAACATTCAGAAAACTAAGATCATGGCATCTAGTCTCATCACTTCATGGCAAATAGATGGGGAAACAGTAGAAACAGTGGCAGACTTTATTTTTTTGAGCTCCCAGATCACTGTAGATGGTGACTGCAACCATGAAATTAAAAAAGGCTTACTCGTTGGAAGGAAACTTATGACCAACCTGGACAGCATATTAAAAAGCAGAGACATTACTTTACCTAGAAAAGTCCATCAAGTCAAGGATATGTTTTTTACAGTAGTCATGTATGGATGTGAGAGTTGGACTATGAAGAAAGCTGAGCACCGAAGAATTGATGATTTTGAACTGTGGTTTTGGAGAAGACTCTTGCAAGTCCCTTGGACTGCAAGGAGATCCAACCAGTCCACCCTAAAGGAAATCAGTCCTGTATATTCATTGGAAGGTCTGATGTTGAAGCTGAAACTCCAATACTTTGGCCACCTGATGCAAAGAGCTGACTCATTTGAAAAGACCCTGATGCTGGGTAAGACTGAGAGCAGAAGGAGAAGCAGATGACAGAGGATGAGATGGTTGGATGGCATCACCGACTCAACAGACGTGAATTTGGGTGGGCTCCGGGAGTTGATGTTGGACAGGGAGGCCTAGTGTGCTGCGGCTCATGGGGTGTCAAAGAGTTGGACATGACTAAGTGACTGAACTGAACTGAAGGAATGTTCTCCTGGCCTTTGGGCAGTAGCAGCTACTACATCTTCCTAAAGGAGGGGGCAGAAATGTTAATGTTTGGTCAGACAGTCTCTATGTGGACCTCACACCAGCTTCAGGTTTTAGTAAGTTCTAAGGGAAAAGAATACTTATCCTGTAAAGGTCAATTCAAGTTCAAACTATTCAGTTCAGTTGGTCAGCCATGTCCGACTCTTTTCGACCCCATGGACTGAAGCACACCAGGCCTCCCTGTCCATCATCAACTCCTTGGGAGTTGGTGGGAGCTTATCCAAATTCATGTCCATTGAGTCAGTGATAACATTCAACCATCTCATCCTCTGTTGTCCCCTTCTCCTCCTGCCTTCAATCTTTCCCAGCATCATCCCAGTATCAGATAGCCAAAGTATTGGAGTTTCAACTTCAGGGTCAGTTCAAGCTATAGTTTTAGATAACTCAGTGGCTATCATAAACCAAATCCTGCTACACAGCTATCCACAGAAATAGGGCCCCTGGAGCACAATTGTGTATCTAAACTACAGATATGAACTGTCTCAGCAGCCCCGATGCCAAAAGCTCAGCCTCTATGCAGCAGCACCTGATTGAATCTTGGAAACAGAATTTGGGGTGAAGCAAAAAAAAAAAGCTTTATAGCTTTGCCAGGTAAAAGGGGACAGAGTGGACTCCTGCTCCAAAATGCTGTGAGTCCCAACCCCAGGAGATTTGGATGAGGAGTTTTATAGCAACAGTTCAAGAGTGGGATTGCTGATAAGATTACAGTGTGTGCAAAGCCTTCATTCTTCTAATCTGTTGTTCAGTCACTCAGTCCTGTCCTACTCTTTATGACCCCATGGACTACAGCATGCCTTTCCTGTTCTTTACCATCTCCTGGACCTTGCTCAAACTCATGTTCATTGAGTCGGTGATGCTATCCAACCATCTCATCCTCTGTTGTCCCCTTCTCCTACGTTTAATCTTTCCCAGCATCTGGGTCTTCTCTAAAGAGTTGCTCTTCACATCAGCTGGCCAAAATATTGGAGCATCAGCATCAGTTTTTCCAATGAATATTCAGGACTGATTTCCTTTAGAATTGACTGGTTTGATCTCCTTGCAGTTCAAGGGACTCTCAAGAGTCTTCTCCAACACCACAGTTCAAAAGCATCAATTCTTCAGTACTCAGCCTTCTTTATGGTCCAACTATCACATCCATATATGACCACTGGAAAAACCATAGCTTTGACTAGATGGACTTTTGTTTGTCTCAGGTAATCTTCCTTATGAGCTTCACTGGTTCTTTAATGTAGCATCATGTCCAGAGTGCTGCAGTCCCCGGTATCACAAAGAGTTGGACATGAGTGAGCAACTGAACAAGAACAACACATGGTATGAACAATGCTGACATCTTAAAGACCTCAAATATATTATGTGTATTTCTTGAGACAAAACTAGGATGCTGCTCCAAGGCTTCAGTATGTTTTCTGACTCTGTCTCTTATCTTTGCATCCCTTCCCTTCCCAGATTAGCAACTGTTTGAATCTGCCCTTCATTACTCAGGGAAGGTCATGGAGACTAGATGTCTGTTCCCTACAAGAAACAGGGGGCAGAAAGACTTCTGTGCCCAGGAGCCCCAGAAGGTCCTGCGTGGTTTCACCCTGACCTGGAAAGTTAGCTTCTCCTAAACACTGAAGAGAAGTGGTTCACAGACTCAAACAGTTTTATAAGATCAGTTCAGTTCAGTCGCTCAGCCGTGTCTGACTCTTTGTGACCCCATGAAGCGCAGCACACCAGGACTCCCTGTTCATCACCATCTCTCGGAGTTCACTCAGACTCACATCCATCGAGTCCATAATGCCATCCAGCCATCTCATCCTTGGTCATCCCCTTCTCCTCCTGCCCACAATCCCTCCCAACATTAGAGTCTTTTCCAATGAGTCAACTCTTCACATGAGGTGGCCAAAGTACTGGAGTTTCAGCTTTAGCATCATTCCTTCCAAAGAAATCCCAGGGTTGATCTCCTTCAGAATGGACTGGTTGAATCTCCTTGCAGTCCAAGGGACTTTCAAGAGTTTTCTCCAACACCATCATTCAAAAGCATCAATTCTTTGGTGCTCAGCCTTCTTCACAGTCCAACTCTCACATCCATACATGACCACAGGAAAAACCATAGCCTTGACTGAACGGACTTTATAGTCGGCAAAGTAATGTCTCTGCTTTTGAATATATTGTCTAGGTTCGTCATAACTTTTTTCCCAAGGAGTAAGCGTCTTCTAATTTCGTGGCTGCAGTCACCATCTGCAGTGATTTTGGGGCCAAAAAAAATAAAGTCTGACACTGTGTCCACTGTTTCCCCATCTATTTGCCGTGAAGTGATGGGACCGGATGCCATGATCTTCGTTTTCTGAATGTTGAGATTTAAGCCAATTTTTTCACTCTCCTCTTTTACTTTCATCAAGAGGCTTTTTAGTTCCTCTTCACTTTCTGCCATAAGGGTGGTGCCATCTGCATATCTAAGGTTATTGATATTTCTCCTGGCAATCCTGATCCCAGCTTGTGTTTCTTCCAGCCAAGCGTTTCTCATGATGTACTCTGCATATGAGTTAAATAAGCAGGGTGACAATATACATCCTTCATGTACTCCGTTTCCTATTTGGAACCAGTTTGTTGTTCCATGTCCAGTTCTAACTGTTGTTTCCTGACCTGCATACAGATTTCTCAAGAGGCAGGTTAGGTGGTCTGGTATTCCCATCTCTTTCAGAATGTTCCACATTTTTTGTGATCCACACAGTCAAAGGCTTTGGCATAGTCAATAAAGCAGAAGTAGATGTTTTTCTGGAACTCTCTTCCTTTCTCCATGATCCAGTGGATGTTGGCAATTTGATCTCTGGTTCCTCTGCCTTTTCTAAAACCAGCTTGAATATCAGGAAGTTCACGGTTCACATATTGCTGAAGCCTGGCTTGGAGAATTTTGAGCATTACTTTGCTAGCATGTGAGATGAGTGCAATTGTGTGGTAGTTTGAGCATTCTTTGGCATTGCCTTTCCTTGGAATTGAAAAGAAAACTGACCTTTTCTAGTCCTGTGGCCACCGCTGAGTTTTCCAAATTTGCTGACATATTGCTTGCAGCACTTTCACAGCATCATCTTCCAGGATTTGAAATAGCTCAACTGGAATTCCATCTCCTCCACTAGCTTTGTTCACAGTGATGCTTTCTAAGGCCCACTTGACTTCACATTCTAAGATGTCTGGCTCTAGATGAGTGATCACATCATCATGATTATCTGGGTCATGAAGATCTTTTTTGTACAGTTCTTCTGTGTATTCTTGCCACCTCTTCTTAATATCTTCTGCTTCTGTTAGGTCCAAACCATTTCTGTCCTTTATCGAGCCCATCTTTCCATGAAAGGTTCCCTTGATATCTCTAATTTTCTTGAAGAGATCTCTAGTCCTTCCCATTCTGTTGTTTTCCTCTATTTCTTTGCATTGATCGCTGAAGAAGGCTTTCTTATCTCTTCTTGCTATTCTTTGGAATTCTGCATTCAGATGCTTATATCTTTCCTTGAAACAGAATGACAGAATACTTAGTAACCAGACCCAAGTCACAGAGGCACAAAGCCTAACTCCAGGGACTCCACCTCTAGGGCTGAATAGATGGTTGTCACTGGAGCTTTAGAGCTTGCAACAGGGAAGATCTTCAATGTTCACACAGATTTCCAGTATGCATATACATCCTATTCATAGACAGCATTATTGGAAATAAAGGGATATACTTACTGCAGAGAATAAGCAGGTAAAATATGGATTAAATATATTGAGCCTCCTAGAAGTAGGGTAGCTTCCAGAAAAAAGTGGCAGTAATTCACTGTTGGAGTCAGCTTTATCTGTATCTTGTGATGTATAAGCCTATGAAGTTCTCTAAAGGATCAATGGGACATAGACTCTCAATCTATAACTTCAAAACACTCTCCATTTCCTCTATTGTAACATTTTACCATTCAGATATGCAATCTTCTTCACCAATAACTTACAAGAAGTTCATAGTTCTTTTCTTTTTTTTTTTAGGGGCAAGTACAGAGATTCCCCATATCCCCTTGTCCTCATATTCCATAGCCTCCCCACTCTCAACATCCCTATGAGAGAGACACACTTGCTACATCTGATGAATCTACATTGACACATCATAGTTACCCAAAGTCCATCACTTGTATTAACATTCATTCTTGGTGTTGTGTATTCTATGGGTTTGGACTGTCAAACGGAATATCTCTGGCCATATGAATAAACAAGGATGTAACAGGCATCAACCTCCAAATGTGAATGAGGGCTCTCAAAAGGGAACACAATACCTGAGATCCAGCAGATGCTGCCACCCCCACAGTGACTGCTGAAGAGATGGATGTTTAAGGGGAGAAGAGAGATGTGAGAAATTAAAAAACACACACACACACACACACACACACAGAACAAAACAGGATTTGGCTCCAGATAGCTGAGGTGCATATGAAAGGAATGAATTCAGTGAGCCCAGAGGCTTGCATCTTCTCATACATAGAAGAATGCTAAATTCCTTAGCTTGATATCTGGTTTTCCTTACTTAACAATAATCTTTGATGTTCAGACTGCCTGCCCCCTTTGTTGCAAACTTGTATATAGCCTGACTTCCCCTCCTGCCTCCTTAGAGCAGTTTTCTGAGTTACTAAGATGCTCTCTCCTGGGCTTGGAGTCCTTAACATTCCCAACAAATGAAATAGCTCTACTTTCAGGTTCTGATTAATTTTTTAGTTGACAGGACAAGTGTATAAGGACATTTCAGTCATCATGGTACCATACAGAGTATCTTCATTGTCCTAAAAATCATCTCTGCTCCTCCTATTCATCCCTCACTCCCACCTCCACCCAATTCCACCCTCTGGCAACCACAGATCTTTTCATTGTCTCTATAATTTTGCCTTTTTTGAGAATGTCATATAGTTAGCATGATATAGTATGTAGCTCTTTTTAGACTGACTTTCATTTAGTAGTAATGAATTAAGTTTTCTTCACGTGGTTTCATGGCTTGGTAGCACATTTCTTTTAGTGCTAAATAATATTCCATTGTCTGGACAGGACAGTTTAAGGGGGACCCTTCCAGGACCCAAGAGTGGACTCTTGTCTAACACTCTTGTCCAAGGAGACATACATGCTGACAAAGTAAGTGACTTAATTGGGAAAAGAGGCACCCAAGGGGAGAATAAGAGAACCCAGAAGAACTGCTCTGCCACATGGCTCCCAGTCTTGGGGTGTATGATGATGGAATTAGTTTCACAGTTGTATCTGACCAGTTGTTCTGGCTCAGAGTCCTTCCTGGTGACACAGCTAAGATGGATTCCAGCAAGGAGGATTCTGGGAGGTTGGCAGGACATATGAACTAGAGTCTTCTCTTTTCTTTTCACCTTTCCCAATTCTTCCAGTTGGTGGTGGCTTGTTAGTTCCACACTTCTTACCAAGCCCTCCCTCTTAAATAACTAATGCAAATGGTTACTATGGTGGCTGGCCAGGGCAGACAGTTTGGATCTGAGTTTTCCCTAAGACATTCACCTACTGAAGGATACTTTGGTTGCTTCTACATTTCAGCATTTATGAATAAACTGCTATAGATATTTTATTCATTAAAAAATTGTTTCTCTTCCTTAAAAATTAAAAATATAATCAAGAGCTTACTTCCAGTTTTCATCCAAACCAGGCTGAAAAGTCACTTACTTTCTTCTACTTCATGCTCTCCCCATAACTGCCTTAGTTGCATTATTGTTAAATTAGCATATTAATTTTTCCATCCTCTATGTCTTTATTTTAAAGGATGCAGGAAAATGTAAGACAACACCCAAATGATCTACAAAGAAGTGTCATTACGGTACAGAGATGGTTGTTCTATGGAAACTGAACAAATTGACTGGTAGAGATGGATGGCAAGGCTTGATAGCTGTTGGGTGAAATTCTAAATTTGAAATAAGAAAAGTGGTTTGAGGGTAGTGGACTTATGATTGTAGTCCTACAGGACACACACAGATAAGTGCTAGAAATAGCTTGCCTGGCTGCTTTGGTTAACAAGTAAAGACTATTTTTGGTGGGGCCGCACCATGAGGCATGCAAAATCTTAGTCCCTCAACCAAGGATTAAAGTGCTAAGTCTTAACCGGTGGGCCACCAGGGAAGTCCCAAGAATAATGAGTAAAGTGTTAATTGAAAAATTATAAACTACACGACATACACACTAGTTGGTAAAAGGGTTGGGAGGTCTTGGTCCAGAATTTGGTCTCAGTTTAGAGAGAGCGAGATCTCAGACAGGTTGCAAGCAAGCTATACAACATAGTTTGATTGTGAACTTTGCTAGATACATGACCTGGAATTAAGTGTGTCCTTATAGACCAACTCATTTGAAGAGGTGGCAGCTCAGGCTGTCTGACAAAAACTACCAGCTTTGGGCCAAAGGCCAGCTGTCATTTTCCACATGCTTCTTATTTAAAGCTACCACTTTATCTCGGGTTCATAGAAAAACAAAAGTGAACCACATGACTAATATTATGACTAAACTTTGTAGTAGCCATATTAAAAAGCTAAAAGGAACAAGTGAAATTAATATTCAAAAGATATTTGAAAACCAATTTGTCCAAAATAATATCATTTCCACATGTAATAAATGTAAAAGATCATTAATGAGACATAAAGGTTTTATTATGTCTTTGAAATGCATTATGTATTTTATACGTACAGCACATCTCAGTGTAAACCAGATGCATTTCATGTCCTCAGCGTCCTCTTGAGGATAATGCTATGATGTTGGATAACCCAGGGTTTATAGTACTAGTTAGAGTTTATATGGGTGCAATGGAGTGCATATATTTTTTAGTAATTAGTTTCTGGTAGGTGTCATAGTTCGGGTTCCCCAGCAGCTGACCCTGAGACAAACATTTGACTGGAAGTAGATAGCATATTCAAAAGCAGAGACATGACTTTGCCAACAAAGGTCCATCTAGTCAAGGCTATGATTTTTCCAGTGGTCATGTATGGATGTGAGAGTTGGACTGTGAAGAAGGCTGAGCACTGAAGAATTGATGCTTTTGAACTATGGTGTTGGAGAAGACTCTTGAGAGTCCCTTGGACTGCAAGGAGATCCAATCAGTCCATCCTAAAGGAGATCAGTCCTGGGTGTTCATTAGAAGAACTGATGCTAAAGCTGAAACTCCAATACTTTGGCCACCTCATGTGAAGAGTTGACTCACTGGAAAAGACTCTGATGCTGGGAGGGATTGGGGGCAGGAGGTGAAGGGGATAACAGAGGATGAAATGGCTGGATGGCATCACCGACTTGATGGACATGAGTTTGAGTGATCTCCGGGAGTTGGTGATGGATGGACAGGGAGGCCTGGNTGAGAGTCCCTTGGACTGCAAGGAGATCCAATCAGTCCATCCTAAAGGAGATCAGTCCTGGGTGTTCATTAGAAGAACTGATGCTAAAGCTGAAACTCCAATACTTTGGCCACCTCATGTGAAGAGTTGACTCACTGGAAAAGACTCTGATGCTGGGAGGGATTGGGGGCAGGAGGTGAAGGGGATAACAGAGGATGAAATGGCTGGATGGCATCACCGACTTGATGGACATGAGTTTGAGTGATCTCCAGGAGTTGGTGATGGACAGGGAGGCCTGGTGTGCTGCAATTCATGGGGTCGCAAAGAGTCAGAAACGACTGAGAGCAACTGAACTGAAGTTTATTTTGGAAGCAATCCCAGGAAAACAGTTGGAGGGAGTGGAGAAGTCAGACAGAGAAAGGAAGGAAGCCAATAAAAGTGTGTTAACAAGCAAGTTACTGCTCAGGTGACTAGACTCCTTCCTGCTGGGTCACCCTGGGAGACAGAAGTATTTCAACTGAAAGGCAAGGGGACTGGGGCATTTATCTACCAAGTCCCCATACATCTCTGAAGTGAAGTGAAGGGAAAGTCACTCAGTCATGTCCAACACTTTGTGACACCATAGACTATACAGTACATGGAATTCTCTAAGCCTGAGTACTAGAATGGGTAGCCTTTCTCTTCTCCAGGGGATCTTCCCAACCCAGGGATCAAACCCAGCTCTGCTATATTGTGGGCAGATTCTTTACCAGCTCAGCCACAAGGGGAGCCCAAGAACACTGGTGTGGGTAGCCTATCCCTTCTCCAGTGCATCTTCCCAACCCAGGAATCAAACCAGGGTCTTTTGCACTTCAGGAAGATTCTTTACCAACTGAGCTATCAGGGAAGCCCTCCATCCATCTCTGGCTGAGGTTGAATCCAGGGGTTTGACCTTCCTTGCATATGACCCCAATGTGCTCCCACAGCCAGGAAATGGCCCTTCAGCAGAGAGTTGCTGATAAGCAGTGAGCTGCCTTAATTCTGGAGGAGTGTCAGAAAACACAAGTTAGAAAATGATAGTTTCTGCTCCAGCAAGTCACATCATCCAAGAAGGGATGCTATTAGCCTCAGGGACCCTGAGACTTGATTCTAATAAGAATCTCCTTTACAACACTCATCCTACTCACTTAGGTATCCTTCACTCCTGGATCAGTCTTGCCACACAGTGAAAAAAAGAAAGTGTAGTGACTCAGTTGTGTCCAACTCTTTGTGACCCCATGGACTGTAGCCTGCCAAGCTCCTCTATCCATGGGGATTCTCCAGGCAAGAATACTGGAGTGGGTTGTCATGCCCTTTTCCAGGAGACCTTCCCAATCCAGGGAACAAACTTAGGTCTCCCATACTGCAGGTGGATTCTTTACTGTGTGAGCCACACCAGAGAAGCCTCTTTACCATCTGAGCCACCAGCAAAAGATAAAAGAGAACTGTTGATGAGGTGAGGGCTGGTTATGTAGGTGTATATGGCATTATCTGAGAAAGAGCTAACACCAGAAAGGCAGGTAATTGAAAAATTACAATTTTCAGCTCTTAATGTCTTCCATTTTGCAATAGAAAGTTTCAAACATGCATGGAAAATAGAGAAAATTTTATAATAAGCCCCTGCCATGCTCATCAATAGAAAATTATTAACATTTTGCCATTCTTATACGTTTGGCAAAACATGTTTATGTTTTTATTCAAGGATTTAAAAAATGCTTGAATACACTAAGACTTTCTTTAAAATTGATTCATCCTCCAGTGTTACTGAGGTACAATTGACAATCACAAATTGTATATATTTAAGATGTACAACCTGATGACTTCATATACATTATCAAATATTCACCACAACCAAGCCAATCAACATAGCCATCACTTTACAACTTAATATTTTTTTTCTTTTTTATGTTGAAAATATCCAAGACCTACTCTTTTAGAAAGTTCTAAGTACACAGTACAATATTGTCATCTGTAGCCACATGGCTATATACCAGTTCTACAGAAATTATTCCTCTTACATGACTGAAGCTAAAAGCCATTATTAATAACGTTATTCTTAGCCAAAGGATATGGGAAATTACCAAATAATATCAAGATGATCTTGTTAGAAGCACCACAAATTTTTATCTTTCTTCACTGAGGATGGAAGGAAAGAGAGGCTGATGGGCTAGCAAGATGGTCACACAGATAACTGAAGACTTATAAGTGGGAGTCCAGGATTTTATTCATTCAATCCTACAGTCATCCAAACAGTGTGTTGTAAGTACTTTTTATGCACAGTGTCAATCTGCCAGTGAGACAACCATATTGGACTTGAGTCCCAATCAAGATTCACCATTTACTGATTTGAAGACCTTGGACAAGTGCTATCTATCATCTTTCTCATCCATAAAAGAGGAATAATGATACCTTCTTAAATAAGGCATTGTTAGAGTTAAAAGTGAGGTAAGGTTCCTGGAAATGCATATAACCTTGCTTTCTGTAACATATACCACTGTTACACTGCTAGACCCTGAGTTCATGATGAAATAAATCATGTCAGTCTCTCTCTCCCCATATTCCCCTTTCACAGTCTAAGAGGGGAGCAGAAAACTCTCAGAGGTCCCTACATAGTCCAACATGTAAGATGAAAAAGGCCTATCCCCAATGATAGCATTGAGTCATCTTCCAAAATCATTTGAGCTTTTCTAATCTTCTGTTACTTTTCTTTAGGTCTCTGTAGCTCTACAAACAGAATCTGTGCTAAACTTTGTTGCTGCCTGAGGTCAAATGGTTGGCCACAGGTTGTGTTGTTGAACCCAAGTTCCTGTGCCCAAGATACAGTGGTGCCAAAGACACTGAAACATTGGAGTTCCAAGCAGAGAAAGGTTTATTGCCAGGGTCAAGCCAGGAGGAAAGGAGCCCATGCTCAAAGATACAAACACTCCCCATAAATTTCAAGGGAGAGTTTTCAAAGGCAAGGTGAGGGAGTGTCCAGGGTACTAAGTTGATAATTCTGATTTATTTGGTAGAGTCACTGAGGATTTAAACCCAGGAGACAGCTTCTCAATAGCTCTGAGGGGCTGCTCTGAAGAGGGAAGAGCCAGGACAAAAAGGATTTTTTGCAAAAACTGATAGTCAGAATATCAAAAGAAAATCAGACAGGATTTCCCTGGTGTCACAGTGGATAGGAATCCACCTGCCAATGCAGGGGACATGGGTTGGATCCCTGGTCCGGGAAGAATCCACATGCTGCACCACAACTAAGCCCATGAACCACAACTAATGAGCCCCTGGTCCACAGCTACTGAAGCCTGCGAGCTCTAGAGCTGATGCTCCATAACAAGAGTAGCTGCCACAATGAGAAGCCCTCAAGCCGCAGCAGAGAGTAGCCCCCACCTCCATCCTCACCCACCCACCACTGCTCATTACAATTAGACAAACCCCAGGCAAAGCAAAGAAGGCCCAGTGCAGACAAATACAAAGCAAAAACTTAACCATAAAGAAGGTATTCAAAAATTTAAAGAAAACCAGGCATCTCAAGTTAATGAATTTAGTGCTTTTCTAAACATGGGAAGATGCAAGATTCTGGGCTTAATGAAATCATTCCTTTGATATACATCTTAACTATTAGGGATAGTATCAATATCCTGTTTTCCTCCATGCTGAAGCCCCTCAAGGTGCACATTTGGGGGTGGCTGCAGTGACTGATGCCTGGATGGCCTCAACATAATTTGTTTACTGATATGGTCAGGCACCATTCTTCACCCACGGTACAGCGATCCGCTCATACACTATTCCCCGGTTGATGGTGAGATAACAGAAGAGTGTCATGAGGCTTGACATCATGAATCATTAGGCTTCAACTGGTCTGGGACCTGTCTGCTCATAGTCATCATGCAGTTAACCTCCTCCATCTGATAGTGGTTTAGTATCTGCTTCCCAGGTGGTGCTGGTGGTAAAGAATTCACCTGCCAATGTAGGAGTTACAGGAGACCCAGGTTTGATCCCTGAATTGGGAAGATCCCTTGGAGTAGGAAATGGCAACCCACTCCAGTATTCTTGAGCCAAATAGGACTAAATACACAACAACACAAGAATATGTGCCAGATACAGTTATTTGTGCCCTTCTGGGAGGAACTAAAGATTCTATGACTGCTATATGGCTGATCCATTATTTAAATTTTGTCACTATACTTCACATTATTTCAATCACCAGCCTTCTGTGACTCAGGGGAAGCCTGGGAGATAAAAGTTTTTCTACAAACAAGAAGCATGGGGAGTGGGGTGGTCTGTCTGGAGAAGTTCCCTATAGGATTGCTGTGTTGTGCTTAGTCGCTCAGTTGTGTCTGACTTTTTGCGATGTCATGGACTATAGCCTGACACGTTCCTCTGTCCATGGGGATTCTCCAGGCAAAAATACTGGAGTGAGTTGCCAGGTACTCCTCAGGGGATCTTCCCAAACCAGGGATCAAACCCAGGTCTCCCACATTACAGGCGGATTCTTCACCGTCTGAGTCACCAGGGAAACCCCGAGAAGTTCCTATAGGTTTAGGCTTCTTTTAAATTGGTGAATCTACCACAACACCCTGTTTGGTTCAGATAAGGGCAGAATGCCCAGAAGGTGGGCTAGTATTGCTCTCTGCCAGCTTTCTCCAGATCTCCCCTGCAGCCCAGTGTGCATTACTGAGCAGCAAAGACTAACACAGCCCGCACCCTCCCCCTCACTCTCCACCTTCTGGGTGAGTGCCAGGGCTCAGTGCAGGGACTTAGTACAGTTCGCAGCGGAGTCCCCAGGGGTCGTGGGGTACCGCGTTTGCCCTTGTCTTTCTACCCGCCTCCTTAAACTACGCCAGGACTTTGTAACCAACTTCTTACCTGCTTGTGGCTCCCAGCAGAGTCCGCCTGGTCGCTCCGAGTCCCGCCGTCGCCGCTCCCGGAGTCGAGCTCCTGGCTCCAGGTAGCTACTGCAGCGGCGCGTAGAGGGCGCACCCGGGTGACTCGGGAGGCGGCTCCGGGGCGAGCTGCCTGCGCTTTCCTCTCCAAAGCAGGGAGTTCTCTACTCCAGCATTCTCCCCAGGGCCGCCTGGAGCAGTGCGAACCCTGGCCGCGCTGCTCTGGCCGTCAATGCTGCGGGCGTCCCCGGAGGTGAAGCCCAAGCCGCTGCCCGCGCTGATGAGCGCCTGCTGCCCCCAGCGCCTTTCACACACGGTGGGCCGAGGGTGGGTAGGAGCGCTTTCCATTGGCGCTGGACTTTTTGCATGGCTTAGCGCCGCCCCAGGCAGGCTGTGTGGTCCCAGCCGGCGCCCTGGAACACGGTGGAAGGGGGAACCGGGACGAGAATGGAGAACTGGGGCCCTGGTGGTCGGGGGTACAGGGTCTTCTTGCCTTGTCGGTCGCCTCCCCTCCAGCCTCCAGCACGCAAGAGCAGCAGGAGCAGGAGGCAAGGAGACTGCCCAGGGGGACTCACCGCCCAGCGGGAGAACAGACTGGACCTCCCACGCTCCACTTTTAGCTGACTTCCCCTTTCAGTGCTAAGCTCCTTCAGTCGTGTACGACTCTATACTACCCTATGGACTGTAGCCCGCCAGGCTCCTCTCTTCATGAAATTCTCCAGGCAAGAATGCTGGAGTGGGTTGCATCGCTAGGGGACGTTCCCAACTTAGGGATTGAACCGGCGTCCGTTATGTCTCCTGCACTGGCAGGTAGCGGGGTCTTTACTGCTGGCGCCGCCTTAATACTTTTACTCGTCAGGAATTCTCACTTCTGAAGTTCTGTCTAATTAGTGCCCTGGATTATGGTCATCTTCTAAGAATGTCATCTTTTACTATATTCCTTAAGGAAAAGCTGAGTCCCAACTCCACCAGGCTCCCTCTCTCTCTGTCTCTATGACCATCTCTCCCTTCCTGTCTCCCTGTGTGTTTTTCACCTTAGCGAATCTAGTTGTGGCAAACTTCATGTGGGTAAAAAACTATTGTTTTTTCATTTAGTGAATGGAGACATTATTCTTTAGCACATTTTCCTTCTCCTTGGGGCACACAGACAGGACTGCAGTACGGATTGACCAGCCTTTTCCCCTGTTGCAATGATTTCTACTTCCACCTTTTGAGGACCATTCCAGGTATGCTGTTCCAGAAGCCATGGGTTCTTTTTTAGTTGGAGAATAATTGCTTTGCAATGTCTTGTTGGTTTCTGCCCTACAATACAAAAATATATAGCCTCTCTCTTGAGCCTCTCTCCCATCCCACCCTTCTAGGCCACCACAGAGCACCTGGCTGGGCTCCCTGTGTTATACAGAAGGTTCCTACTAGTTATCTATTTTATATATGGTAAATGTGTACCGCTCAGACAGTAAAGAATGTCTCCAACACAGGAGACCCAGGTTCAGTCCCTAGGTAGGGAAGATCCCTGGGAGAAGGAAATGGCAACCCACTCTAGAATTCTTGCCTGGAGAATTCCATGGACAGAGGAGCCTCGCAGACTACAGTCCATAGGGTTGCAAAGAGTTGGACACGACTGAGCAACAAACACACATACACGCATACACACAGTGTGTATATATCAATGCTCCTTTCTCAACTTGCCTGACCCTCTCCTTCCCCACTGTGTCCACAAGTCCATTCTTTACATCTGTATTTCCATTCCTGCCCTGCAAATAGTTTCATCAGTACTATTTTTCTAGATTCCATATTGCTTTAATATACAATGTTTGCTTTTCTCTGACTTTCTTCACACTGTATAACAGCCTCTACATCCACCTCACTACAACGGACTCAGATTCATTCCTTTCTATGACTGAGTAGTATTCTATTCCATGTATGTACCATGTCTTCTTTATCCATTCATCTGTCCATGGACATCTTAGGTTGCTTCCATGTCCTGGCTACTGTAAGTAGTGCTGCAATGAACACTGGGCCACATATGTCTTTTTTAATTGTGGTTTCCTCAGGGTACATGCCCAGTAGTGGGGTTGCTGGATCATATGGTAGTTTTAGTCTTAGTTTGTTAAAGAATCACCATTCTATTCTCCACAGTGGTTGTATCAATTTACACTCCCACCAAAAGTGCAGTTGTTGTTGTTATTTCACTCAGTCATGTCCAACTTTTTTACAACCCCATGGACTACAACACGCCAGGCTTCTTCTCCAGCACCACAGTTCAAAAGCATCAATTCTTTGGTGCTCAGCTTTCTTTATGGTTCAACTCTCACATCCGTACATGACTACTGGAAAAACCACAGCTTTGACTCCACAGAACTTAGCAGCAAAGTGATATATTTGCTTTTTAATACAGTGTCTAGGTTTGTCATAGCTTTCCTTCCTAGAGCATCCCTTTTGTTGCAGCTACCCCACCCCTATTGTCTGCCTCTTCAGAGCTCATTCCTGTGCATGTCCAGCTTGGGGGAGTGAAGCTACAGGTACAGCCTCAATTCTGACAGGCTGATATCTGTTTAATGTCTCCACTGATGATCCCATCTGACAATGCATGTGAAGTACGATGGGAGGTGATATTCCAGAAACTGCCCAAGAAGTCAGAAAAGACAGTTCCATCATCATTGGACATAAGGAAGTTTGGGTATACTGATTGTATATTACTGATTATACCTGTTTTGTATGGACCACTAAAATCATGCTTATATCCATCTGTTGCCTCTTATGCATCATATGGGCTTTCTCTGTTTACTTCATCACAAATCACCATAACTGGATACTGCAGAATCTTAAGACGAATAAAATCAGCTGATTGTCACAGGCTGGGGCTTGGCCTGAAAATAACTTGAATTCTCTTGGGCTGACTTGCAGTTGGCTTTTTCTTGGAGGAATAGTTTCCTTATTTTATAAGTTTATAAGTTTATTGAAACTCAACAAGCAACAGAGTGAAAGGACAAAGATAGAGTGAGAGAGAAACAGAAAAAGAAAAAGAGAGGGAGAAAAGAAGGAAAGAAATATTAAATTACTAAGAAAGAGCCAATCAAAAGTGGAAGTTCAGTTCAGTAACAGTCATGTTCAGCTCTTTGCAACACCATGAATTTCAGCACACCAGGCCTCCCTGTCCATCACCAACTCCCAGAGTTCACTCAAACTCATGTCCATTGAGTCAGTGATGCCATCCAGCCATCTCATCCTCNTTCAGCTCTTTGCAACACCATGAATTTCAGCACACCAGGCCTCCCTGTCCATCACCAACTCCCAGAGTTCACTCAAACTCATGTCCATTGAGTCAGTGATGCCATCCAGCCATCTCATCCTCTGTTGTCCCCTTCTTCTCCTGCCCCCAATCCCTCCAGCATCAGAATCTTTTCCAGTGAGTCAACTCTTCACATGAGGTGGCCAAAGTATTGGAGATTCAGCTTTAGCATCAGTCCTTCCAAAGAACACCCAAGACTGATCTCCTTGCAGGCCAAGGGACTCTCAAGAGTCTTCTCCAACACTACAGTTCAAAAGCATCAATTCTTCAGTGCTCAGCTTTCTTCATAGTCCCACTCTCACATCCATACATGACCACAGGAAAAACCATAGCCTTGACTGGATAGAACTTTGTTGACAAAATGTCTCTACTTTTGAATATGCTATCTAGGTTGGTCATAACTTTCCTTCCAAGAAGTAAGCGTCTTTTAATTTCATGGCTGCAATCACAATCTACAGTGATTTTGGAGCCCCTCAAAGTAAAGTCAGCCACTGTTTCCACTGTTTCCCCATCTATTCCCCATGAAGTGATGGGACCAGATGCCATGATCTTTTCTGAATGTTGAGCTTTAAGTCAACTTTTTCACTCTCCTCTTTCACTTTCATCAACAGGCTCTTTAGTTCTTCTTTGCTTTCTGCCATAAGGGCGGTGTCATCTGCATATCTGGGGTTATTGATATTTCTCCCGGCATTCTTGATTCCAGCTTGTGCTTCTTCCAGCCCAGCGTTTCTCATGATGTACTCTGCGTAGAAGTTAAATAAGCAGGGTGACAATATACAGCCTTGACGTACTCCTTTTCCTATTTGGAACCAGTCTGTTGTTCCATGTCCAGTTCTAACTGTTGCTTCCTGACCTGCATACAGGTTTCTCAAGAGACAGGTCAGGTGGTCTGGTATACTCATCTCTTTCAGAATTTTCCACAGTTTACTGTGATCCACACAGTCAAAGGCTTTGGCATAGTCAATAAAGGAGAAATAGTGGAAGGAAGATAAGAAACATATCTAGAGACCAAAGCTTGGAATCTGCCATATGTACACTGTCCAGATCTACTGTGTGAGAGACCTGTTAGTTGTGTATGTACAGTCTCTCAGCCCCTGATCTACCTTTCTTTCTACACTTTTATCTGTGATGCAGAAGCTCTGTCTCTGAAAATCTTATTTCAGAGCATCTTTGACTAGTTGGCCTGTTAGGTTTCACCAGTAGAAGGAAACTGAAGGTGGGATGTACAGCAAATGGACTACCTGGTTTCTGCTACACCTGCATCATCACTCAGCAGTGGGACTTGACTCCAGCTCCCAAGTTTACAGAATTAGCATCATCATACTCCTTCACAAAGAGAGCCACTTAGGCAGTGACCTCTCCTTGTGGTGTGAACACCAACTCTTTGAAGTCTCACCTCTGAGTTCTTAGGTATAGAGTTCTGTACTGGGGCACAGTAACTGCTTCCTGAAATCATTACCCTAGTGTTTCCTTTCATTTTTCTGGCCCTCCAATTGCCATGTAACAATTGCCTATATTAAATCCTTTCTGTTGAAATTTGGTTTTCTCACTAGGCCCTTTCTCAGACAGCATATATTGTGACTGTGCCAACAGCTGAGGAATTCTGCAACCTTGGGCTTCCCTGGTAGCTCAGATGGTAAAGAATCCGCCTGCAGTATGGGAGACCTGTGTGTGATCCCTGGGTTGGGAAGATTCCCTGGAGGAGGTCATGGAAACCCATTTCAGTATTCTTGCCTAGAGAATCCCCATGAACAGAGGAACCTGGCGGGCTACAATCCATGGGGTCACAAAGAGTTGCACATGACTGAGAGATTAAGCACAGCACACTCAAGAACGGAAAGGCTAATTTTTTGATTGAGGGAATCCAAAAATGCTGAAACAACTGACACAGTGAAAATGACTATATTCTTACCACTCTGAAATATGAAGATGTATCTTGGATTTGGAATATTTCCATGGTTGGCTGTCTTAAAGAAAGATGACAACCCAAATAAACTTAATGTGAAAATATGAAATTACTGGATATATTATTTCATAGAACAGTTTGAAAGTATAATTAAATACCTGAGTCATTGTCAGGAATGAGAGAAAAACCTGAGAGAAAATTAACTTGTTGGAGGTTCCTATTAAGTTTTACAAGGAAAAATACATTGAAAAATTTCACATAAATGCAAACAACTGAAATTTCACTGGTGAGGGTCTTACCATTATCCTGTCACTGTCAATAATGGTGTTCAATCTGTGTGTTATGGTTAGCACAGTGCACTGGGTAAATTTCTCATGGATTATTTTTTTAATCAACTCATCAGTTCTTGAATGAAAGAAGCTGAATTTACTTTAGCAAAGGCAGAAAAAGAAGCTTTATGAATTAAAAATATCATGTGGTATCTTTATAATTTTTAAAAACTCAATACTTTCAGACATAATCTTGTTTTGAAAAACTAAGTATGAAAAGACTATTTAGAAATTTACTATTTTGCATTAAAGAATGAGAAATAGTCTTCTCTTGAAACTGCTTATAACTATCAGAGCTGGATTTAGGAGTCTAGCTCTCTTAGGATGCCTCATAACAACATTAACACCCTATAACGTGTTTTGGTTTCTTCGTTTCCTGGAATTAATGTCTCTGGGGCAAAAATGCACTTAGAAACACTTTCCAGAATCATTAAATGTTTTCTGGTTATCACATTTAAAATGTTAATTCCAGGTTTCATGGACCTCAGCTTCATACGTTGGATCCACATTTGATGTGGTTTTGTCAATAATTTGGCCTTGGAATGTGGAATGAAGCAGGGCAAAGACTAATAGATTTTTGCCAAGAAAATGCACTGGTCATAGCAAACACCTTCTTCCAACAACACAAGAGAAGACTCTACACATGGACATCACCAGATGGCCAACACCGAAATCAGGTTGATTATATTCTGTGCAGCCAAAGATGGAGAAGCTCTATACAATCAATGAAAACAAGACCAGGAGCTGACTGTGGCTCAGATAATGAACTCCTTATTACCAAATTCAGACTCAAATTGAAGAAAGTAGGGAAAACCGCTAGACCATTCAGGTATGACCTAAATCAAATCCCTTATAATTATACAGTGGAAGTGAGAAATAGATTTAAGGGCCTAGATCTGATAGATACAGTGCCTGATGAACTATGGAATGAGGTTCATGACACTGTACAGGAGACAGGGATCAAGACCATCCCCATGGAAAAGAAATGCAAAAAAGCAAAATGGCTGTCTGGGGAGGCCTTAGAAAGAGCTCTGAAAAGAAGAGAGGTGTAAAGCAAAGGAGAAAAGGAAAGATATAAGCATCTGAATGCAGAGTTCCAAAGAATAGCAAGAAGAGATAAGAAAGCCTTCTTCAGCGATCAATGCAAAGAAATAGAGGAAAAGAACAGAATGGGAAAGACTAGAGATCTCTTCAAGAAAATTAGAAATACCAAAGGAACATTTCATGCAAAGATGAGCTCGATAAAGGACAGAAATGGTATGGACCTAACAGAGCAGAAGATATTAAGAGGTTGCAAGAACTGTACAAAAAAGAGCTTCACAACCCAGATAATCATGATGATTTGATCATTCATCTAGAGCCAGACATCCTGGAATGTGAAGTCAGGTGGGCCTTAGAAAGCATCACTATGAACAAAGCTAGTGGAGGTGATGGAATTCCAGTGGAGCTGTTTCAAATCCTGAAAGATGATGCTGTGAAAGTGCTTCACTCAATATGCCAGCAAATTTGGAAAACTCAGCGGTGGCCACAGGGCTGGAAAAGGTCAGTTTTCTTTTCAATCCCAAAGAAAGGCAATGCCAAAGAATGTTCAAACTACCACACAATTGCATTCATCTCACATGCTAGTAAAGTACTGCTCAAAATTCTCCAAGCCAGGTTTCAGCAATACGTGAACCGTGAACTTCCTGATGTTCAAGCTGGTTTTAGAAAAGGCAGAGGAACCAGAGATCAAATTGCCAACATCCACTGGATCATGGAAAAAGCAAGAGAGTTCCAGAAAAACATCTACTTCTGCTTTATTGACTATGCCAAAGCCTTTGACTGTGTGGATCACAATCAACTGTGGAACATTCTGAAAGAGATGGGAATACCAGACCACCTAACCTGCCTCTTGAGAAATCTGTATGCAGGTCAGGAAGCAACAGTTAGAACTGGACATGGAACAACAGACTGGTTCCAAATTGGGAAAGGAGTATATCAAAGCTGTATACTGTCACCCTGTTTATTTAACTTATATGCAGAGTATATCATGAGAAATGCTGGACTAAAAGAAACACAAGCTGGAATCAAGATTGCTGGGAGAAATATCAATAACCTCAGATATGCAGATGATACCACCCTTATGGCAGAAAGTGAAGAAGAACTAAAGAGCCTCTTGGTGAAAGTGAAAGAGGAAAGCGAAAAAGTTGGTTTAAAGCTGAACATTCAGAAAACAAAGATCATGGCATCCAGTCCAATCACTTCATGGGAAATAGATGGAGAAGCAGTGGAAACAGTGTCAGACTTTATGTTTCTGGGCTCCAAAATCACTGTAGATGGTGACTGCAGCCATGAATTTAAAAGACGCTTAGTCCTTGGAAGAAAAGTTATGACCAACCTAGATAGTTTATTCAAAAGCAGAGGCATTACTTTGCTGACTTAGTCAAGGCTATGGTTTTTCCAGTGGTCATTAATGGATGTGAGAGTTGGATTGTGAAGAAGGCTGAGTGCCAAAGAATTGATGCTTTTGAACTGTGGTGTTGGAGAAGACTCTTGAGAGTCCCTTGGACTGCAAGGAGATCCAACCAGTCCATTCTAAAGATCAGCCCTGGGATTTCTTTGGAAGGAATGATACTGAAGCTGAAACTCCATACTTTGGCCATCCCACAGGAAGAGTTGACTCACTGGAAAAGACTCTGATGCTAGGAGTGATTGGGGGCAGGAGGAGAAGGGGACAACAGAGGATGAGATGGCTGGATGTCATCACTGACTCAATGAACGTGAGTCTGAGTGAACTCCGGGAGATCATGATGGACAGGGAGGACTGGCATGCTGCAATTCATGGGTTTGTGGAGAGTTGGACACGACTGAGCAACTGAACTGAACTGTCAATAATCAGTGTCTTGTTTTTCCTAGGAAAAGCCCTAGCAAGGCACACCAGTTGTCTCTGTCCAACACTCAAGTTTGAACCTGATTCTGCTAAGAGAGTATCCATTTTAGCAGGAAGATCTTCAATGGCTTCTTTCAGTTGTGGATGCAGTTGTGGATACAGAAAGAAGAATGACATTTTCTAAAAGAATTACTACTGACACAGATGACTTTTAGACATTAGAGCTTTGATATCCTCAGGACTTCTTATGTATCTTACATGTACAGCCATGTGATGGGGAGATCTGCTTCCAGTGAGCATTCCCTGAGAAAGATGATGGAGTCAATCAGCACAGAAAGATCTCAGTATCCCCCCTCCCTGCCACAGGACATCCACTAGAAACACACCAAGGGATTAGTTAAAGATATCTTTCAATAGATGAAGCTATTTCTTTCAGTGTGGTTTAAACAGAAAAGTTAAAGGATCTTCATGGTCGAGTTGTTTCCCATAGTACATTCTGTATAGGAGTTGGTACAATAAAGAGAAAAAAATATATTTTTAGTTACTGAAGGAGGTATGGTTCTCTGAAGATATAAACTTATCACTACTTTATGATTTTGGAAGGTGTAAAGGTTTAATCTGCCTACAATGCAGGAGATCTGGGTTTGATGCCAATATTCTTGCCTGGTGAATCCCATGGACAGAGGAACCTGACAGTCGATAGTCCATGGGGTCATAAAGAGTCAGACACAACTGAGCAACTAACATTTTTACTTCACTTTCAAAAGTTTAAAAAAAAAATACAAATTCAAACAGTGACAAACTGTGCTTCATATATTAGTAAACCTACAGTGTATTCTGGCTTTGGTTCTTTCCCAAGTTTAATCCCTTAAGTACTGGCCCATTCAAGTGCATTTTATTCAATGTTATAAATGTTTTGCAGTGAATGAAAACTGAGGAAAAACAGTACATGATATAACATCTTGTTTATCACATACCATGGAAATAGGTGATGTTTGGATTAATCTATCTCCATAAAATTATAACCACAAAATCTTAAAAAAAAAAATTTAACCACCAATTCTAATCTGAAACTACACTGGGTGGCAGGAACCAGTGAATATTTGTTTTGGGGAAATATTATAGAACAAGAACCAAACTCAAGCTATACTTGAAGTTAAAGAACAAAGAGTAAATACATTTAGTGACCCTATGGACTATACAGTCCATGGAATTCTCCAGGCCAGAATACTGGAATGGATAGCCTTTCCCTTCTCCAGGGGACCTTCCCAACCCAGGGATAAAACCCAGGTCTCCCTCATTGCAGGCACATTCTTTACCAGCTGAGCCACAAGGTAAAACCACTAAAGGACAAATGAAAAGTTGAAAAAGTATTATATGCACTATTGAAAGTTATTTTAAAAATAATTGCCCTATAGGAAAAACATATATTATAAACAGTTCAAAGGAAGATAAATGATCAATAAAAAAGCTCCATCTCAACAAATCAAATAAATTCAAATTAAAACTGCTTGAATTATTTTTAAATTTAGACCTAATAAAAACATAATTCTGGTACTCAAAGATGGCAATGAAATAAGCACACAAGAGCTTTAAGAGGGCAAACTGGTCTGAACCTGAACAAAACCAGTTTGGTTTTTCACCAGTTTATCCTGCTTCTGGGAATATATAAAAAGGAAAGATGGACCTAAATATTAGGGTAAGGTAAATATATATCCCTGTGATATGGCCATTATATCATAATTAGCAATAAACTGTCAAAAGTGAAAGAGTGCATAAATTGCATTAAATACCATGTTTTGAACATTATCTAATTCCATAAATAAACATTCAGTTCAGTTCAGTTGCTCAGTCATGTCTGACTCTTTGTGACCCCATGAATCACAGCACGTCAGGCCTCCCTGTCCATCACCAACTCCCAGAGTTCACTCAAACTCACATCCATCGAGTCAGTAATGCCATCCAGCCATTTCATCCTCTGTTGCCCCCTTTTCCTCCTGCCCCCAATACCTCCCAGCATCAGAGTCTTTTCCAGTGAGTCAACTCTTCGCATGAGGTGGCCAAAGTACTGGAATTTCAGCTTTAGCATCATTCCTTCCAAAGAAATCCCAGGGCTGATCTCCTTTAGAATGGACATATTGGATCTCCTTGCAGTCCAAGGGACTCTCAAGAGTCTTCTCCAACACCACAGTTCAAAAGCATCAATTCTTCAGTGCTCAGCCTTCTTCACAGTCCCACTCTCACATCCATACATGACCACTGGAAAGACCATAGCCTTGACTAGATGGGCCTTTTTTGGCAAAGTAAGCATAGAAAATTAAAATGGACTCAAGATTCAAATTTATTTAGTTTTATAGAAAAGAATGCATGCTCAGGTGTGCAGAAAGATTTCTAGGGGAAAGAAAATAAAACCAAAATATCAGCAAGTATATTTGACTGATAGAAATAAATTCTTATTCCTTTCTTCTTCTATAGCTTTAAATTTTTTATAGAAAGAGAAAAATAAATATTCTTTCCTAAAATTCACAGCAATTACCAATAACCATAATGTACAACTTCTCTTAAACCCTACATCCAACTTATGCTGTGAAAACACTAACATCTCAGTGAGGTCATTTATATAAAGTCAGTAAATGGCATCATTTACAAGTTGAGAAAGCAGATGAAATGTGAGAAGGAAAGCAAATACCCAATGAGAAGATGACAACTCAGTTTTTCTCTATATGGTGGGCCTTGTATCTGGGTAGCACTTCCTGGATGGACTCATTTCATCTTTCCCCGGGGCAGTGGGGGGTGCGGGGGGAGGGGTAGCAAAAGGAAATCATGAAGGTACCTCAGACTTTGCATACAGGATGGCAGTCATGGTCAACAACCAACTGCACAAAATCTGGACCCCTTTTTAAAAGTTAACACTGAATTACCAATGTCAATGGGAGGAATGACTTAAAGCAGAAGCCAGCCTCCACTTTCCATCAGAATCACCTGGAGTTTGTTTAAAACCCATCCCCAGAGCTTCTAACTTTACAGAATTGATCTAGAAGGCATGTAGGGGGATTTGCATTTCTAATAAGCTCCCAGGTGATGAAGATGCTGCAGGTCTGAGAGCCATAATCTGAGAACAGCCACCCTAGTGCTTGATTAGAGATGTTTCACCAGTGCATCATCTCCAACAGCAAGAACGCTAAGAACTTCCTTTGAGAAACTCCTGCCTACAAGACCAAAGATGTGTTTGGAATCACCTTCTCNCAGTCATGGTCAACAACCAACTGCACAAAATCTGGACCCCTTTTTAAAAGTTAACACTGAATTACCAATGTCAATGGGAGGAATGACTTAAAGCAGAAGCCAGCCTCCACTTTCCATCAGAATCACCTGGAGTTTGTTTAAAACCCATCCCCAGAGCTTCTAACTTTACAGAATTGATCTAGAAGGCATGTAGGGGGATTTGCATTTCTAATAAGCTCCCAGGTGATGAAGATGCTGCAGGTCTGAGAGCCATAATCTGAGAACAGCCACCCTAGTGCTTGATTAGAGATGTTTCACCAGTGCATCATCTCCAACAGCAAGAACGCTAAGAACTTCCTTTGAGAAACTCCTGCCTACAAGACCAAAGATGTGTTTGGAATCACCTTCTCCCTGCATTTAAGAACAAGTAGAAGCAGCTCAGTACTGAAGTTACATACAGAGCAACAAAGGCCTGGGAACGAGACTCCCTGGTTTGGGATCCAGTTCTTTCACTTACTAGCTGCGTGACCATAGGCAACTTGCTCAACCTCTCTGCTTCAGTGACTTCACATGTAAAATAAGAAATAATAGCTCAAGCAGGAAAACTGGAAATGGGTGACTACCAAAGTCAATGAGAAGTCTTCACCTTTCATTTCCATGCACATATATTTTCAAAATTCACAAATAGAACATGTCTGGAGAGTTGATTGCTCTGCTTGAAGTTGAGATGTTTGCCTACTTTGTTATGATTGATGGTAACCATATCCATAATCCCCTCTTTTTTAAGGGCCACCAAATGGCCCAAGAGATATAGCTATACACACTGAATACACACCATGAAAATAAGCATAGGAGCTCCCAACCCCTGAGAATGACCAAGGCTCTCCTATTAAAAAAAAAAAAAAAGGAAATATCAGAGTCTGTGGCAAAGATGAATGGGTTTAGGGTCCAGAAACAAACAAACAAAAAAGCTATCACGGAAGTGTGATTCAAGCCCAAAGGTCAGGCCCACCTAGTTAGTAGTCCCAGCTACTGGATGGAAACTACAGTTAAGAGCTTCACCTCTCTGAGTTATTTTTTATCTACATTTTTCCTCCCAGCTCAGGGACTCTTCAGTGGTTTCAGGACCATAGGACTCCTGGGCAAGATCACCTGCATCAAGACCATGCACTGCTTCTCTAAGCTAAAGATCTGGATAAGACCCCACCGGTTTCAGGGACCCCATCCCCAGAGTGGTCCTCAAAGGTGGAAGCAGAAATACACAATAAAGAAAAAAAAGTGAAATTCGGTCAGTCATGTCTGACATCTTTGCAACCCCATGTACTATACAGTCCATGGAATTCTACAGGTCAGAATACTGGAGTGGGAAACCTTTTCCTTCTCCAGGGGAATCTTCCGAACCCAGGGATCAAACCCAGGTCTCCTGCACTGCAGACAGATTCTTTATCAGTTGAGCCAAAAGGGAAGACCAAGAATACTGCAATGGGTATTCCTTCTCCAGGGGATATTCCCAAACCAGGAATTGAACTGGGGTCTCCTGCATTGCAGGCAGATTCTTTACCAACTGAGCTATCAGGGAAGCCCCTACAATAAAGAAAGGGGCTCTTCACAGGCTGTGTGTCCCTGGTAAAATCAAAGTGCGTTCAAGAATAGTGTCCCCATTCACAAATAAAAAAAAAATCATAGCACTTGTTACACACATGAAATTTGTCACAACTAGGTATCAGGACATAAAGTGAGACACAATCATGGAGGGAGAAAAGGAGGAAGGGAGACATAGCCATAGACTCATGGAAAGAGGGGCCCTGGTGCAGTTGGGACTCAGATGTCACTTAAGGAATACAGGGAAAGTGATGACATTATTGGAAGATGGCAATGGTGCAGGGCACTAATTAGACAAAGGAAGCTGTTCCTAAGCTGTTTGCTTAGGGGAGGGGGGGAAAAAAGTGCAGCTTTAGTTTTTAGTTAAGACAGAATTCCTGAGTAGTGCTGGGGAAGCTGGCTTAGAATGGAGCATGGGGAGTCCAATCCTTGTCCCGCTGGGCGATGACTCCCCTGGGCAGCCTGAGTTTCTCAGCCTCCCTGCCCCCTGCTCCCCGCTACTCCCACGCCATACAAGGCAGGGGCGGGGGCAGAGAGCTCCTTTATTTATTGTGAATATTTCCACTTCCGCTACACAGGGAGACCCTTTGCCCCGACCAGATAACTCTTCCGGATCCCCTTTCCGCAGCCTGATGGTAGACAGGAAACCCTTGGACCCAGTGGGGCGGCCCCACCGGCCACAAGCAGCCATCGGAAAGGGCTCCCTCTCCCTGACCCTCTACCAAGTTCCTGAAAGGGGTCAGCAGCGTCAGGCAATAGCCCATAGGCGGTGGGATGTAGCAGTCTAGGCGGGCTCTTACCAGAACAGGCGCCGGCAGGTTCGAGTCCTGCAGCATGTTGCGCTCGTTAGGACGTTGCCCCAGCCGGCACATGTTTAGGGTCACATTTGACAGGCAGCTAAGGATGCAAGGCCCGAAAAGAAGAAGGGCCAGCATTACA